>JASUUG010000015.1:132500-162211 GCA_030449905.1 Luvunga scandens
GGTATGAAAGAGTACGAAAATCAAAAAAGAAGATTATTTTTTATTTATTTCTTTTTTTATTTTTATTTGAAAAAAAAAAAAGAAACTTTGGGATTGCTGAATCACAAACGAAATAAATATATAAAGCAACGGAACCATCATAGTATTTTTGAACTCCTCAAAAAAAAAAGAAGGGTGGTAATTGGATCATTTACTCCTCTGGATATAATAGAACCCCCTTTTTATCCTTGTTTGATGAAGGGTAAAAAGCAAATTCCATTGGCGAGCCGTATGCAATGCGAAAAAGTGCCCGTACGGTTGTTCAATTCTATCTTTTTCTTTATCTCTTCCCCTCGCCGAATCGTGCGAGATAGAGGAACTGTTTATGTTATAATATATCATCAGGGTCATGATCCATCAACCTATTGGCGCTTTTTATGGGGCACAAACGGGAGAATTTATCCTGGATACGGAAGAACTACTGAGACTGCGCGAAATCCTTACAATGGTTTATGTACAAAGATCGGGCAAGCCCTTATGGGTTGTATCCGAAGACATGGAAAGGGATACTTTTATGTCAGCAACAGAAGCCCAAGCTCATGGACTTGTTGATCTTGTAGCGTTTGGATAAAACATAGCAGTCACTTCTTAAGGGTTTAATATTCTATTAAACAGAAGAAATTAAGAATCATCCGGTTAGGATCAACAATTGATTAATTAGTTATTGAGTCTTTAACTGCCAGGTACGACTTCCCAGTTTGGAGGTACTATTGATTATCTGGATGAATACATTGAGAAAAATATGGCACCACCAGCTTGCTTCGGAGTCTTTCAACAAATTGAAGAAGTTGGAGATATATGACTGTAAAAATCTATTGAATATTTTCCCTCCATTGGTAAGGTTGCTATATTCACTTTGAATTTTTATTTCAAATAACATCCAACAATCTTTTTTAATCATTTTTTTGTTTACAAATAATATTCAGTCACTAATTATTTATTTCAAGTATTGTACTTCGAACCATCATTATGAAATCTATATTTTAAGTTAATTTTTATGTTGGCATGCATTAGAATCAACAATATAATTGTTTAAACATGATTCAAACAACATAACATAATTCAATTAATTGTTTTGCTTAAATCTTAATAAATTCGATTTTCAGAAATTGAAAGATAGGCACAATTTCATATGTATATTTCTCTTTTCCTTAATTCTTCAAATTTCGATTGAGGAAAAAGAAAAGTCTTCAAACTTAATTAATATCTCTAATTTAGATGTGAATTGATTATGCCATTAATTAACCACTGATCCCTGGTTGAAAAGAAATTTCCTCAAGTTTGGGAATACTTGACAAAGATTCATTTTACAACAGTCCCATGTTAACCGTGCTGCGAAGTGTTTTCCAAAAAAGCAGTGTTTTGGTTGAGTTTTTTTAAAAAAGGGAAATAGTTGAAATTTGCGAATTTATTTTAAAAACTAGCTAAAATTCTTTCTGCGTTCCTAATACTAATAGGATAAATACATTTTCATTATCTTTGTTTTCCTGGACTTTTATTCATTTATCCTTTTTTAATCTTTTTTCCTTAACAAAAAAAAACCCGGTACACATTCATGGTTTGTTGTGCTCATAAAGCGTATAATTGTATGATTTAAACATACTTTGACTCTAATTGAATTCTCCTCTTACATTTTTATTTTTTTTAATACAAACATTTTGGCTTATTTTCAGGTTGGAATTCCTAGTAGTCTAGTGAATCTTCGTGTATGGAGGTGCAATAAGATAGAAGAAATCATAGGACATGTTGGAGAAGAAGTGAAGGAGAATCGCATTGCTTTCAGTGAATTAAAAATTTTGGAACTTGATTATTTACCAAGGCTTACCAGCTTTTGTTTGGAGAATTACACTCTTGAATTCCCATCATTGGAACGAGTTTCTGTGACACGGTGTCCAAATATGAAGACTTTTTCTCAGTGAATCTTATTAACACCAAAGCTGTACGAAGTGCAAGTGACTGAAAAAGAAGAGGATGAATTGCGCTATTGGGAAGGAAACCTTAATTCCACTATACAAAAGTGTTACGAAGAAATGGTATGAGTTAATTGATTTCACCCAAATTGCTCTTGCATCGCCCTTGCACACTTATATATATACATCTGCCTTGTATATTTATTTTTAGAAGTTAAAACAAAAAACATGTAAGTTTAATGTGTATCTGTGTGTGTGTGTAGTAACTTAAAAAGATAGTGTATATATCTAGTGCTATTGTTTTGGTTTGTGTAGGTTGGATTCCGTGGCATAAGGGAATTGACACTCTCACATTTTCCTCGTTCGAGAGAAATATGGCATTGCCAAGCACTGCCTGTCGACTTCTTTAACAATTTAAATGAGCTGGTGGTGGACGACTGCACTAATAAGTCGATTGATATTCCAGCCAATCTGCTATGGTGCTTGAACAATTTGAAATCTCTGGAAGTGATGAATTGTGATTCATTAGAAGAGGTTCTTCACTTGGAAGAGCTAAATGCTGAGGAAGAAGATTTTGGTCCACTATTTCCTTCACTTGGGGATCTAAGAATCAAGAATCTTCCAAAACTCAAAAGATTCTGCAACTTCAACGAGAATATAATTCAATTGCCTGACTTGTGCAATCTGACCATTGAGAATTGCCCTAATATGGAAACATTCGTATCCAATTCTACATCTGTACAGCACATGACAGCAGATAATACGGAATCTCAAAAATTAACATCAGAAGAGAACTTCTTGCTGGCTGATCGAATACAACCTCTCTTCAATGAAAAGGTCATTATTATCTTTAATTTTTCCTTCACTTTCGTTCGCGTAGATTTAATTTCATTAGAATCAAAATCAAATTCAATGACTCATCTTTCCGCATGTCGTCGTAATTTATATCTGATTTAACAATATAACTGCAGTTATTAACTAACTTATAGTATGAATTATAATAATGTCTCAAATTAATTAGATGCCTCGTAACATGAGGTGATGAACTATGTCAATTTTATGTGTTACATCTCTGTTATTTTTGGGAACAGAGATGTGTTCAAAGGTAATCGATTTGATATTTATTTTTGGGATATACTGCAAATCAGACTAATTTGGAAATAAAATATAAAATATCTTGATTAATCTTGCCCATGAAATATGCTTGGGAAGACTGTGGAGATTGGATAAATATTTTCATTTACAGCTTACTTTTTATTGATTTTCAGGTTGCATTCCCTGGATTGATGTTTTTAAAGCTGTCTGGATTGCACAAAGTGCAGCATCTCTGGAAGGAAAATGCCGAATCCAACAAGGTTTTTGCAAATTTGGAAACTTCAGAAAAATCAGAATGTAGTAAATTGCAAAAATCAGTATCGTCTTCGTGGCCTTTGGAAAATCTGTGGGAACTGCAAGTGTCCAAGTGTCATGGGTTGATAAATCTGTTGACGCTCTCAACATCTAAAAATCTAGTGAATCTTGTAAGAATGAAGATAACTGATTGCAAAAGGATAGAAGAAATCATAGAAGTGCAGGTTGGAGAAGAAGCAAAAGATTGCGTGGTTTTCAGGAGATTGGAGTATTTTCAGGAGATTGCTCGAGTAATTACACTCTCGAGTTCCCGTCCTTGAAACGAGTAGTTGCAAGACAGTGCCCAAAGATGATGATTTTCTCTCATGGAGTCATAGACACACCAAAGCTAAACAAAGTGAAACTCGCGGAAGAAGAAGATGACGATGAAGAAGATGATGAAGGATGTTGGGAAGGCAACCTCAATGACACCATAAAAAAATTGTTCAATGAAATGGTGAGTATCAATTAAGTGTTGGCGCTATCTAGCAAATTATTTTGTAGCAATTGATGTGGTATAATATGATTGGTTGACTGAAAAAATATATAATAATAACAATAAATAAATTGTGAGGGTCATGTAATGTTTTTGTTTAACCAATCATATTATGTCACATTAATTTATACAATATTGTTTGTGGACAAGAAGTTGTGGTCGTATCATTACTCTCACTTTATTTTTATTATGGTGGTAATGTACGCTTGCATATACGAGTAATTACAAAATGTGCAGAATTCTAAAGACAAGATTGAGCCAACCCTTCAGGTACGGTGAAGAAGCTATCTTGAACCGGGCCAATCTCTGATACATGATTCAACTTGATTGTTTTCCTATACTTGAATAATTTGGTCCCAAGCGTATGTACAAGTTTCTGGTCATGCTACAGACTTGAAAGACACTTTGGATTTGTTTGGTGCATTCTCCGCTTAAGGAAGGACGTGAATTGACGTTTCATGTTTTCATGCAATACACAAAATAAAATACCATACTCTGATCTGTTGAACCAATACGCTGGCTTTTCCCTGTTGCTACACCTGTGCATGTTGCACTTTTACACAATGTGCTTAATGGTGACTCTAGATAAAGTTGTCAATTGTTTTAGAAACTAGCCAATTGGAATTCAAATTAATTGCTTGTCAATTGATGGCCCAATTTTATTCCCTCTGCAAATTCTTATGGCAGTAAGCATTTTATTTTATGGCACTTCATGATACAAATGAGTTCAACTGGACTGCGTTAGTTTGATTTAATTTTTAATCGATTTTGTCTTATTTAAAATAGATTCAAGCGCTTGTTACAAAATGAGAAAAACAAAATTCTACCTTTTAAGTTATTATGTAACCTTTACGTCCAGTTAATGATACAAATTTCTGATTATCACACGAAAAATAAATCAACAATACATAATATGAATAATTGTTAATTACTCTATATGTTCCAGTGTCGTGTCATTGAAAATGTATAGAAATTAGGTAAAAGCTCTTTTTTATTTTCTAAAGTGTGTACTCCGAAGAAGAAGTTTGATAAGAACAACCCATATATGATTGAAATTTGATGACCGCAAAGGGAGGATTTTGATCTGAACACATAAATGCTGTCTTATGTTACAAATATTAAACGACAGCCGTCCCTGAATTTTTTTTTTTTTTGTTCTGAATAGATTTATTTGCTTCCTCATTAATTAATTGTCTGCAACAGGATGCATATCCAATTTTACCTGAGGGCTTTGACGTCATTGAATGCAATGAAATCGAGGACAATTGCCCGCCAAACAAGGTATTGCATATCCAATTTTCAGGTTATTAGAGAAGAAGAAGAAGGAAAGAAGCTCAAGAAATCTGCAGCGGTGGCTGGGCACGCGTGATGGCTGCGAATTGTGGGCAATGGCGGCTGGATTTCCCTTGATAGATGGTGGATCGATGGTGGCTGGGAAATGGAAAAGAGATAAGCCAAAAATCAAGCTGGGTTTTTACTGCGGCTGGGTTCTGTTTTCTGTCGTTTCGAACCCAAAAGTTTCACCCAAGATTCTTTGTTGTGTCACAGACGAGGCCAAAAATCAAGCTGCAGCCCGGTTATTTTTTGTGCAATAACAACACATGAAACAAAAGAAAAATGATGGAAGCGAGAAAGATGTTGGGGTTGAATGGGGATGATAACGATGGTGAAGACTCTTTTGAAAGATTGCTGAGAGAGGTTGAAGAATCTATGAATGTTGACCAAATTAAGCTGCAGCCCAGTTCCTTTTTGTTTTTTTTTTTTAAACACATGAAACGACGACGTTTCATTACAAAAGAAAACAAAAAAAGTAACAGACGAAACGACGCAAAGAAAACAAAAAAATAACAGACGAAACAACGCAAAGCAGCTGCCGTTTCGGGGTTTGATCCGGGGCCAACATTATTTTCCCATCATTAATTGCTTTTGAAGTGAGTGACCAGTTAATTAACACCTTTGATATGGCTCCTCCACGCAATTTGTGTCAGAACTGACAGGTACGAATACAACTTTCACCAAGCATCTGTGAAATCTCACTGACCCTTGTCTGCCAAGTTTGATCTTCTTTCTATCTCGTTCCTTTTTTAATTTTACAAGAATACCTCTGCATTTATATTCTGTGTGCATAAGGTGTATAAATATGCATTTCCTGCTAGCCTGTTTAAGGCTCATTTCTGATTATCTGTCATTTGGCTTTCAGTATTTCCCAGTGGCAAATGAAGTCAAATTTGCAAGAAAATCGGTCTTTGAAGGAGCATCATTTAGTTTGGGCTATCTAACAAAACCTTCATTCTTTGAGGATTTCGGATTCACTGAGAAGGTCAAAATGGCAGACCGTGTGAAGCCGGAAGATGAATTGTCTCTAGCCGCCTATCCATATTTTAATGTCAATGGTAGTCTTACACCTTGTCCTCTAATTGATATTCATTTCTTAAGGTCATTAATTTTGCTATTCTTTAATTTGTCTTGTAGAAATGCTTGTGGTTGAAGAGCTTTACAAAGAAGCTGTCTTAAACACTGCCCGGAAACTGATTATATTCAATGGAGAACTTGACCGGATAATGTCCGGGTCTATCCTTCACCATTACTTCATTATTATGTTACTTTCTATATATTTAGTACGATTTTGATGCTGAATTACAGTTTCTAGATGCCCACCCATTGAATTGCTTGTTTACTACTTTTTGGTCCTTCAATTGGTATCTTGTTGCAAAAATTGAAAGTAAAGCGGTTTCTTGCTTCTATTTTCGAATACAGTACTTTGAAACTCACTTACAGAAATCTAAAAGAGAATCAACAAGGATGACCGTGTTATATCTTTCACTAAAATGTTGCGGGGAAGACTTTTTTAAAACAAGAATAATAATAACAAGGCCTTAACAAAAAGAATTAGTAACTTAGTTGTAGCAGAGTTGTTTTGGAATGTGCAATGAAAGGATCAGAGATAGATTGCCTTAAATCAGCTAAAGATTATCCGTCATTCTTCTACCCTAAGCTGGCTGCACTATCCAAAACACTTTTTCCTGTGATGGAGACCACATACTACATTCACAATTTTATGGGTCCCAATGGAGGAACCCTTTCCAGGTTTGCTTGCCTAGTATCACTCACTGTTCTCCTGCTGCTTAAATTATATTTTACATTTTTCTCTTTTCCACCGCAAAAACATTTTTACCGTTCGGCTAAATTTTAATGTCATGCAAAATAATATAGGATCTTGAATTCATTTTAATATGATTTCTACATTTGTCGGAAATTCCTGAAGTAGGTAGCTTTTGAATGAAATGTGTCGACACAGAGTCAAAGGAAAAATTGAATAGAATATTTTTTATTACAACAATCACTGGTGCCCATGTTTGGACACCATCTGAGAGTACTAAAATATCAACTACCAATTTTATTCTAGTTGAAGAGTGTACTTGTCGTTAGATGAGTTTGTTCCCATTAAAACTATCAAAGAAAGAGAAGTAAAAGAGTGGCTGCAAAAGGGAGGAAAGTGGGAGAAGTCGTAAAGCTGTCATGGCAAATTGATCGCCTTGTTGATGATATGGAAATGGAGGTCGAATTCAAGAAGAAGATCAAGGTACTAATGTTCCTGAACATCGAGAGATGGAGAGATTGAGAAATAATAGTGCTGCAAGTTTTATGAGTGGATAATATTATAGTTATATTTTTTTTTTGCACACATGTATATAATATTATATTTCTATGAACTATTTTGATTACAACAATTTTATGTACATAAAAGTTTATATAAAGATTAAATTTTTGCACTTTCTTTTTTACACCTAATTTATTAATCAATTTAATAATATGTTAGTATTTGTGTATTTTCTGAGAATCAAGGTAGAAGTTAATCTTGGGAAGTAAATGAAATCTCAAACATACCCTCAATCGACCACAAGAAGTTATTTAAGTTGTAGTTTCTAATGAGTTCTATTAATAGTGAGCATGTTTATCTAAATATATAAAAATAAATATTTTAGTTATTATCTACCTGTTCTCTTGAGTTCACTCTCAATTTTTTCTTTTGTTTGCCTAAAGTTCCAAGGAAAATAAATGCAAGAAGAAGACTTAGAGGGAAAAAAAAAAGGGGGAAAAACAGGGCTCCTCTGTTTTCATTCCCCTGTTTTGAAATTATCTATCATCAATATAATTTCATTTTGAACAAGCTGCTAAAGGAGAATGGTTTAGATTAGTTGCTCGGACTCCCTTATCTCGGGCTGTGCGGTCAAGCCTGTCCATCAGGCGGATTCCGATTTTGAATTGCTGTCATCAATGGTTTGATATTGTTGTTCCACTTGTGTCATGAACGAATTGCCACCTACGCTTATACTTATTAAAAGAATTAATCTTGCTTTTCTAGGAAAATAATGCAATCATGCATGATGGTACGTGTCCATGCGAGAAAGTTGATGAAAGCTTCTTTTTCAGTATTGGAAGAGATTCCCTCTTCGGCGAATGAAAATAAAAGAAATTAAAAATAACATAAGACTTAGTAAGTAAATTTAGCACTTTTTTTTTCTTTTCTTGTCGGCCGTTTATTCATAAAAGAAATTATCAGTGTTCGTGTAATAAATATTAAAGGCTGCATAATTAAGTCTTCTTCTTTGGCAAATCATTGTGATTGCTCTCATAAGCTCTCTATAATCACATTCCTCTGCAGGTAACAGTAGTTTTCTGCTCACTAAAATTGTTCTTAAATATTCAAGGCAATTACAGAAGTTCATCAACTTTCTGATCCTACATAATTAAACAGGTGCACTTGTTCTAAAATCTCCAATTGATTTCTTTTAATAACATAATCTCTGATGCTTGATCTTTATGGCATTTCTTTCTTAATTTTCATCCACTTGAAGTACGTTTCTGTTAATAGCAAAAACTCTGATCCTTAAGAAGTAAAAAATGCTCTGTTAAGTATCAGTTGGTTTAAGATCAATATTGCGATACTGTTTGCTGTCTTTTCTTTTTTGGTCTTCCCCTCTAGTTCATTTTAATTTATTTGTACTCCTTCCTTTGACATTTTTCAACAGCCAAAAAATAAAATAAGATAAATTGTTAACCAGCAGGCAATGGCAGAAGTGGGTCTGGCTGCTTTTTCCAGCATTGTATCCGAAGGTGCAAAGTCCCTGTTCAAATCGATTAAAGATCAAGTGAAGCAGCTGGGATATAAAAGAGAAATGGTGCAGCAACCAGTTGATTATGCTAGCCTACAAGGGGATGAGATTTATGACGGTGTCACAGACTGGCTAAATAGAGTTGATGAATTCAGGGCAGGGGTTGCAAACTCCATTATTGATAGAGCTAAGAAGTCCTGCTTCAAAGGATTGTGCCCAAATTTGATTTCTCGTTACAAGCTTAGTAAACAAGCTGCAATGGCCGTAGAAGATGCTGCTAATCTCGTGAGAAAAGTCAACTTCTCTAGTGTTTCCTACCGTCCTACTCCAGAGAGTACAGAGCATATGCAACTGAAAGACTACGAGGCCTTCGATTCAAGAACGAAAGTATTTCAAGATGTTGTGGAGGCGTTGAAGGATGATAAGCTCAACATAATTGGGGTCTACGGGATGGGCGGCGTGGGTAAAGCCACACTAGTCAAGCAAATTGCAAAGCAAGTGATGGAAGATAAGTTGTTCGATAAGGTCGTTATGGCTGAGGTAACACAGAACCCCAGATCATCATGAAATTCAAGACAAACTTGCTTTTCATTTAGGCATGGAATTTGGCTTGAATGAGAGTATGTTCCACAGAACTTCTCGACTGCGTGAAAGGTTGAAGAAAGAGAAGCGGGTCCTCATTATATTGGATAATATTTGGACAAAGCTTGAGTTGGATGTTGTTGGAATTCCTTCTGGGGATGTTGATGAGAAAGATAGAGAGGATTGTCAAAGCTTGAGTTGGAGGAAGTAACGCTAGTGTGTTGAGTTGAAGGGATTGTCAAAACTAACTACTCTGGAGATACATGTTCGGGACGCTGGAATTATGCCACAGGATTTGGTCTCTGTGGAATTGGAAAGATATAAGATATTTATAGGAAATGTGGGGGCCTGGTCCCTTAATTCTGGAACATCAAGATTGATCAGAGTCGTTGGTCTAGAAAAAAACATTCTTTTTGAGAACTGTAGTATGAAAATGTTGCCGAAGAGAACCGAAGATCTCTATCTACGAGACCTGAAGGGTTTTGTTTTTCATGATGCAGACGATACGGAAGTTTTGTCTCAATTGAAGCATCTTCATTTAGATTGTTGTTCTGTGAGATTGCTAATTGGACGAGTTAGTTGCAAAGTCTTTCCCTTGCTGGAGTCGCTGTCTCTCTATAATTTGATCAATTTGAAGAAGATATGTTACCGCCAACTCACAGAATATCAATCTTTTGGTAACTTAAGAACCATTAGAGTACGCCTTTGCGACAAATTGAAGCATCTCTTCTCATTCTCCATGGCCAAAAACCTATTGCGGCTTTGAAAGGTAGAAGTGGCCTATTGCGAGAACCTGGAAATGATTGTTGGTAAGTGTTGAAATTATTGGTGGGATTATTGACTTTACGTCAATTATTTTGGGGAAAAAAGGGAAAAACAAATACTACTTAATTACAGAGGATTCATTATTGTTTTTGTTTAGAGGGCCCGACAAGGAGAAACGAATAGCTACTTCGGGACTCAAAGAAATCATTGCCAAAGATGATCCTGCTCAGAGGGTGATAATTTTCTGTTTAATAATGAATCAATATATTATCAATATTATTAGTTTCAATTATCAAGACAATATTAGACAGTTGTTGATGGAACAAAAGTGTGCGATTTTTGTTTGCAGGTTACTTTTCCAAGCTTGGAGGAATTGAAACTTGAAAGATTAGAGACCATTGAAAAACCATGGCCAGATCAGTTTCAGGGAATGTCTTGTTGCCAAAATTTAACAAAAGCGATTGTGGAGAAATGTGACCGTCTGAAGTATATGTTTTCACATTCGATGGTTAAAAGTCTTGTGCAACTCCAACCGCTTAGTATATTGGATTGTGAGTCAATGGAAAGAGCAGTCGACACGAGGGGGTTAGAAAGAGATGAAGGAAAGTTGATTGAAATGGTTTTTCCCAAATTGCACTACCTACATCTCTCACTGCTTCCAAATCTAACGAGCTGTGCCATGGAACGTATTCAATCAGTTGTTGTATTTCCTTCTTTGCTAAAACTGGAGATTGAGAATTGTGATAACTAACCTGAGAAGATTCATCTCCAGGAGTTCATCGGAAGACAACAATCACATTGATATGCAACCTCAATCTCCCTATGATGAAAGGTGTTTTTTTTTTCAATAATTTTATTTACAATATTTAATTTCTCTTCTCCTTGAGTCTTTAAATTTAATTAATACCTCTAATTAAGCTATCTATTGATTATGCCATTAATAATTAATTGCATTCAATTTTTAACTTCAGATACGACTCCCCAGTTTGGAGGTATTACGTTTTAGCTGTATGATTGACTTGAGAAAAATATGGAACCACAAGATTGCCACGGATTCTTTTAGCAAATTGAAGGACTTGCAGATATGTAGGTGTAATAACCTAATGAAAAATATTTTTCCTTCAATGGTAAGTTTGCTATTTACAGTTGAAGTTTTATTTCAAATAACATTCAAGAATGTTTTAATCATTTTTGTGTTTCCACTCTTTAGATTCGAATGTGTTGAAGTCGACCATATAATTCAACTTAAATGCTTTCGTTTAAATCTTAATAAATAAATATGATTTTAAAAAATTATTTACCATCAAATCTTTGAATTTCCGAGGCAAAATATATATTTTTCTTTTACTGAAGTCTTTAAATTTAATTAATATCTCTAGTTAGTTATCAAATTGACAATGATAAAGCCCAAATTTATGATCACATTGAAAAGAAATCTCCTCAAATCTAGGATTAATACTTAACAACTCTCCACTCTATAGCAGTCCCATTTTGATGGCGTTGGGAACTGTTTTCCAAATATGTTTTCCAATTTTTAAATATATAAAAAAAAAAGTAGAGAGAAAGTGAGAAAAGAAAAAAAAAACGTTTTGGTTTAGTTTTTCAAAAAACAGGAACACTGAGAATTGATCATTCTTGTTTAAAACCGAGCATCAAGTTGAAAAATGAATCTAAAATATTTTAAAATTGTATATGAGCTCGCATTCTTTCTACTTTCCTACCACTAAACTAGTAAAAATGTATTTTCATTATCTTTATATTTCTGGAATTTCTTTTGCCTTTTTTACTTTAATAAAAAGTACTCGAGTAGACATTCATGCTTTGCTATCTTTAAAAAATAATTGTATGATTTAAACCTACTTTGAATTTGCCGGTTGAATACTATTCTTACATTTGTTTTTTCCATTGATACACAGGGCTGATTTCCAGTAGTCTAGTGAATCTTAATATATTGATGACTGCGAAAATATAGAAGAAATCATAGGATATGCTGGAGAAGAAGCGAAGGAGATATGTATTACTTTCAGCTAATTAAAACTTTTGAAACTTAGTTATTTGCCAAGGCTTTCAAGCTTTTGTTTGGAGAATTACAAGCTTGAATTCCCATCCTTAGAACAAGTTTTTGTGATAAATTGTCCGAATATGAAGACATTTTCTCAGGGAGTCTTATGCACACCAAAGCTATTCGAAGTACAAGCGACTAAAAAAGAAGAGAATGAATTACGCCATTGGGAAGGCATCCTTAATTCAACTATTCAATAGTTGTTCGAAGAAATGGTATGTGTTAATCGATTCACCCAAATTGCTCTTGCATCGCCCTTGCACTTGCACACCAACTAAACAAAGATTTTCTCAGGGAGGCTTACGTACACCGAAACCAAACAAGGTGAAAGTGCGCGTGATTGAAGAGGAAGAGGATGAATTTTGCCATTGGGAAGGCAACCTTAATTCCACTATACAAAAGTGTTAACGAAGAAATGGTATATGTTAATCGATTCATCAAAATTGATCAAACTAGCACGAATCTTTAATATATATATATATATATGTTAGATTTTTTTTAGATTAAATGACCTTGCATACATAATAAATGAACCAATCTTTATATTGTCATTGTTTCATTAGTCTTGTTCCCTTCTATATTTATTCTTGAAACAAAAGACGTGCAAATTTAATGTAAAAATCTAGTGCAATTTTTTTTTTGTTGGTTTGTGTAGGTTGGATTCCGTGACATAAAGAAATTGAAACTCTCACAGTTTCCTCGTATTAGAGAAATATGGCATGGCCAAGCACTGCCTATGAGCTTCTTCAACAATTTGGAATCGCTGTTGGTGGATGACTGCACGAATATTTCGAGTACTATCCCAGCCAATCTGCTATGGCGCTTTAACAATTTGAAAAGGCTTGGAGTGAGGAATTGTGATTCATTAGAAGAGGTGCTTCATTTGGAAGAGCTAAATGCCGTGGAGCATTTAGGCCCCCTGTTTCCTAAGCTTTTCGGGCTAAGGGTCATTGATCTTCCAAAACTCTGAAGATTCTGCAACTTCAAAGGGAACAAAATAAAATTGCTGGGGTTGTCATATCTAACTATTGAGAATTGCCCTAATATGGAAACATTTGTCTCTAATTCTACATCTGTATTGCACAAGACAGAAAATAAGGAACCTCAGGAAATAACATCAGAGGAGAACTTCCTGCTAGATGATATGCAGTCTTTCTTTGATATTGAAAAGGTGATAATTATTATTCTTTTTTTTATTTAACTTTCATTCGCATGGATGTACTTTCATTAGATTCAGAATCTAATTTACTAATTCATCTTTTTGTTGTCTTAATTTATATTTGATAATTTATATTTGATTTAACAATATTAACACAGTAACTAACTATATCCGTAGTCATCAACTAACCATATCAATTTTACATATTACATCTCTGGTTTCCGAATTCATTTCAACATCGGGTTTGATTTGTGCTTCAAGGGTAATTGATTTGATTTTTATTTTTGTGCTCCTTCTAAAAATGAAATATTCTTAGGAAGACTGCGGAGAATACTTGGGTATTTTCATTTACAACCTAATTTTGTTAATTTTCAGGTTGCATTTCCCTATTTGTATATGTTAAAGCTGTCTAGATTACCCAAGGTGTTGCATCTGTGGAAGGAAAATACTGAACACAACAAAGTTCTACCAAATTTGGGAACTTTAGAAATATCAGAATGTTGCAAGTTGCAGAAATTAGTGCCGTCTTGGTGGCATTTGGAAAATCTGACGACTCTTGAAGTATCAAAGTGTCACGGGTTGACAAATTTGTCCACGCTCTCAAAATCTGAAAGTCTAGTGTTTCTTGCAAGAATGAAGATAGCTGATTGCAATATGATAGAGGAAATCATACAATTACAGGTTGGAGAAGAAGTGAAAAATTGGATTGTTTTTAGGAGACTGGAGTGCTTGGGACTTGATTGTTTGTCAAGCCTAACAAGCTTTTGTTCGGGTAATTATCCTATTGAATTCCCGTGCCTGGAACGAGTACTTGTGAGGCAGTCTCCGAAGATGAAGATTTTCTCTCAAGATGATGATGAAGGATGCTGGGAAGGCAACCTCAATGACACCATGCGAAAATTGTTCCACGAAACGGTGGGTATTAACTAATGATTGGCAATGGCGTTTTTTATTTTCCTTTTGTTTTTTAATGAAGTGAAGATTTCAGTTTACCCCTTTATAAGTTGACAAATTTCAGCTTTCTTCCAACGTATCGAAAACACCAACCTACACCCATTTAGCATTAAGAAGACAAAAATTTTGATAAAGGATTCTATCAACACGGCCCTTATTTATCCCAATTTGAATAGCAAACGGGGACGCGTTAATGTTTTCAATAGTTTGTGGGTAAATTAAATTATCAAATTTGTTATGCTGTTTGCACTTACTCATGTATAATTTTGTATAAAATGTGCAGAATTCTAAAGACAATGATTGAGACCATCCTTCATGTACAGTGAATAAGCTATCTTGAACCAGGTTAGCCTTTTTATATGATTCAACAAGTTTATTTTACAGTTTCTTTGTTCATGCTACAGACTTGAAAAACCATTTGGATATTTTTGATGCATTCTCTGCTTGAGGACATAGATTGATTTTTCATTTTGCATGGAAATTACAATTAGTTGTTTCGTTTCAACTTCTGCATTATTTGTTCAATTGGTGTATAAGCATTTCATTTTTAGCGTGTTTTGATTGAAGAGCTTTATTTAAAGAAAACAAAACAGGGCAATGTTCAAAAACCTTGATGGCATGATTAGATGGGTGTATATAATTATGTTGAATATTATTAAAAAAGCATTAATCTGTCAGACTGATATTCTGATATTTCTACTCTCTAAAATAAAACTCAAATAAAAGAATTACGTTATCAAGTCAAGATTTCATTGAAATAGCAAACCAAAGAATCACATGATCGGATTGAAGGTTAGTTAACCATAATAAAAAATTTAAAAAATTAACTATGTTAAAACGTCATACTTCTCGACCTCTAGACCTCTTAATAAGTTTAGAGGTTTAGAAGTCGAGAGGTCTCTAATACAATTAGTAGTATCGAGTTTTGTTAGATAGAAGGGTATTTAAGTCTTTTCATTTCATATTCTTGGCATGCATTTCAAGTATTGGATCATAGTGTTGGGTTTTTTTAAGTAGTTTTGAGTCATATTTAGTGCAAATCCTCATCATTATCCCTCATTACAAGTTGTTGAGATATATTTAAATGTATAATTCATACAAAAATTCACTTGTTAATATTTTCCATTTTCAAAAATAGTTGCAAAAAACAAAATGAAATGATAAATCTGCATAATGCATATAAAATGCATCAAATTTAAAATCTCAAGACATGATTTTATAATGAATTATGATATCTATTCCCAATAAACAAATATATAATTAATTTCTAAAAATGTGCTATTATTCTCTTTTTTTGTATCAATTATAATGATAAAAAATATTTATTATTAATTATATAAAAAGTCATTTGCAATAAGAGGATAACCTATAATTAATGGATTAATTTAAATTAACAGATTACCTGTAACTTAGGTAATTATTAAAGATAAATCAAAAGTGGAGATAGGGAAAATGCCCTTTTCACATCTAAGGTTTGATGCAATAGCCTATTTCATCCTTACTATTTAAATAAAAGCCTATTTCATCCATATTTTTTAAACAGTTGCCCAAAATACTCTTTTGTTAATTTATTGTTAGTATACTGTATAATTCATAGGATTCTCAAATAAGGATAACTTCTATCTTTTTGCATAAATTTAAAATTTTTTTAAATTTAAGGATAGCTCAATGAATAAGCAATAATAACACTAAATAATATGTAAAATATACTTTTAGGATAAAATAAGAAAAAATAGATGTCATAGACAATAAAGTGATTTTTTTATTAATTTTTTATCCTTTAGCTTGTCCTTGACTTTAATATGGTCAAGGTAAATAAATAAATAACCACTAATACTATTATTCTACAAAAAGTAAATTCTTCATTTACTTAAAAAACATGCACTAAAGACATAAAAACACATATTTAAAAATACTACAAAGTAAAATATATTGTATTAAAATGTGTGTTTTTTTTATCTTTTAGCTTATTGCTGACCTTAATATGGACAATGATTCCTAATTGAAAAATTATTATGATTATTATTATTGAAAATTCAATGAACATATATATGTATATATATATATATCATTCTCAAGTGACTACACCTTCATTTTTTTCATTTTTTTCAATGTAGACATGCTCCTAAGTTATGGGTTTTAATAGGCTTATTTTTTAATGAACTATAAAGCCATGTGGTTTAATAGCATTAAAACTAACTCTCTTAAACTGCACAACATAAAAGCGTGTTCGTATGATAAAAAATGGAAGTCAGTGTGATTTAAATATTCTAAATAATTTTATTTAAAAATGGTTTGCATTTGTTTAATTGAAAATTGTTGATTTTATAATATTGATTTTGATGATAACAAAACTTATAAATTCTTGATTAAAATGCTGGGGCTATTAAAATGAATTTCTTAAAGCTGTAGATATGTTTAAAGAAGCTTAATAGTTGTTAACTTGAGTTGGAAAACCTTTTTATAAATAAAAATTGCCAAAAATATAGATTTTGGAAATTAACAATGAACCGTTTATTGAAAAATAGTAAATTGATAATTTACAGAGAGGAAATTATCTTTGTAATCCTGCACCGTTTATCTGAGAAGATTCTGAAAATTAACAGTGAACCATTTATTGTAAAACGGGGAACCGATAATTTACAGAAATGAGAAAGTTTTCTAACCTTGAACAGTTTAGCAAAAACAGAAAGTTAAGTTTGTTTTGCAGGTTTTTGGAAATAAACAGTGATCCAATAACTGTAAATGGTAAACCATTTATTTAAAATTAAAGCAAAATAGCAATTTGGACAAGTCAAAACGGTTAACCGATAGCATCAAACGGCGATCCGATTATTCTCAAAAAGTCAACAACGGCTAGTTTTCAGCTCCAACTATAAAATAGCTCAATCAAATTCTAATAAAAATAGATCCAACAATTATCTTTGAGTTTGCTACTGAGAAAACAATCTCTTTTGAGCCTTAAACTTGTTTTTATTTCATTGATTCACACTTTGGGATTTCAATTGTAATCATATAATTTGTGTGAGAGATAGATTGATTATAATCTTTGTTTTTGAGTGATTGTAAGTGTTGGGATACACTTGGGTTAAGATATTGGGAATAATTTCTTATTGTAAAGGTTCATTAACACCTTTGAAGTCAATTGTAAGTGTTGTTAAAGCCTTGGAGGCTTGCTTAGTGGAATCCTCGAGCCCGGTGAGCTTGGAGGCGTGGACGTAAGCACGGTTGGCTGAACCACGTAAAAATCACGTATTTGATCTCTCTTCCCTTGTCTTTTTAATTTCGAACACTGTTAAATTTATTGCTTTTAATTTTATTAAGATATTAGTTATAATTGTTGTGTGGTTTTATTTGCTTAATTTTTAAGAACCCAATTCACTCCCCTCTTGGGTAGCCTAGTTAGTATTTCAAAAATCTCCTCAATGAATTATAGAGTAAACTATCTATAAATTCAAGTGTATTTTGGGCTATAGTTTGAAAAATAAGGATGAAACGGGCTATTGGATCAAACCTCAAGGGTGAAAATGGTTTTTTCCTGTAGAGATATTTCCTTTGAAATCAAATGATCAATGATAATCCACTTTTGATACGGTATTTTTCTCACACCATCATAGAAAAATCTTTTTTTAGTTTTTTTTTTTTTTTAGGGTGCTTGATAGTGGTAGCATATATAAGGTTTAATTTTAATGCATGCAGCATTTAGAATAGAAACAAAATTTGCACTTGCAACAAGATCTCTTTCTATTCCCTTGTTTTTCTGTTTGATAATTCTAAATTATTATATCTATATTTATTAAAGAAAAAAGTTGTTCAAAATTATTTCTATTATTATATTGACGTTTAGTTATAAAAAAATAAAAGAATTTAAGAAATGTAATTCTAAAATTATTGTCTACGCAATTTTTGTCAGTTAGAACTGATTGGTATGAATACGACTTTCACCAAGCACCTTTGAAATCTCATTGACACTTGTCTGCCAAGTTTGATCTTGTTTCTATCTCATTCTTTTTAAAATTTTATAAGAATCCCTGTGTATTTATATTCTGCGCGCATAGGGTGTATGCATTTCCTAAGGCCCATTTCTGATTTTCTGTCATTTGGTTTCTAGTTTTTTGCAGAGGCAATTGAAGTCAAATTTGCAAGAAAATGGTCTTTGAAGGAGCATCATTCAAGTTGGACCATCTAACAAAACCTTGGTTCATCTTCGACGATTTTGGTTTCACTGAAAAGGTCAAAATGAATTGTTTCAAGTTGCCCATCCATATTTTGGCGTCAATGATAGTCATGTGCCTTGTCCTCTTATTGATATTCATTGCATAAGATTATTGGTTGTACTATTTTGCATGACCATTTCCCCAGATCTTGGAGATATGACCGTCTTTTTCTCTTTTTTTTTTTGCTAAGAATAAACTAAACGTACTTATCTGCAGTAATTGAAGTACAAGAATCAAACTGCTGCATTAGTGAAACTATTATTTGGTGCTTCCTGTTAAATCTTTATAATTCTATTCATTATCAGTGTGGTTGTAATAAAGTAAAGTAGTTCGTGTTTCATGTGATTAAGGCAAAGTTTTTAAGAATGTTAATACGTTGTGTTAGAGCAATAAAGTTGTTGAGAAATAGTGAAGGCTTTTGCTTGTTGCTTTAATTAAGATGAGGTTCAATTATATTGTTATAATCCATCCTATAAAGAACATAAAATTTCAGTGAATGTTTCATTCATTTTGGCGTTGATCTTGTTACTGCACCAAACTCACTGATTGATTATTCAGGGAGAGAATTTTACAGCTAGACCAAGCTTCTTTCCATAAAATTAAACTTATTCAGACTTGTACCAACGAAATGGCAGTTGCATTCCCAATATCATGGTACAAGTTTTTCATACTTACGGCCACACTTAATTAAAGAGAATCTGGAGAAACGAATGTATGAACTGTGACTTCTATCATCTGTGAATTAAAGGCACAACGAGATTTACTCAGAGAATTACACAAATGAATATGTGTCCCTGATTCATCATCTCGAGAACACAGCGAAGGACGTCGAGTTGCGCGTTCAGGACGGAGTCATTGAGAACTGGTGGCTGAATAAAGGGGGAGCGTCAACGCTTATAAATAACCTTTCTAGAGCTGTTACTCTGCTGTCTGAGAGCTTCTATTTTCTGGACTTTGCAAAGGATTGAATGATCACTGCAAAACAACTTGCTATAGATGGAGGGCAAACTTGAAACAAAATTATTTCAATACTCCATGGGCTGGCATTTCGGTCTTCGGTGCCCTTTTGCTCTGTTATACAAGTGCCGTTTCAACCCCAAAATATCTCATGACCAATAACTTCTATGGGATATTTGCTTGTCGTTTTTGAGTTACCTTTTTTATTTAATTTTTATTCTCAAGTAATTTTATCACTCTTATAGTAATTTTTAATAGATTTCGTTTTAGGCTAAATCACAATGTACAGGAGATTTTTTAATAGATTTCGTTTTATTAGACTAAATTACTCTCACAGTAATTTCCCTGCACATTGTGAGTTTATTACAAAAAAAAAGACTATATAGTTGTGGGACGATGTCATCCAAATTAATTCATTTGTTATTATGAACTAATCAACTTAAAAGGAAAGAGGATGGATCGTACAGTTGAAGTGAATGCAACAGTATAAAATTTGTGCTTGTAAGTTGTAACAAGGATGGATCATGCAGTAATCTCTTCAAGCCCACAATTCCAACTAGCAAAGGACGGCTTTTAGGCAACACTTTTCAACAAAATGAAAATAGTGAGCTCTTATATTCTAGTAGCATTTTCACTACTTCAAAAAGAGAGAAAAAAAAAACATTGAGGAATAACAGGGGTCCTCGGTTTTCATTCCCCTGTTCGTCAGTTTGGTGATTGTGAATAACATTCTTTACATCTATTCTTTATTTATTTATTTTTCATTTTTAACTCATTAACTCTTGTTCTTGTTAAAGCGTTTACTGAATTATACAATCATACAATCAAATCTCTTGATTTGTTTCAATTAACTATGGTTGATTTTCTAAGTGTCAGGAAAAATATTTCACATCGATTGAGTATTGAACTTAAATTAAGTATATAAGACTAGAACAACTATCAACTCTTAAGCTACCTTTTGGGTTGAGTTAGTTGAGTAGGCTTCAATACGATATTAGAGACAAACTTATACACAAGTGGGCCCACACTACCATATCATGTGACAAGGACCAATGAAAAAAAAAAAAGACCATGTGATGGAAGGGTACTAGGAATAATATCCTACATCAATGAGTACACATGACGGGGAGTGTTAGGAATAATGAAAAAAAAAAAAAAAGACCGGCATGCATCTACCTTATCACGTGACAAGGAACAATAAAAAAAGAAAAAGACCGGCAAGCACATGATAGGAGGTGTTACGAATAATATCCCACATCAACTTAGTATAGATGACAAGGCATGACAAATTATGGGCTTGGTTTCGCCTTTTTAAAGCCCAAGCCTAAGCCCATATAATTAGTAACAGGCCTAGGCCATTTAAAAATCCATCCAAACTTGAATGAGTTGGGCTTGGGTTTCAATTAATTTTTTAAATAAAAATTTTTAATAAAGCTATAAATAAAAAATAAAATAAAATTAAAGATGATTGTCCAATACATAGTAGATTAATAATTCAATACACAAATAGTAACCACACAACATAATAAACCAGAAACAATAATATTGAAAACAAAGTAATCCAATAATTAAATTTTATTCAATAATTTATAGAGACTGTTAAATAATACTAAACATAAAAATTGTTAATTGATTCATTTATATTATTATTTTATATTATTTATTAAATTCAGCAATTAGTAATATAATTTAAAAATAATTCAAAACACACTAGCTTTTGGGTTGAATTAGTCTCATAGACTTCATTATCATAAATTAGTTTTTGTTACCATTACTTATTTTTTTCTATTATTTAAAATTCCTTCAACACAATAAATGACCTTTCATCCTAAAAGAACTAAAGTAATCATTTTAGGTTAATTAAGGACCAACTTGGGAATGTTATAAAAGAATTATTCTGTCAGGCTGATATTCTCAAACTGCTACTCTTTAAATTAAAATAATCAAATACAACAATTATGTTATCAAGTCTAGATCATGTTAAAGATCTCGTTAAAATAGCAAACCAAGCATCATAAGATGGAATTGAAGTTTAGTTGGCCGTAATAAAAATAAATAAATAATTTAATTATGTTAAAATGTCATACTTCTTGACCTCTAGACTTCATGACAACTTCAGAAGTTTTTATGATTGGCAATTGGCTAGTGCCTTAGAAAATGATTTCAAATGTTTTTATGATCATACAAAATTGTTTGCTGGTACCAATTATCCAACATCTAATCTATTTCTACACCATGTGTGTGATATTAGATTGCGCCTAAATGAGTGGGTTTCAGCTCATAGGTATGATGAATTTAGAATCATGGCACAGAAAATGATTGAAAAGTTCAATAAGTATTGGTATAACATGAGTGGAATATTGTCTATTGCATGTATCTTTGATCCTAGGTTCAAAATTACGTTGGTTGAGCATTACTTTTCCAACGATTTATAGGGATGATGCTACTTCTCGTATCCAAATAGTGTATGGTGATTGTCAAAGTATAGTGAAAGAGTACAAAGTTAGATATGCATTAGTTGCTAGTTCTCCTAGGTATAGCTCTGGTTCATTGAGTACTCATTCTGTGTCGAGTTCCCCATAGGAGTTCAATTGAATGGATTTTGGGGTTTACTAGTTTTGTTAATGTTGGTAATGAGGAAGTAAAGGACGAGCTAGACACTTATTTGAGTGAAAAGTCAGTACCATTTAATGTTGAGGAATATTTTGATGTTTTAGCTATGTGGAAAGTGAATAGTGGTAACTTTCCTATATTATTTCAAATTGCGAGAGATATTTTGGCTATTTCAGTTACCACTATTGCTTTTGAATTCGCTTTCAAAACTGGTGGTCAATTTGTAAGCCCATATTGCAATAGATTTCATCCAAGCACATTGGAAGTTTTGATGTGTAGTAAAAGTTGGATCCGTGCTCTTTGTGGAGGTATATGGTTTGCATTTTAATTTTTATATTTTTATTTATTTAAATTAACTAATATAACTTGATTTTGGTTTTCATTGTATTTTTTTAATTAGCGGTGGCATTGACCTCTAGCATATACTAAGATTCTCAATGAGGAGGCAGAGATTGAAACAGATGTAGAGGCTATAGAGGCATATAGTTTTAATTTATATTATTTTGTCAAGTGTTTAGTTTTAATAGAGGTACAGTGTTTGTCTCTGTGTGTGCGTGTACAACATAAATACATACATGCGTACTAAGAATTTCTGTCTTGTAAAATCAAGTGTGCGCGGCAGATAAAGCATGGCTTCAATCAACTCTGTTTTTTATTTTTTCATATAATAATCAAACAAATGTTAGCCCTTAGATTGCGTCCAATTGTTCGTTGTCTCATCTTAGGATATAAGCTAAATTCATAAGAGGACCCCTCTGTATATATATTTCATGTGCATAAGGTTTACGAATAATGTTGTGTGTGTATGCATTTCCTACTTTGTTAGCAGTTTGTTTAAGGCTCATTTCTGATTATCTGATATCTATGTTCATGGTTCATTTCGTGATCTTGGTCTATCATTTGGTTTTTAGTATTTCCCGGAGGCAAATGAAGTCAAATTTGCAAGAAAGTCGGTCTTTGAAGGAGCATCATTTAGTTTGGACTATCTAACAAAACCTTCATTCTTTGAGGATTTTGGATTCACTGAGAAGGTCAAAATGGCAGACCGTTTGAAGCCGGAAGATGAATTGTTTCTAGCCGCCTATCCATATTTTAATGTCAATGGTAGTCTTACACCTTGTCCTCTAATTGATATTCATTTCTTAAGGTCATTAATTTTCCTATTCTTTAATTTGTCTTGTAGAAATGCTTGTGGAGCTTTACAAAGAAGCCGTCTTAAACACTGCCCGGAAACTGATTATATTCAATGGAGAACTTGACCGGATAAGGTCCGGGCCTATCCTTCACCATTCCTACATTATTATGTTACTTTCTATATATTTAGTACGATTTTGATGCTGTATAACAGTTTCCAGATGCCCACCCATTTAATTGCTTGTTTACTACTTTCTGGTCCTTCAATTGGTATCTTGTTGCAAAAATTGAAAGTGAAGCGTTTTTTTGCTTCTATTTTCGAATACAATATTTTGAAACTCACTTACAGAAATCTAAAAGAGAATTAATAAGGATGACCGTGTTATATCTTCCACAAAAATGTTGCGAGGAAGACTTTTTTTTAAAAATAATAATAACAAGGCCTTAACAAAAAGAATTAGTAACTTAGTTGTAGTAGAGTTGTTTTGGAATGTGCGATGAAGGGATCAGAGATAGATTTCCTTAAATCTGCAAAAGATTATCCGTCATTCTTCTACCCTAAGCTGGCTGCACTATCCAAAACACTTTTTCCTGTGATGGAGACCATATATTGCATTCACAATTTTAAGGGTCGCAATGGAAGAACCATTTTCAGGCTTGCCTAGTATCACTCGCTGTTTTCCTGCTGCTTAGCTTATATTTTACATTCTTTTTCTTCTCCACTTTCTGTTAGGTGCTACCCAGGTTCCTGGAAGGTCCTCAAGAAAGTGAGTAATAAGTATATATGTTTGCATCAGCAGGAAGTGATGCCTTCCCTTAAGGAGGTTGCTTTGGATATCCTTCCGTCAGCTTGAGTTTCACCAAAGTACTTGTCTGGTAATAAATCCCACTTTTTTATGTTATACCGGATTTGTTTTATAGCTTATGATAGATCAACTTATGTGCTCATGAGTTCAATAATTGGTGTGTGATTTCTAGTTTGTAGGCCTTATGTCGAGTATTTTGATACTAATCTGCCACTGTCTAAAAGATATTTATTCTTAAGATGAATATAATCATAATTTCCACGTCATAACGTGATTGATATGTCATCTCTGCTCAATTTATTAAGCATCAAATTATCAGAAGAATTTGCTACTTAAATAGATGGTTTTCATTTCAACCCTGATGTTCTTTCAGGCCTAAGATTAGACTTCATAGTGCTTGTTTATATTGTTAATCAATCTATATAAGTTTACTTGCAGGCAATATCAGGCATTTTCGAAGTATGTGTAAGTCTGACAAGGAAATCTCCAGAAGAAATAAAAACTTTATGCTTAAAAATTTTATTTATTTTGGGGAAGCCATTCTGAATTTTGGGCTCGTTAATAGATTTAGTAAATTTTGGACCCTTATTTTGAACTATGACCCAGTTACCCATGTTTACACCACGAAAATTAGCAACACTCTCTTAAGTCTCAACTCTCTCTCTCAACCAGTAAAATCAACTCCCTTTCCCATCTAAACCACAATGCAAGCTATTTCATCAAACCCAAGACTTACTTCAACTTAGATTCATATATATTATTTGATTCTTGATTAAGAAATTGGTTTTTTTTTTTTTTAGTACGCTTAGAGAATAACAAATATATTTACCAAATAACACAAAAAAGGTTATATGAGGCTTGGTTCACAATTTTATTGTGATATATAATATGTCGTTTAAAGATGAATGTTGTTGATTTATCGATTCTTGTTTGATTTGGATGGAAGATGTGTTGAAGAAAGCCAAAAATTACTTATGCAGTTTTTTTGCCATTTCTAGTTTTCATGATTTTGTACAATATATAAGTTTTGTTTTCTAGACTTTCTTCTAAATGGTATTGAGAAATTTTGTATTGCGCATTGTAGGGGTCCTCAAATCTATTAAGTTCGATTAGGCGGTCTGAACTCATTATAAGGGTTGTAAAAGGTCCATATGGTATTTTCTCTTGATGCTTTCTTTTTTTTTTTTGGGTGTACAGATTTGATGCATCGATGATTCTTTGATTCTGATGTCTAATGACAATGAATGTTCATATTGCATTAATGAATTTCTTAATCTGGGAATAGTATTAATTGTGTGTTGTATTTCCATGCAGTTGAAACCTTCTCTTGAATTTTTTGGAAATGGAAAACTACTTAATTTGATAAAGAAGAATATATGAATTTCTGAAACAATAAAAAACTGTAGGAAGCAAAAAGATATCTTTGTGGCATTAATGAATTGCTTGAGACAAGGTTTAAGAATTTTGTATGCTTTTGCTAAAGCTACAAAATGCTATTTATTATCTGTGTTGTTGTTACAAACTAAAGTACTTATGTGCTTTATGCAAATTTAAAAATGTTATGCTATGTGTTAGAGCAATAAAGTTGTTAAGAAACGGTGAAGGCTTTTGTTGCCCTCAAACTGCTGCATCTACAGAGTTCCAAGCGATTACGTCAGATAAACGAAAAGGCATATACACCTCAGGTAGTCTCAATTGGCCCTCTTCACCATGGCAAAGCAAACTTACAGTTCATGGAAGAACATAAACAGCGGTACCTGCATTACTTTCTTCAACGGACCAAAATAAGCTTTGACGAATTTGTTCAAGTTATTAAGTTCAGAGAAGCAGAATTACAGGGTTCTTATGCAGAAAAAATCGAATTAAGTAGTGATAAATTCGTTGAAATGATTCTGCTGGATGCTGCCTTCATCATTGAACTTTTATTGAGGTGTCATTTCCGTCCACTTAAAAAAAAAAAGATGATCATATATTTCATAAACCATACTTAATAGAGGATGTATGGTATGATATGTGGTTGCTTGAGAATCAGCTTCCTTTCTTCATTATTGAGGATCTTTTTGCTCTAGCGGCAACTGAAATCCCTGACCAACATGAAAATCCAACCATCATCACAGTCACGTACGAGTATTTCAAATGAAGTTGGTTTTATGTATCACCCGAATTGCTAGGCACCGACCAACTTTACTGTATGTTACTCAAACATCTTACTTGAATAATAGTCTAAGGAACTTTGATTTGGATGGTAGATATTTAACTAACTAAAACTAACCTTCTTAACTCAAAGCTCACCTACTAGTAAAACTGTGGAAGTAAAACACTTACTTCTTCATTATTGAGGATCTTCCGCCGCCGGCATCATCCCTTCCTCTCTTCACTGATGCCCTCTCTTTGAAATTACTGAAATACCCTCCTCATCTCCACCACTATCACCACCTCCCGCTCATCTCCATGTAAAAAGATGGCACATCCTCCATCCAAACGACAAAAGCATGGACCCGCAACGCAAGTCTTGCAAATTAATTAATAAGTAGTCATATTCCCCCGAGCAACAAAATGAACGTCAAATTGTTGACGAGGCCCCGCACGCACAACATGTTGAGATTGTTTAATGTTTAATATTATAGGGAAGTTTTTAATATATGTTCATTTCCCGTGCATATTGTGAGCTTATTACCAAAAATGAGACTATATTTTGTTAAAGGCTGTCACGGCAAATTGATCGCCTTGTTGATGCTGTGGAAATGGAGGTCGAATTCAACAAGAAGATCATGGTACTAATGTTCCTGAAGGTCAAGAGATGGAGAGATTGAGAAATAATAGTGCTGCATTATTGTATAATTATATACAATAATGCAATTACGCATATGATGGTGCGTGTCCATGTAAGAAAGTTGATGAAAGCTTCATTTTCAGTATTGGAAGTGCCATCCACAACGGAACTACACAATCGAAACTATCAATACGACAATTCATCTCTGTCGTTTCAGTTTTAATTACATAGAAAAAGTAAGATCAAATAAATTCTGGTCCACCAATTCATTGATGAGTATAAACATATGGATCTTTTTAATTAGTATATTACATGATTATTGTATTATAAATATGATTATGTTATATGATTATTTGATTATTATATTATATGATAAATTTCGATGCCATGCAAAATAATGTAATTTCATTTGTTATTGTGAACTAACCAACTCAATACAGGAAAGGATAATCATACGGTTCAAATGCATGCAACAACGGTGTATTTAAAAAGGTACAAATAAAATTTGTGCTTGTAACAGGAGCTCTTCTCTTCAAGGAACGCTTTTAGCCGTACCATGCGGTGAAGGGTACGCATACGATAACATAGACTTAATACTGTACATGTTATTCCTCATGATTCTCAATTGGAACAGATTTTGAACAAGTCACAAAGGAGAATGTTCAGATTCGTTGCTTGACTCCCACACAGCCCGTCCATCACGGCCGACTCAGATTCCGATCATGGTTCCACGTGTTCGACCTTGATTGGGCCCTCGACTTGATCATAATATATAATTTTGTTTCCCACTTGAGCATCTTGAGCGAGCGTGCTTATCGTTTGTTTGATTTCGTTACTCCAATTGTTTAATGAATGAATTCCCACATACGCATTTGCTTATTAAAAGAATTAATCTTGCTCTTCTAGAGAAATAATGCAATACGCAATTATGCATGATGGTCGAGAAAGTTGATGAAAGCATCTTTTCCAGTATTGGAAGTGCTAATCCACAACGGAATTCTCAGATGGAAACCACCAATACGACAATTTTTCTCTGTCGTTTCAATTCTTAATTAGCTAGAAAACAAGTTAGATGAAACAAATTCTGGTCCACCAATTTAATTATTATAAACATATGGATCCCGTCATTAATATTATGAATATGTGGGCCTTTTTAATTATTATTTTATGTGATTATCGTATTATTTAGGAATAAGGATATTTAAAGTTTAGGAAAATGGTCACGTGAACCCTCAAGGTTTAAAATAGGGATACTAAATTTTTTTTTTACTAAATATTCAAGAGCTCCCTGAAAGGTTGCAATGTCCCAATCTCCAGTTATTTTTGTTGATTAAAAAAGGTTATGGCCCTAAGCAAAACCTTTTTGAAGGGACAGAAGAACTCAAAGTTTTAAGTCTCGTTAGAATGTTTTGCTCTTCGTTACCTTCATCACTTGGTCACCTCATTAACCTTCAAACATTGTGTTTAGATGGTTGCGGACTAAAAGATATAGCAATAGTTGGACAGCTAAAGAAATTAGAGATTCTCAGCCTTGCAGGTTCCAATATCGAGCTGCTACCAGTTGAAATTCGACAATTGACGCGGTTGCAGTTGCTAGATTTGAGCAATTGTTGGATGCTCGCGGTGATATCAAAATTATCTCGATTAGAAGAATTGTATATGGGTAACAGCTTTTCACTGTGGGATGAGGTTGAAGGAGGAAGTAACGCTAGTCTTGTTAAGTTGAAGGGATTGACAAAGCTAACTACTTTGGAGATAAAAAGTTCCAGATGCCAAAATGCTGCCGCCGGATTTGGCCTCTGTGGAATTGCAAAGATATAGGACATGTATAAGAGAAGGCTGCTGGGACAGTTGGTCCGATAAATCTAAAACATCTAGATTCATGATGCTCAAGGGGCTAGAAAAAGTTAGCATTCTTTCGTGGAATTATGAGATGAAAATGTTGCTGAAGAGAGCTGAAAATTTGGAAGAGTCTTGTTTGTGATTTAGACGACAGGGAAGGCTTTCCCCGATTAAAGCATCTTCAAGCAACAGATTGCCTAGAGATTTTACGCATTGTCGATTCAGTGTGACGGGCTCATTGCAAATATTTTCCTTCACTGGAGTTTTTGTCGCTTCATTTTTTGATGAATTTGGAGACGATATGTGACAGCCAACTCACAGAAGATCAATCTTTCAGCAATTTAAGGATTATAAAAGTACAATCCTGTAACAAATTGAAGCATCTCTTCTCATTCTCCATGGCTAAAACCCTATTGCATCTTCAAAAAGTAAAAGTGGCTGCATGCTATGAACTGAGAATGATTGTTGGTAAGTGTAGAAATTAGATATTGGTGGGATTATTAACTTTACATAAATTATTTTGAAAAAATAAAAATAAATCACAGCTTAATTATATATTGTTTTTGTTTGTTTATAGGAACCGACATGGAGGATGATCCTGTTCACAAGGTTATAATTTTCAATTTAATAATTTGTTAATTGATATATTATAACGATTAATCTCCAATCATCAAATGAATATTATATTAGACAGTTATATTTGAAGGAATGAGAAAGTACGGTTTTGCTTTGCAGGATGTTTTTCAAAATTTGGAGGAGTTAAAACTTAGAGATTTAAGGAACATTGAAAAATTATGGCCAGATCAGTTTCAGGGGATGTATTGTTGTCAAAATCTAACAAAAGTGACTGTGGAGGGTTTAACAAAAATTATGAAGTATCTGTTCTCATATGCTTT
>JASUUG010000016.1:0-59645 GCA_030449905.1 Luvunga scandens
AATCGGACAAGTTAGCCCACCCGTTTGGGCACCCGTTAGCTGCGGTAAGATGGCGTAAAACAAGTTTCGGACTCGGGGTGGATTCCGTTTTCTCCGCCACCCCACCAAACCAGCCACGCCAGCCCAAAATCCACCCGCCCCGAAGCGCGAAATTTGGCCACAATCCGTGTGCTATAGCTCAGTTTTTGGCCTTTCTGGAGGAAAAATGGGCGCAGGGCCTCCGCATTATTTTTGCCATTTCTTGGTGGAAAACAGTACTTGCGCCGTGAAGGCCCCGGCCCAGTTCTACCAATCGGACCAATTCGAGGCCACGTTTCGTCCCCTTTTCGCACCCCGCACCCTCGGTAAATCGGCTGTAAAAGCGAGGTTCGGACCTCGAAATCGACTCCCCTCTTTTCCGACGTTCTCGACTGTTGGCAACGTATCTAATGCATCACCCCAAAATGCCGCACCGCCCGGAAAGCAAAATTGGCCAAGATCCGTGAGCTACAACAGCAAACACGGCCTTGGCCGGGTGGCTGGGTGCGGCCTCGGCCTGGGCCCAGGGTGGCTCGTAGTTGGCCTTGGCCTTGGCCGGGCTGGCTGCGTGCCTAGGCCTTGGCCAGCGGGCTGGCTGCGTGCCATGGCTCGGTTTGCCCCAGCAGCGGGCTGGCCGTGCCATGGTTTGGCACGCTGGGGTGGCTGCGTGCCATCGGCCTTGCCGCGAGGTGGACGCGTGCCTTGGCTTGGGGTGGCTGCGTGGCCTTGGCCTTGGCCGCGCGGGCTGGCTCCGTGCCTTGCTCGAAATGCAGCACATGCTCGCGACCAAGGCAGGTCGCACACTCTCACGCACACACAACACACACTCCGGCCGCGCTTCCGAGGCAAGGATAGGGAGCTCCAGCGGGGTGGCTGCATGGCTTGGCCTTGGCCGCGGGCGCACATTTGGCCAAAATGTGAGCACCGCGGTCCTCGCCGTTTCTTCGTATTCTTGGACCAAAAACTGAGATCCACACCTACCTTCCACTTCTTTCTCGGTTTGCCTGAATCGGACCGAGTTGGCCCACCCGTTTGGGCACCCGTTCGCTGCGGTAAGATGGCGTAAAAGCGAGTTTGGGCTCGGATTGGATTCCGTTTTCTCCACCACCGACTCCCACCAAACCCGACCCGCCAGCCAAAATCCGCCGCCGCCCCAAAACGCGAAATTTGGCCACAATCCAGTGTGCTATAGCTCATTTTGGCCTTTTCAGCGAAAAAAATGGGCGCAGGGCCTCCCGCATTATTTTGCCATTTCTTTGAGCGGAAAGCAGTACTTGCCGTGAGAGGCCCCCCCCAGTTCTACCACAATCGGACCAATTCGAGGGCACGTTTCGTCCCCATTTCGCACCCCGCACCTCGGTAAATCGGCCGTAACGAGGTTCGGACCTCGAAATCGACTCCCCTCTTTTCCGACGCTCGACTGTCGCACGTATCTAATGCATCACCCCAAAATCGCACCGCCCGGAAAGCGAAAGTTGGCCAAGATCCGTGAGCGACAGCACAGCCTTGGCCTTGGCCTGCGGGTGGCTGCGTGCCTAGGCCTTGGCCGGGTGGCTATGGGTGCCCATGGCCTTGGCCTTGGCCGCGGGTGGCTGTGGGCAGGGCTGGTTGGCGTGCTGGGTGCCTGGCCTTGGGCGGGTGGACGCGTGCCTGTCCTTAGCCACGGGGTGGCTGCGTGCCTCGGCCTTGGCCTTGGCCGCGGGCTGGCTCCGTGCCTTTCTCAAATGCAGCACATGCTCGCGACCAAGGCAGGTCGCACACTCTCACGCACACACAACACACACCGGCCGCTCCCGAGGCAAGGATAGGGAGCTCAGCGTGGCCCTGTGCCTTAGCGTTGGCAGCGGGGTGGGCTGCGTGGCAGCCTTGGCTTGGCGCGGCGAGCATTTGGCCAAAATGTGAGCACACGGTCCTCGCCGTTCTTCATATTCTTGGACCAAAAACTGAGATCCACACCTACCTTCCACTTCTTTCTCCGGTTTTGCCTGAATCGGACGAGTGGGCCCACCCGTTTGGGCACCCGTTCGCTGCGGTAAGATGGCCGTAAAGCGAGTTTGGGAGCTCGGAATTGGATTCCGTTTTCTCCGCCACCGACTCCCACCAAACCCGACCACGCCAGCCCAAAATCCCACGCCGCCCCAAGAAGCGAAATTTGGCCACAATCCGTGCTGTGCTAGCTCACGGATTTTGGCCTTTCCGGGGAAAAATGGGCGCAGGGCCTCCGCATTATTTTCGCCATTTCTTGAGCGGAAAACAGTACTTGCACCGTGAGGAGGCCCCGGCCCAGTTCTACCACAATCGGACCAATTCGAGGCACGTTTCGTCCCCTTTTCGCACCCCGCACCGTCGGTAAATCGGCCGTAAAATGAGGTTCGGACCTCGAAATCGACTCCCCTCTTTTCCAACGCTCGACTGTCGCACATATCTAATGCATCACCCCAAAATCCCGAACCACCCCGGTAACGCGAAAGTTGGCCAAGATCCGTGAGCTACAGCACACGGCCTTGGCCTTGCCGCGGGTGGCTGCGGCCTTGGCCTTGGCCGCGGGTGGCTGCGTGCCATGGCCTTGGCCTTGGCGGGGTGGTGGCTGCCATGGCCTTGCCTTGGCCTTGGCATGCGGGCTGCGTGCCATGGCCTTGGCCTTGCCTCGGGTGGCTGAGCGTGCGCATTTTCCAAAAGCAGCTTGGTCAGGCTGGCTGCGTGCCAAGGCCTTGGGCGCAAAACTGGGTGCCATGGCCTTGGCCGCGGGGTGGACGCGTGCCTTGGCCGGCCTTTGGGCCACGGGGTGGCTGCGTGCCTCGGCCTTGGCCGTTGGCACGCGGGCTGGCTCCGTGCCTTGCTCGAAATGCAGCACATGCTCGCGACCAAACGCACACTCTCACGCACACACAACACCTCCGCCGTCGCTCCTGAGGCAAGGATAGGGAGCTCAAGCGTGGCCCTGTGCCTTGGCGTTGGCCGCATGGGGTGGCTGCGTGGCTTGGCCTTGGCCGCGGGCGAAAGCATTTGGCCAAAATGTGAGCACGGTCCTCCGTTTTTCGTATTCTTGGACCAAAAACTGAGATCCACACCTACCTTCCACTTCTTTCTCCGGTTTTGCCTGCGGGAAAGTTGGCCCACCCGTTTGGGCACCCGTTCGCTGCGGTAAGATGGCCGTAAAGCGAGTTTCGGAGCTGGGAAGTGGATTCGTTTTCTCCGCCACCGACTCCCACCAAACGCGACCACGGCAGCCCAAAATCCCGCACCGCCCCGAAACGCTCGAAATTTGGCCACAATCCGTGTGCTATAGCTCCTGATTTTGGCCTTTCCTGAGGAAAAATGGGCGCAGGGCCTCCGCATTATTTTTGCCATTTCTTGAGCGGAAAGGCACTAAGCTTGCGCCGTGAGGAGGCCCCGGCCAGTTCTACCACAATGGACCAATTCGGGGTGGCACGTTTCGTCCCCTTGGCCGCACCCCGCACCCTCGCTGTGAAAATCGGCCGTAAAAGCGAGGTTGGACCTCTAAATCGACTCCCCTCTTTTCCCGAAACGCAGCGACTGTCACGTATCTAATGCATCACCCCAAAATCCCGCTCCCCGGAAACGCGAAAGTTGGCCAAGATCCGTGGCGACAGCACACGGCTGCTTGGCCTTGGCCTTGTGGGTGGCTGGGTGCCATGGCCTTGGCCTTTGCCACTGGGTGGCTGTGCCAAGGCCTTGGCCACGGGTGGCTGCGTGCCTAGGCCACAGGCAAAATTTGGCTGGTTAGTGCCATGGCCTTGGCAGCGGGGTGGCTTCCGTGTGGCCAAGGCCAAGGCACGCAGGCCACGCCAGGGCCTATCCTTGCGGGAGTGGCCCAAGTGCGAGTGTTGTGTGTGTGCGTGAGAGTGTGTGACCTGCCTTGGTCGTGAGGCATGTGCTGCATTTCGAGCAAGGCACCCAGCCAGCCCACGGCCAAGGCCCAGGCACGCAGCCACCCCGAGCCAAGGCCTGGCACCCAGCCACCCCGGCCAAGGCCCTTATTTTTGCCAAGGCCAAGGCCAAGGTCATGGCACCCAGCCACCCCGTGGCCAAGGCCCTGGCACACAGCCACAATTGGGCCAAGGCCAAGGCCATGGCACCCAGCCACCCCAGGCCAAGGCCAAGGCCAGGGGCACGCAGCCACTCCCGGTTTGCCAAGGCCACATGTGTGCTGTAGCTCACGATCTTGGCCAGCCCTTTCGCGTTTCCGGGTGGGGCGGGATTTTGGGGTGATGCATTAGATCGTGCGACAGTCGAACGTTGGAGAAGAGAGGAGTCGATTTCGAGGTCGAACCTCGCTTTACGGTTGATTTACCAAAGGGTGCGGGGGTGCGAAAAGGGGGGACAAATCCCGTGCCCGCGGGTGGTCCGATTGTGGTAGAACTGGGCCGGGGCCTCCTCACAGTGCAAGTACTGTTTTCCGCTCAAGAAAAATGGCGAAAATAATGCGGGAGGCCCTGCGCCATTTTTCCACAGAAAAGGCCAAAATCCGTGAGCTATAGCACACGGATTGCAGCCAAACCCGCGTTTGGGGCGTGGGATTTTTGGCTGGCGTGGTCGGGTTTGGTGGGAGTCGTGGCGGGAGAAAACGGAATCAATTCCGGCCAGCCCGAAACGCGTTTACGGCCATTTTACCGCCAGCGAACGGGTGCCCAAAGCGGGTGGGCTAACTCGTCCGATTCAGGCAAAACCGGAGAAAGAAGTGGAAGGTAGGTGTGGATCTAAGTTTTGGTCCAAGAATATGAAGAAACGGCGAGGACCGTGTGACCGCATTTTGGCCAAATGCTCGCCAGCGGCCAAGGGTGCCAATGCCAAGGCACAGGGCCACGCTCGAGCTCCTATCCTTGCCTCGGAGCGTGCGTGCCGCCTGTGTTGTGTGTGCGAGAGTGTGACCTGCCTTGGTCGCGAGCATGAGCTGCATTCCCGAGGCCAAGGCACGGAGCCAGCCTGCCAAGGCCAAAAGCAAGGCCGGCCAAGGCACGCAGCCACCCCGAGGCAAGGCCTAGGCATGCAGCCCTGGCCAAGGCCAAGGGAGCTCCACCCCTGCGGCCAAGACCATGGCACCCAGCCAGCCAGCGGCCAAGGCCATGGCACCCAGCCACCCCCACGGCACAAGGCCAAGGCACGATTTTTGGTACCCAGCCCGGGCCAAGGCCTTGGCACGCAGCCACCCACCCTGCTCCAAGCCCAAGGCCATTTGGCACCCAGCCACCCCGCTGCCAAGGCCAAGGCCATGGCACAGCCACGATTGCTTGGGGCCAAGGCCAAGGCCGAGAAAAGAAGTGCTGTAGGTGTGGATCTCAGTTTTTGGTCCAAGAATACGAAGAAACGGGGCGAGGACCCGTGTGCTCACATTTTTGTGCCATGGAAGGTAGGGGTGCCAAGGCCAAGCCACGCAGCCTGTGGCCAAGGCCAAGGCACAGGGCCACGGGCTTGAGCTCCCTATCCTTGCCTCGGAGGCCGCGGCCGGAGTGTGTGTTGTGTGTGCGTGAGAGTGTGTGACCTGCCTTGGTCGCGAGCATATGCTGCATTTCGAGCAAGGCACGAGCCAGCCTGTGGCCAAGGCCAAGGCCGAGGCACGCAGCCACCCGTGGCCAAGGCCAAGGCACGCGCCACCCGCGGCCAAGGCCATGGCACCCAGCCAGCCGCGGCCATGGCCTGCACGGCCACCCGCGGCCAAGGCCTTGGCACACAGCCACCCGGTGGCCAAGGCCAAGGCCATGGCACCAGCCACCCGCGGCCAAGGCCTAGGCACGCAGCCACCCGCGGCCAAGGCCAAGGCCGTGTGCTGTCGCTCACGGATCTTGGCCAAGTTTGGCGTTTCCGGGCGGTGCGGGATTTTGGGGTGATGCATTAGATCGTGCGACAGTCAAACGTCAGAAAAGAGGGGAGTCGATTTCGAGGTCCGAACCTCGTTTTACGGCCGATTTACCGACGGTGCGGGGGTGCGAAAAGGGGACGAAACGTGCCCGTGAATTGGTCCAATTGTAGTAGAACTGGGGCGGGGGCCTCCTCACGGCGCAAGTACTGTTTTCCACTCGAAGAAATGGAAAAAATAATGCGGGAGGCCCTGCGCCCATTTTTCCCCCGGAAAAGGCCAAAATCCGTGAGCTATAGCACAAGGATTGTGGCCAAATTTTGCATTTTGGGGGCGGTGCGGGATTTTGGGCTGGCGTGGTCGGGTTTGGTGGGAGTCGGTGGCAGGAGAAAACGGAATCCAATTCCAAGCTCAGAAACTCGTTTTACGGCCATCTTACCGGCATCGAACGGGTGCCCAAATGGGTGGGCCCACTCGTCCGATTCAGGAAAAACCGGAGAAAGAAGTGGAAGGTAGGTGTGGATCTCAGTTTCTGGTCCAAGAATACGAAGAAACGGCGAGGACCGTGTGCCCACATTTGGGCAAATGCTCGCCCGCGTCCAAGGCCAATCCACGCAGCCACCGCGCGGCCAACGCCAAGGCACAGGGCCACGCTCGAGCTCCCTATCCTTGCCTCGGGAGCGCGGCCGGAGTGTGTGTTGTGTATGCGTGAGAGTGTGCGACCTGCCTTGGTGCGACCTGCCAAGGCCGAGGCACGCCGCCACCCGTGGCCAACAAGGCCAAGGCACAGCCACCCCGTGGCCAAGGCCAAGGCAGCGTCCACCCAAGGCCATGGCACCCAAGGCCATGGCACCCACCCAGCCCGCGGCCAAGGCCATGGCACCCAGCCAGCCCGTGGCAAGGCCAAGGCCAAGGCCAGGCCAGCGCAGCCCGCGGCCAAGGCCAAGGCCGTGTGCTGTCGCTCACGGATCTTGGCCTACATTTCCGTTCCGGGCGGTGTGGGATTTTGGGGTGATGCATTAGATACGCACGACAGTCGAACGTCGGAAAAGAGGGGAGTCGATTTTGAGGTTCTGAACCTCGTTTTAAGGTCGATTTACCGAGGGTGCGGGGTGTGAAAAGGGGACGAAAACGTGCCCTCGAATTGGTCCGATTGTGGTAGAACTGGGCCGGGGCCTCCTCACGGCGCAAGTACTGCTTTCCGCTCGAGAGAAATGGTAAAAAAATAATGCGGGAGGCCCTGCTCCCATTTTTCCGCCAGAAAAGGCCAAAATCCGTTAGCAATAGCACACGGATTGTGGCCAGATTTTCGCGTTCGGGGCGGCGTGATTTTGGGCTTGCGTCATCGGGTTTGGTTGGACTCGGTGGCTGGAGAAAAAGGAATACTATTCCGAGCTACGAAACTCGTTTTACGGCAATCTTACCGGCAGCGATCGGGTGCCCAACCGGGTGGGCCAACTCGTCCGATTCAGGCAAAACCGGAGAAAGAAGTGGAAGGTAGGTGTGGATCTCAGTTTTTGGTCCAAGAATACGAAGAAACGGCGAGGACCGTGTGCTCACATTTTGGCCAAATGCTCCCCCGCGGCCAAGGCCAAGGCCAAGCCACGCAGCCACCCCGCAGCCAACGCCAAGGCACAGGGCCACGCTCAAGCTCCCTATCCTTGCCTCGGTAGCGCGCCGGATTGTGTGTTGTGTGTGAGTGAGAGTGTGAGACCTGCCTGGGTCGCGAGCATGTGCTGCATTTCGAGCATGGCACGGAGCCAGCCCGCGGCCAAGGCCAAGGGCGAGGCACGCACCCACCCCGTGGCCAAGGCCAAGGCACGCTGGTCCACCCCACCGCCAAGGCCATGGCACCCAGCCAGCCCGCGGCCAAGGCCTTGGCACACAGCCACCCGGTGGTGAAGGCCAAGGCCATGGCACCCAGCCACCCCGCGGCCAAGGCCAAGCCCGTGTGCTGTCACTCACGGATCTTGGCCAACTTTTGCGTTTCCGGGCAGTGGTGGGATTTTGGGGTGATGCATTAGATATGTGCGACAGTCGAACGTCGGAAAAGAGGGGTCGATTTCGAGGTCCGAACCTCGTTTTACGGCAGATTTACCGAGGGTGCGGGGTGCGAAAATGGGACGAAACGTGCCTCGAATTGGTCCGATTGTGGTAGAACTGGGCCGGGGGCCTCCTCACCTCGCAAGTACTCCTTTCCACTCGAAGAAATGGCAAAAATATTACGGGAGGCCCTGCGCCCATTTTTCCGCCAGAAAAGGCCAAAATCCGTGAGCTATAGCACACGGATTGTGGCCAAATTTCGCGTTCGGGTTTGGTGGAGTCGGTGGCGGGAGAAAACGGAATCCAATTCCGAGCTACGAAACCCGTTTTACGGCCATCTTACCGGCAGCGAAAGGGTGTCCAAACGGGTAGGCCAACTCGTCCGATTCAAGCAAAACCGGAGAAAGAAGTGGAAGGCAGGTGTGGATCTCAGTTTTTGGTCCAAGAATACGAAGAAACGGCGAGGACCGTGTGCTCACATTTTGGCCAAATGCTCACCTGCGGCCAAGGCCAAGCCACGCAGCCACCCCGCGGCCAACGCCAAGGCACAGGGCCACGCTCGAGCTCCCTATCGTTGCCTCGGGAGCGCGGCCGGAGTGTGTGTTGTGTGTGCGTGAGAGTGTGCGACCTGCCTTGGTCGCGAGCATGTGCTGCATTTGGAGCAAGGCACGGAGCCAGCCCGCGGCCGCGGCCAAGGCCAAGGCCGAGGCACGCAGCCACCCCGTGGCCAAAGCCAAGGCACGCATCCACCCCGCGGCCAAGGGCATGGCACCCAGCCAGCCCGCGGCCAAGGCCAAGGCATGGAGCCAGCCCGCGGCCAAGGCCTTGGCACGCAGCCACCCCGAGGCCAAGGCCAAGGCCATGGCACGCAGCCACCGCACGGCCAAGGCCAAGGCCATGGGACGCAGCCAGCCCGCGGCCAAGGCCAAGGCCATGTGCTGTAACTCACGGATCTTGGCCAACTTTCGCGTTTCCGGGGCGGTGCGGGATTTTGGGGTGATGCATTAGATACGTGCGACAGTCGAGCGTTCGAAAAGAGGGGAGTTGATTTCGAGGTCCGAACCTCATTTTACGGCCGATTTACCGAGGGTGCGGGGGTGCGAGAAGGGGACGAAACGTGCCCGCGAATTGGTCCGATTGTGGTAGAACTGGGCCCGGTGCCTCCTCACAGCGCAAGTACTGTTTTCCGTCAAGAAATGGTGAAAATAATGCGGAGGCCCTGCGCACATTTTCTCCTGGAAAACGCCAAAATCCGTGAGCTATAGCACACGGATTGTGACCAAATTTCGCGTTTTGGAGGCGGCGTGGGATTTTGGGCTGGCGTGGTCGGGTTTGGTGGGAGTCGGTGGCGGGAGAAAACGGAATCCAATTCCGAGCTCCGAAACTCGTTTTACGGACATCTTACCGGCCGCAAACGAGTGCCCAAACGGGTGGGCCCACTCGTCCGATTCAGGCAAAACCGGAGAAAGAAGTGGAAGGTAGGTGTGGATCTCAGTTTTTGGTGCAAGAATACGAAGAAACGGCGAGGACCGTGTGCTCATATTTTGGCCAAATGCTCGCCCGCGGCCAAGACTAGCCACGCAGCCACCCCGCGGCCAACGCCAAGGCACAGGCCACGCTCGAGCTCCCTATCCTTGCCTCGGGAGCACGGCCGGAGTGTGTGTTGTGTGTGCTTGAGAGTGTGCGACCTGCCTTGGTCGCGAGCGTATGCTGCATTTCGAGAAAGGCACGTAGCCAGCCCGCGGCCAAGGCCAAGGCCGAGGCACGCAGCCACCCCGTGGCCAAGGCCTAGGCACGCGTCCACCCCGCGGCCAAGGCCATGGCACCCAGCGAGCCCACGGCCAAGGCCTAGGCACGCAGCCACCCCGCGGGGTGGCTGGGTGCCATGGCCTTGGCCTTGGCCACCGGGTAGCTGTGTGCCAAGGCCTTGGCCGCGGGTGGCTGCGTGCCTAGGCCTTGGCCGCGGGCTGGCTGGATGCCATGGCCTTGGCCGCGGGTGGACGCGTGCCTAGGCCTTGGCCGCGGGTGGCCGCGTGCCATGGCCTTGGCCTTGGCCGTGGGCTGGCTACGTGCCTTTCTCGAAATGCAGCATATGCTGGTGACCAAGGCAGGTCCCATACTCTCACGCACACACAACACACACTCGGGCCGCGCTTCTGAGGCAAGGATAGGGAGCTCGAGCGTGGCCCTGTGCCTTGGCGTTGGCCGCGGGGTGGCTGCGTGGCTCGGCCTTGGCCTCGGGCGAGCATTTGGCCAAAATGTGAGCACACGGTCCTCACCGTTTCTTCGTATTCTTGGACCAAAAACTGAGATCCACACCTACCTTCCACTTCTTTCTCTGGTTTTGCCTGAATCCGACGAGTTGGCCGACCCGTTTGGGCACCCGTTCTCTGGCGGTAAAATGGCCTTAAAACGAGTTTCGGAGGTTGGAATTCGATTTCGTTTTCTCCCACCACCGACTCCCACCAAACCCGACGACGCCAGCTCAAAATCCCACGCCTCCCCCGAAACGCAAAATTTGGCCACAATCCGTGTGCTATGGCTCACGGATTTTGGCCTTTTCTGGCGGAAAAATCGGCGCAGGGCCTCCCGCATTATTTTTGCCATTTCTTCGAGTGGAAAGCAGTATTTACGCCGTGAGGAGGCCCCCGCCCAGTTCTGCCACAATCGACCAATTCGAGGGCACGTTTCGTCGCCTTTTCGCACCCCCGCACCCTCGGGAAATTGGCCGTAAAACGAGGTTCGGACCTCGAAATCGACTCCCATCTTTTCCGACGTTCGACTGTCGTACGTATCTAATGCATCACCCCAAAATCCCGCACCGCCCCGGAAACGCGAAAGTTGGCCAGGATCAGTGAGTGACAGCACACGGCCTTAGCCTTGGCCGCGGGCAGGCTACGTGCCTGGGCCTTGGCCGCGGGGTGGCTGGGTGCCATGGCCTTGGCCGTGGCCACCGGGTGGCTGTGTGCCAAGGCCTTGGCCACGGGGTGGCTGCGTGCCTAGGCCTTGGCCGCGGGGTGGCTGGGTGCCATGGCCTTGGCCGCGGGGTGGACGTGTGCCTAGGCCATGGCCACGGGGTGGCTACGTGCCTCGGCCTTGGCCGCGGGGTGGCTGCGTGCCATAGCCTTGGCCTTGGCCTCGGGGTGGCTGCGTGCTAAGGCCTTGGCCGCGAGCTGGCTGCATGCCTAGGCCTTGTCCGCTGGCTGGCTGGGTGCCATGGCCTTGGCCGCAGGGTGGACGCGTGCCTAGGCCTTGGCCACGGGGTGGCTGCGTGCCTCGGCCTTGGCCTTGGCCGCGGGCTGGCTACGTGCCTTTCTCGAAATGCAGCATATGCTCGCAACCAAGGCAGGTCACACACTCTCACGCACACACAACACACACTCCGGCCGCACTCCCGAGGCAAGGATAGGGAGCGCAAGCGTGGCCCTGGGCCTTGGCGTTGACCGCGTGGTGGCTGCATGGCTTGGCCTTGGCCGCGGGCGAGCATTTGACCAAAAACTGAGATCCACACCTACCTTCCACTTTTTTCTCCGGTTTTGCCTGAATCGGACGAGTGGACCCACCCGTTTGGGCAACCGTTCGCTGCGGTAAGATGGCCGTAAAACGAGTTTTGGAGCTCGGAATTGATTCCGTTTTCTGCCGCCACCGACTCCCACCAAACCCGACGACGCCAGCCCAAAATCCCACGCCGCACCGAAAGCGAAATTTGCTCACAATCCGTGTGCTATAGCTCACAGATTTTGGCCTTTTCGGGCGGAAAAATGGGCGCAGGGCCTCCAGCATTATTTCCGCCATTTCTTCGTGCGCAAAACAGCACTACCACCGTGCTTGAGGGAGGCCCCCGGCCCAGTTCTACCACAACTGGACCAATTCGCGGGCACGTTTCGTCCCCTTTTCGCACCACCGCACGTTCGGTAAATCGGCCGTAAAACGAGGATCGGACCTCAAAATCGACTCCCCTCTTTTCCAAAGCTCGACTGTCGCACGTATCTAATGCATCACCCCATAATCCCGCACCACCCCGGAAACGCGAAAGTTGGCCAAGATCCGTGAGCTACAGAACACAGCCTTCGCCTTGGCCGCGGGGTGGCCGCGTGCCATGGCCTTAACCTTGGCCGCGGGGTGGCTGCGTGCCATGGCCTCGGCCTTGGCCTCGGGGTGGCTTCGTGCCAAGGCCTTGGCCGCGGGCTGGCTGCGTGCCTAGGCCTTGGCCGCGGGCTGGCTGGGTGCCATGGCCTTGGCCGCGGGGTGGACGCGTGCCTTGGCCTTGGCCACGGGGTGGCTGTGTGCCTCGACCTTGGCCTTGGCCGCGGGCTGGCTCCGTGCCTTGCTAGAAATGCAGCACATGCTCGCGACCAAGGCAGGTCGCACACTCTCACGCACACACAACACACACTCGGGCGAGAGTGTGCGACGTGCCTTGGTCGCGAGCATGTGCTGCATTTCGAGCAAGGCAAGCAGCCAGCCCGCGGCCAAGGCCAAGGCACGCACCCACCCCGCGGCCAAGGCCAAGGCCATGGCACCCAGCCACCCCGCGGCCAAGGCCTAGGCACGCAGCCACCCCGCGGCCAAGGCCAAGGCACGCAGCCACCCCGTGGCCAAGGCCAAGGCACGCAGCCACCCCGTGGCCAAGGCCAAGGCCATGGCACCCAGCCACGCCGCTACCAAGGTCTAGGCACGCAGCCACCCCGTGGCCAAGGCCGTCTGCTGTAGCTCACGGATCTTGGCCAAATTTCGCGTTGCCGGGGCTGTGCGGGATTTTGGGGTGATGCATTAAATACGTGCGACAGTCGAACGTTGGAGAAGACGGGAGTCGATTCCGAGGTTCGAACCTCATTTTACGGCCGATTTACCGAACGTGCGGTGGTGCGAGAAGGGGACGAAACGTGCCCGCGAATTGGTCCAGTTGTGGTAGAACTGGGCCGGGGGCCTCCTCACGGTGGTAGTGCTGTTTTGCGCACGAAGAAATGGCGGAAATAATGCTGGAGGCCCTGCGCCCATTTTTCCGCCCGAAAAGGCCAAAATCCGTGAGCTATAGCACACGGATTGCGGCCAAATTTCGTGTTTCGGGGGCGGCGTGGGATTTTTGGCTGGCGTGCTCGGGATTGGTGGGAGTCGGTGGCGGGAGAAAACGGAATCCAATTCCGAGCTCCTAAACTCGTTTTACGGCCATTTTATCGCCAGAGAACGGGTTCCCAAACGGGTGGACCAACTCGTCCGATTCAGGCAAAACCAGAGAAAGAAGTGGAAGGTAGGTGTGGATCTCATTTTTTGGTCCAAGAATGGGAAGCAACGGCGAGGACCGTGTCCTCACATTTTGGCCAAATGCTCGCCTGCGGCCAAGGCCAAGGCCAAGGCACGCGGCCACCCTGCGGCCAAGGCCAAGGCACAGGGCCACGCTCAATCTCCCTATCCTTGCCCCGGGAGCGCGGCCCAAGTGTGTGTTGTGTGTGCGCGAGAGTGTGCGACGTGCCTTGGTCGCGAGCATGTGCTGCATTTAAAAAGGCACGCAGCCAGGCCGCGGCCAAGGCCAAGGCACGCAGCCACCCCGTGGCCAAGGCCATGGCACCCAGCCACCCTGCGGCCAAGGCCAAGGCCATGGCACACAGCCACCCCGCGGCCAAGGCCTAGGCACGCAGCCGCCCCGCGGCCAAGGCCAAGGCACGCAGCCACCCCGTGGCCAAGGCCAAGACACGCAGCCACCCCGCGGCCAAGGCCAAGGCACGCAGCCACCCCATGGCCAAGGCCAAGGCCATGGCACCCAGCCACACCGCTGCCAAGGTCTAGGCACGCAGCCACCCCGCGGCCAAGGCCGTCTATTGTAGCTCACGGATCTTGGCCAAATTTTGCGTTTCCGGGGCGGTGCAGGATTTTGAGGTGATGCATTAGATACGTGTGACAGTCGAACATTGGAGAAGATGGGAGTCGATTCCGAGTTCCGAACCTCATTTTACGGCCGATTTACCGAACGTGCGGTGGTGCGAAAAGGGGACGAAACGTGCCCGCGAATTGGTCCGGTTGTGGTAGAACTGGGCCGGGGGCCTGCTCACGGTGCTAGTACTGTTTTACGATCGAAGAAATGGCGAAAATAATTCAGGAGGCCCTGCGCCCATTTTTCCGCCCGAAAAGGCCAAAATCCGTGAGCTATAGCAGACGGATTGCGGCCAAATTTCGGGTTTCGGGGGCGGCGTGGGATTTTTGGCTGGCGTGGTCGGGTTTGGTGGGAGTCGGTGGCGGGAGCAAACGGAATCCAATTCCGAGCTCCGAAACTCATTTTACGGCCATTTTACCGCCAGAGAACGGGTGCCCAAACGGGCGGGCCAACTCGTCCGATTCAGGCAAAACCGGAGAAAGAAGTGGAAGGTAGGTGTGGATCTCAGTTTTTGGTCGAAGAATACGAAGCAACGGAGAGGACCGTGTGCTCACATTTTGGCCAAATGCTCGCCCGCGTCCAATGCACGCGGCCACCCCACGGCCAAGGCCAAGGCACAGGGCCACGCTCGAGCTCCCTATCCTTGCCCTGGAAGCGCGGCCCAAGTTTGTGTTGTCTGTGCGCGAGAGTGTATGACGTGTCTTGGTCACGAGCATGTACTGCATTTCGAGCAAGGCACGCAGCCTGCCCATGGCCAAGGCCAAGGCCATGGCATCCAGCCACCCCGTGGCCAATGCGAAGGCACGGAGCCACCCCGTGGCCAAGGCCAAGGCACGCAACCACCCCGTGGCCAAGGCTAAGGCAATGGCACCCAGCCATGCCGGTGCCAAGGCCTAGGCACGCAGCCACCCCGCGGCCAAGGCCGTCTGCTGTAGCTCACGGATCTTGGCCAAATTTCGCGTTTCCGGGGCGGTGTGGGATTTTGGGGTGATGCATTAGATACGTGCGACAGTCGAACGTCGGAGAAGACGGGAGTCGATTCCGAGGTCCGAACCTCATTTTACGGCCGATTTACCCAACATGCGGGGGTACGAAAAGGGGACGAAATATGCCCGTGAATTGGTCCGGTTGTGGTAGAACTGGGCCGGGGGCCTCCTTACGGTGCTAGTACTATTTTGCGATCGAAGAAATGGCAAAAATAATGCGGGAGGACCTACGCCCATTTTTCCGCCCGAAAAGGCCAAAATCCGTGAGCTATAGCACACGGACTGCGGCCAAATTTCGCGTTTCGGGGGCGGCGTGGGATTTTTGGCGGTCGTGGTCGGGTTTGGTGGGAGTCGGTGGTGGGAGAAAACGGAATCCAATTCCGAGCTCCCAAACTCGTTTTACAGCCATTTTTTCGCCAGAGAACGGGTGCCAAAACGGGTGGGCCAACTCGTCGGATTCAGGCAAAACCAGAGAAAGAAGTGGAAGGTAGGTGTGGATCTCAGTTTTTGGTCCAAGAATATGAAGAAACGGCAAGGACCGTGTGCTCACATTTTGGCCAAATGCTCGACCGCGGCCAAGGCCAAGGCACGCGGCCACCCCGCGGCCAAGGCCAAGGCACAGGGCCACGCCCGAGCTCCCTATCCTTGGCCCGGGAGCGCGGTCCAAGTGTGTGTTGTGTGTGTCCGAGAGTGTACGACGTTCCTTCGTCGCGAGCATGTGCTGCATTTCGAGCAAGGCAAGCAGCCAGCCCGCGCCCAAAGCCAAGGCCATGGCACCCAGCCACCCCGCGGCCAAGGCCTAGGCACGCAGCCAACCCGCGGCCAAGGCCGTGTGCTGTAGCTCACGGATCTTGGCCAACTTTCGCGTTTCCGGGGCGGTGCGGGATTTTGGGGTGATGCATTAGATACGTGCGACAGTCGAACGTCGGAGAAGACGGGAGTCGATTCCGAGGTCCGATCGTCGTTTTATGGCCGATTTACCGAACTAGCGGGGGTGCAAAAGGTGACGAAACGTGCCCGCGAATTGGTCCGGTTGTGGTAGAACTGGGCCGGGGGCCTCCTGACGGTGCTAGTACTGTTTTGCGCTCGAAGAAATGGTGAAAATAATGCGGGAGGCCCTGTGCCCATTTTTCCGCCCGAAAAGTCCAAAAGCCGTGAGCTATAGCACACGGATTGCGGACAAATTTCGCGTTTCAGGGGCGGCGTGCGATTTTTGGCTGACGTGGTTGGGTTTGGTGGGAGTCGGTGGCGGGAGAAAACGGAATCGAATTCCGAGCTCCGAAACTCGTTTTACGGCCATTTTACCGCCAAAGAACGGGTTCCCAAAGGGGTGGGCCAACTCGTCCGATTCAGGCAAAACCGGAGAAAGAAGTGGAAGGTAAGTGTGGATCTCAGTTTTTGGTCCAAGAATGCGAAGCAACGGCGAGGACCGTGTCCTCACATCTTGGCCAAATGCTCGCCCGCGGCCAAGGCCAAAGTCAAGGCACGCGGCCACCCCGCGGCCAAGGCCAAGGCACAGGGCCACGTTTGAGCTCCCTATCCTTGCCCCGGGAGCGCGGCCTAAGTTTGTATTGTGTGTGTGCGAGAGTCTGCGACGTGCCTTGGTCGCGAGCATGTGCTGCATTTCGAGCAAGGCACGCAGCCAGCCCGCGGCCAAAGCCAAGGCACGCAGCCACCCCTTGGCCAAGGCCAAGGCCATGGCACCCAGCCACCCCGCGGACAAGGCCTAGGCATGCAGCCACCCCGCAGCCAGGGCCAAGGCCATGGCACCCAGCCACCCCGCGGCCAAGGCATAGGCACGCAGCCACCCCGTGGCCAAGGCCAAGGCACAGGGCACGCTCGAGCTCCTTATCCTTGCCCCGGGAGCGCGGCCCAAGTTTGTGTTGTGTGTGTGCGAGAGTGTGCGACGTGCCTTGGTCGCGAGCATGTGCTGCATTTTGAGCAAGGCACGCAGCCACCCCGTGGCTAAGGCCAAGGCCATGGCACCCAGCCACGCCGCTGACATGGCCCAGGCACGCAGCCACCCCGCGGCCAAGGCCGTGTGCTGTAGCTCACAGATCTGGGCCAACTTTCGCGTTTCCGGGGCGGTGCGGGATTTTGGGGTGATGCATTAGATACTTACGACAGTCGAACGTCGGAGAAGACTGGAGTCGAATCCGAGGTCCAAACCTCGTTTTACGGCCGATTTACCGAACGTGCGGGGGTGCGAAAATGGGACGAAACGTGCCCGCGAATTGGTCCGGTTGTGGTAGAACTGGGCCGGGGGCCTCCTCACGTTGGTAGTACTGTTTTACTCTCGAATAAATGGTGAAAATAATGCGGGAGGCCCTGCGCCCATTTTTCCGCCCGAAAAGGCCAAAATCCGTGAGCTATAGCATACGGATTGCGGCCAAATTTCACGTTTCGGGGGCGGCGTGGGATTTTTGGCTGGCGTGGTCGGGTTTGGTGGGAGTCGGTGGCGGGAGATAACGGAATCCAATTCTGAGCTCCGAAACTTGTTTTACGGCCTTTTTACCGCCAGAGAACGGGTGCCCAAACGGGTGGGCCAACTCGTCCGATTCAGGCAAAACCGGAGAAAGAAGTGGAAGGTAGGTGTGGATCTCAGTTTTTGGTCCAAGAATACGAAGCAACGGCGAGGACCGTGTGCTCACATTTTGGCCAAATGCTCCCCCGCAGCCAAGGCACGCGGCCACCCCGCGGCCAAGGCCAAGGCACAGGGCCACGCTCGAGCTCCCTATCCTTGCCCCGGGAGCGCGGCCCAAGTTTGTGTTGTGTGTGCGCGAGAGTGTGCGACGTGCCTTGGTCGCGAGCATGTGCTGCATTTCGAGCAAGGCACGCAGCCAGCCCGCGGCCAAGGCCAAGGCACGCAGCCACCCCGCGGCCAACGCCAAGGCCATGGTAGACAGCCAACCCACGGCCAAGGCCTAGGCACGCAACCAGCCCGCGGCCAAGGCCAAGACCATGGCATCCAGCCACCCCGCGGCCAAGGCCTAGGCACGCAGCCACCCCGCGGCCAAGGCCTAGGCACGCAGCCACCCCGTGGCCAAGGCCTACGCACGCAGCCACCCCGTGGCCAAGGCCAAGGCACGCAGCCACCCCGTGGCCAAGGCCAAGGCCATGGCACCCAGCCACCGCGCGGCCAAGACCTAGGCACCCCAGCCACCCCGCCGCCAAGGCCTAGGCACTCAGCCACCCTGCCGCCAAGGCCTAGGCACGCAGCCACCCCGCCGCCAAGGCCGTGTGCTGTAGCTCACAGATCTTGGCCAACTTTCGCATTTCCGGGGTGGGGCGGGATTTTGGGGTGATGCATTAGATACGTGCGACAGTCGAACGTCGGAGAAGACGGGAGTCAATTCCGAGCTCCGAACCTCGTTTTACGTCTGATTTACCGAACGTGCAGGGGTGCGAAAAGGGGACGAAATGTGCCCGCGGCCAAGGCCAAAATCCGTGAGCTATAGCACACGGATTGCGGCCAAATTTCGTGTTTCAGCGGCAGTGTGGGATTTTTTGCTGGCGTGGTCGGGTTTGGTGGGAGTAGGTGGCGGGAGAAAACGGAATCCAATTCCGAGCTCCGAAACTCGTTTTACGGATATTTTACCGCTAGAGAACGGGTGCCCAAACGGGTCGGCCAACTCGTCCGATTCAGGCAAAACCGGAGAAAGAAGTGGAAGGTAGGTGTGGATCTCAGTTTTTGGTCGAAGAGTACGAAGCAACGGCAAGGACCGTGTGCTCACATTTTGGCCAAATGCTCGCCCGCGGCCAAGGCATGCGGCCACCCCGCGGCCAAGGCAAAGGCACAGGGCCACGCTCGAGCTCCCTATCCTTGCCCCGGGAGCGCAGCCCAAGTTTGTGTTGTGTGTGTGCGAGAGTGTGCGACGTGCCTTGGTCGCGAGCATGTGCTGCATTTTGAGCAAGGCACGCAGCCACCCCGTGGCTAAGGCCAAGGCCATGGCACCCAGCCAGCCCGCGGCCAAGGCCATGGCACCAAGCCAGCCCGCGGCCAAGGCCTTGGCACACAGCCACCCGGTGGCCAAGGCCAAGGCCATGGCACACAGCCACCCCGAGGCCAAGGCCATGGCCAGCAGCCACCCCGCGGCCAAGACCAAGGCCATGGCCAGCAGCCACCCCGCGGCCAAGACCAAGGCCGTGTTCTGTCGGTCACGGATCTTGGCCAAGTTTTGCGTTTCCGGGGCTATGCGGGATTTTGGGGTGATGCATTAGATACGTGCGACAGTCGAACGTCGGAAAAGAGGGGAGTCGATTTTGAGGTCCGAACCTCGTTTTACGGCCGATTTACCGAGGGTGCGGGGGTGCGAAAAGGGGACGAAACGTGCCCTCGAATTGGTCCGATTGTGGTAGAACTGGGCCTGGGGCCTCCTCACGGCGCAAGTACTGCTTTCCGCTCGAAGAAATGACAAAAATAATGCGGGTGGCCCTGCGCCCAATTTTCCGCCAGAAAAGGCCAAAATCCGTGAGCTATAGCACATGGATTGTGGCCAAATTTCACGTTTCGGGGGCGGCATGGGATTTTGAGCTGGCGTCGTCGGGTTTGGTGGGAGTCGGTGGCGGGAGAAAACGGAATCCAATTCCGAGCTCCGAAACTCGTTTTACGGCCATCTTACCAGCAGCGAACGGGTGCCCGAACGGGTGGGCCAACTCGTCCGATTCAGGCAAAACCGGAGAAAGAAGTGGAAGGTAGGTGTGGATCTCAGTTTTTGGTCCAAGAATACGAAGAAACGGCGAGGACCGTGTGCTCACATTTTGGCCAAATGCTTGCCCGCGGCCAAGGCCAAGCCACGCAGCCACCCCGCGGCCAACGCCAAGGTACAGGGCCACGCTCGAGCTCCCTATCCTTGCCTCGGGAGCGCAGCCGGAGTGTGTGTTGTGTGTTCGTGAGAGTGTGCGACCTGCCTTGGTCGCGAGCATGTGCTGCATTTCGAGCAAGGCACGGAGCCAGCCCGCGGCCAAGGCCAAGGCCGAGGCACGCAGCCACCCCGCGGCCAAGGCCAAGGCATGCGTCCACCCCGCGGCCAAGGCCATGGCACCCAGCCAGCCCACGGCCAAGGCCATGGCACCCAGCCAGCCCGCAGCCAACGCCATGGCACCCAGCCAGCCCGCGGTCAAGGCCTTGGCACGCAGCCACCCCGAGGCCAAGGCCAAGGCCATGGCACGCAGCCACCCCGCGGCCAAGGCCAAGGCCATGGCACGCAGCCACCACGCGGCCAAGGCCAAGGCCGTGCGCTGTGGCTCACGGATCTTGCCCAACTTTCGCGTTTCCGGGGCGGGGTGGGATTTTGGGGTGATGCATTAGATACGTTCGACAGTCGAGCGTTGGAAAAGAGGGGAGTCGATTTCGAGGTCCGAACCTAGTTTTACGGCCGATTTACCGAGGGTGCGGGGGTGCGAAAAGGGGATGAAACGTGCCCGTGAATTGGTCTGATTGTGGTAGAACTGGGCCGGGGGCCTCCTCAAGGTGCAAGTACTGTTTTCCACTCGAAGAAATGGCGAAAATAATGCGGGAGGCCCTGCGCGCATTTTTCCCCCGGAAAAGGTCAAAATCCGTAAGCTATAGCACACGGATTGTGGCCAAATTTCGCGTTTCAGGGGCGGCGTGGGATTTTGGGCTGGCGTGGTCATGTTTGGTGGGAGTCAGTTGCGGGAGAAAATGGAATCCAATTCCGAGCTCCGAAACTCGTTTTACGGCCATCTTACCGGCAGCGAACGGGTTCCCAAACGGGTGGGCCCACTCGTCCGATTCAGGCAAAACCGGAGAAAGAAGTGGAAGGTAGCTGTGGATCTCAGTTTTTGGTCCAAGAATACGAAGAAACGGCGAGGACCGTGTCCTCACATTTTGGCCAAATGCTCGCCCACGGCCAAGGCCAAGCCATGCACCCACCCCGCGGCCAACGCCAAGGCATAGGGCCACGCTCGAGCTCCCTATCCTTGCCTCGGGAGCGCGAACGGAGTGTGTGTTGTGTGTGCGTGAGAGTGTGCGACCTGCCTTGGTCCCGAGCATGTGCTGCATTTCGACCCGCGGTCAAGGCCAAGGCCGAGGCACGCCGCCACCCCGCGGCCAAGGCCTAGGCACGCAGCCACCCCGCGGCAAAGGCCTTGGCACACAGCCACCCGGTGGCCAAGGCCAAGGCCATGGCACCCAGCCACCCCGCGGCCAAGGCCTAGGCACGCAGCCACCCCGCGGCCAAGGCCAAGGCCGTGTGCAGTCGCTCACGGATCTTGGCCAACTTTCGCGTTTCCGGGGCGGTGCGGGATTTTGGGGTGATGTATTAGATAGTTGCAACAGTTGAACGTCGGAAAAGAGGGGAGTCGATTTCGAGGTCCGAACCTCGTTTTGCGGCCGATTTACCGAGGGTGCGGGGGTGCAAAAAGTGGATGAAACGTGCCCTCGAATTGGTCCGATTGTGGTAGAACTGGGCCGGGGCCCTCCTCACGGCACAAGTACTGCTTTCCGCTCGAAGAAATGGCAAAAATAATGCGGGAGGCCCTGCGCCAATTTTTCCGCCAAAAAAGGCCAAAATCCATGAGCTATAGCACACGGATTGTGACCAAATTTCGCGTTTCAGGGACGGCGTGGGATTTTGGACTGGCGTCGTCGGGTTTTGTGGGAGTCGGTGGTGGGACAAAACGGAATCCTATTCCGAGCTCCGAAACTCGTTTTACGGCCATCTTACCGGCAGCGAACGGGTGCCCAAACCGGTGGGCCAACTCGTCCGATTCAGGAAAAACCGGAGAAAGAAGTGGAAGGTAGGTGTGGATCTCAGTTTTTGGTCCAAGAATACGAAGAAACGGCGAGGACAGTGTGCTCACATTTTGGCCAAATGCTAGGGTGCGGCCAAGGCAAGCCACGCAGCCACCCCGCGGCCAACGCCAAGGCACAAGGCCACGCTCGAGCTCCCTATCCTTGCCTCGGGAGCGCGGCCGGAGTGTGTGTTGTGTGTGCGTGAGAGTGTGCGACCTGACTTGGCCGCGAGCATGTGCTGCATTTCCAGCAAGGCACGGAGCCAGCCCGCGGCCAAGGCCAAGGCCGAGGCACGCAGCCACCCTGTGGCCAAGGCCAAGGCACGCGTCCACCCCGCGGCCAAGGCCATGGCACCCAGCCAGCCCGCGGCCAAGGCCAAGGCACGCGTCCACCCCGCGGCCAAGGCCATGGCACCCAGCCAGCCCGCGGCCAAGGCCATGGCACGCAGCCACCCCCCGGCCAAGGCCAAGGCCATGGCACGCAGCCACCCTGCGGCCAAGGCCAAGGCCTTGTGCTGTAGCTCACGGATCTTGGCCAACTTTTGCGTTTCCGGGGCGGTGTGGGATTTTGGGGTGATGCATTAGATACGTGTGACAGTCATGCGTTGGAAAAGAGGGGAGTCGATTTCAAGGTCCGAACCTCGTTTTATGGCCGATTTACCGAGGGTGCGGGAGTGCGAAAAGGGGACGAAACGTTGCCGCGAAATTGTCAGATTGTGGTAGAACTGGGCCGGGGGCCTCCTCAAGGCGCAAGTACTGTTTTCCGCTCGAAGAAATGGCAAAAATAATGCGGGAGGCCCTGCGCCCATTTTTCCCCCGGAAAAGGCCAAAATCCGTGAGCTTTAGCACACGGATTGTGGCCAAATTTCGCGTTTTGGGGGCGGCATGGTTTTTTGGGCTGGCGTGGTCGGGTTTGGTGGGAGTCGGTGGCGGGAGAAAACGGAATCCAATTCCGAGCTCCGAAACTCATTTTCCGGCCATCTTACCGTGCAGCGAACGGGTGCCCAAACGGGTGGGCCCACTCGTCCTATTCAGGCAAAACCGGAGAAAGAAGTGGAAGGTAGGTGTGGATCTCAGGTTTTGGTCCAAGAATACGAAGAAACGGCGAGTACCGTGTGCTCACATTTTGGCCAAATGCTCGCCCGCGGCCAATGCCAAGGCACAGGGCCACGCTCGAGCTCCCTATCCTTGCCTCGTGAGCGCGGCCGGAGTGCGTGTTGTGTGTGCGTGAGAGTGTGCGACCTGCCTTGGTCACGAGCATATGCTGCATTTTGAGAAAGGCACGTAGCCAGCCCGTGGCCAAGGCCAAGGCCTAGGCACGCGTCCACCCCGCGGGCAAGGCCATGGCACCCATCCAGCCCGCGGCCAAGACCTAGGCACGCAGCCACCCCGCGGCCAAGACCAAGGCTCGCAGCCACCCCGCGGCCAAGGCGTTTGCACACAGCCACCCGGTGGCCAAGGCCAAGGCCATGGCACCCAGCCACCCCGCGGCAAAGGCCTAGGCACGCAGCCACCCCGCGGCCAAGGCCAAGGCCGTGTGCTGTCGCTCACGGATCTTGGCTAACTTTCGCGTTTCCGGGGCGGTGCGGGATTTTGGGGTGATGTATTACATACGTGCGACAGTCGAACGTCTGAAAAGAGGGGAGTCGATTTCGAGGTCCGAACCTCGCTTTACGGCCGATTTACTGAGAGTCCGGGGGTGCGAAAAGGGGACGAAACGTGCCCTCGAATTGGTCCGATTGTGGTAGAACTGGGCCGGAGGCCTCCTCACGGCGCAAGTACTGCTTTCCGCTCAAAGAAATGGCAAAAATAATGCGGGAGGCCCTGCACCCATTTTTCCGCCAGAAAAGGCCAAAATCCGTGAGCTATATAACACACGGATTGTGGGCAAATTTCGCGTTACGGGGGCGGCGTGGGATTTCGGGCTGGCGTCGTCTGGTTTGGTGGGAGTCGGTGGCAGGAGAAAACGGAATCCAATTCTGAGCTCCGAAACTCGTTTTACGGCCATCTTACTGGCAGCGAACGGGTGCCCAAATGGCTGGGCCAACTCGTCCGATTCAGGCAAAACCGGAGAAAGAAGTGGAAGGTAGGTGTGGATCTGAGTTTTTTGTCCAAGAATACAAAGAAACGGTGAGGACCGTGTGCTCACATTTTGGCCAAATGCTCGCCCGCGGCCAAGGCCAAGCCACGCAGCCACCCCGCGGCCAACGCCAAGGCACAGGGCCACGCTCGAGCTCCCTATCCTTGCCTCGGGCGCGCGGCCCGAGTGTGTGTTGTGTGTGCGTGAGAGTGTGCGACCTGCCTTGGTCGCGAGCATGTGCCGCATTTCGAGCCACGCAGCAAAGGCCAGCCCGCGGCCAAGGCCAAGGCCGCATTTCGAGCATGTGCCGCATTTCGACCAGCCCGCGGCCAAGGCCAAGGCCGAGCCACGCAGCCACCCCGTAGCCAAGGCCAAGGCACGCATCCACCCCGCGGCCAAGGCCATGTCACCCAGCCAGCCCGCGGCCAAGGCCATGGCACCCAGCCAGCCCGCGGCCAAGGCCTAGGCACGCAGCCAGCCCGCGGCCAAGGCCTTGGCACGCAGCCACCCCGTGGCCAAGGCTAAGGCACGCGTCCACCCCGCGGCCAAGGCCATGGCACCCAGCCAGCCCGCGGCCAAGGCCTTGGCACGCAGCCACCCCGAGGCCATGGCACGCAGCCACCCCGCGGCCAAGGCCAAGGCCATGGCACGCAGCCACCCCGCGGCCAAGGCCAAGGCCGTGTGCTGTAGCTCACGGATCTTGGCCAACTTTCGCGTTTCCGTGTGCTATAGCTCACGCGAAATTTGGCCACAATCCGTGTGCTATAGCTCACGGATTTTGGCCTTTTCCGGGGGAAAAATGGGCGCAGGGCCTCCCGCATTATTTTCGCCATTTCTTCGAGCGGAAAACAGTACATGCGCCGTGAGGAGGCCCCCGGCCCAGTTCTACCACAATCGGACCAATTCGCGGGCACGTTTCGTCCCCTTTGCGCACCCCCGCACCCTTGGTAAATCGGCCGTAAAACGAGGTTCGGACCTCGAAATCGACTCCCCTCTTTTCCAACGCTCGACTGTCGCACGTATCTAATTCATCACCCCAAAATCCCGCAGCGCCCCGGAAACGCGAAAGTTGGCCAAGATCCGTGAGCTACAGCAAACGGCCTTGGCCTTGGCCGCGGGGTGGCTGCGTGCCATGGCCTTGGCCGCGGGGTGGACGTGTGCCTTGGCCTTGGCCACGGGGTGGCTGCGTGCCTCGGCCTTGGCCTTGGCCGCGGGCTGGCTCCGTGCCTTGCTCGAAATGCAACACATGCTCGCGACCAAGGCAGGTCGCACACTCTACGAACACACAACACACACTCGGGCCGCGCTCCCGAGGCAATGATAGGGAGCTCGAGCGTGGCCCTGTGCCTTGGCGTTGGCCGCGAGGTTGCTGCGTGACTTAGCCATGGCCGCGGGCGAGCATTTGGCCAAAATGTGAGCACACGGTCCTCGCCGTTTCTTCGTATTCTTGGACCAAAAACTGAGATCGACACCTACCTTCCACTTTTTCCTCTGGTTTTGCCCGAATCGGACGAGTTGGCCCACCCGTTCGGGCACCCGTTCGCTGCCGGTAAGATGGTCGTAAAACGAGTTTCGGTGCTCAGAATTGGATTCCGTTTTCTCCCACCACCGACTCCCACCAAACCCGACGACGGCAGCCCAAAATCGCACGCCGCCCCCGAAACGCGAAATTTGGCCACAATCCGTGTGCTATAGCTCACGGATTTTGGCCTTTTCTGGCGGAAAAATGGGCGCAGGGCCTCCCGCATTATTTTTGCCATTTCTTCGAGCGGAAAGCAGTACTTGGGCCGTGAGGAGGCCCCCGTCCCAGTTCTACCACAATCGGACCAATTTGCGGGCATGTTTCGTCCCCTTTTCGCACCCCCGCACCCTCGGTAAATCGGCCGTAAAACGAGGTTCGGGCCTCAAAATCGACTCCCCTCTTTTCCAATGCTCGACTGTCGCACGTATCTAATGCATCACCCCAAAATCCCGCACCGCCCCGGAAACGCGAAAGTTGGCCAAGATCCGTGAGCTACAGCATACGGCCTTGGCCTTGGCCGCGGGGTGGCTGCGTGCCATGGCCTTGGCCTTGGCCTCGGGGTGGCTGCATGCCTTGGCCTTCGCCATGGGGTGGCTGCATGCCAAGGCCTTGGCCGCGGGGTGGCAGGGTGCCATGGCCTTGGCCTTGACCGCGGGGTGGCTGCGTGCCTAGGCCTTGTCCGCGAGGTGGCTGGGTGCCATGGCCTTGGCCTTGGCCGCGGGGTGGCTGCGTGCCTTGGCTTTGGCCGCGGGCTGGCTGCTTGCCTTGCTCGAAATGCAGCACATGCTCGCGACCAAGGCACGTCGCATACTCTCGCGCACACACAACACAAACTTGGGTCGCACTCCCGGGGCAAGGATAGGGAGCTCGAGTGTGGATCTGTGCCTTGGCCTTGGCCGCGGGGTGGCCGCGTGCCTTGGCCGTGGGGTGGCCACGTGCCTTGGCGGCGGGTGAGCATTTGGCCAAAAAGTGAGCACACGGTCCTCGCCGTTGCTTCGTATTCTTGGACCAAAAACTGAGATCCACACCTACCTTCCACTTCTTTCTCTGGTTTTCCCTGAATCGGATGAGTTGGCCCACCCGTTCTCTGGCGGTAAAATGGCCGTTAAACTAGTTTCGGAGCTCGGAATTGCATTCCGTTTTCTCCCGCCACCGACTCCCACCAAACCCGACCACGCAAGCCAAAACTCCCATGCCGCCCACGAAACACGAAATTTGGCCGCAATCCAACTCACGGATTTTGGCCTTTTCGGGCGGAAAAATGGGCGCAGGGCCTCCCGCATTATTTTCGCCATTTCTTCGAGCTTAAAACAGTACTAGCACCGTGAGGAGGCCCCCGGCCCAGTTCTACCACAACCGGACCAATTCGCGGGCACGTTTCGTCCCCTTTTCGCACCCCCGCACGTTCGGTAAATCGGCCGTAAAACGACGTTCGGACCTCGGAATCGACTCCCATCTTCTCCGACGTTTGACTGTCGTACGTATCTAATGCATCACCCCAAAATCCTGCACCGCCCCGGAAACGCGAAAGTTGGCCAAGATCCGTGAGCTATAGCACACGGCCTTGGCCGCAGGGTGGCTGCGTGCCTAGGCCTTGGCAGCGGCGTGGCTGGGTGCCATGGCCTTGGCCTTGGCCACGGGGTGGCTGCGTGCCTTGGCCTTGGCCGCGGGGTGGCTGCATGCCTTGGCCTTGGCCGCGGGGTGGCTGGGTGCCATGGCCTTGGCCTTGGCCGCGGGGTGGCTGCGTGCCTAGGCCTTGGCCGCGGGGTGGCTGGGTGCCACGTCCTTGGCTTTGGCCGCGGGGTGGCGCAGTGCCATGGCCTTGGCCTTGGCCGCGGGGTGGCTGGGTGCCATGGCCTTGGCCTTGTCCGCGGGGTGGCTGCGTGCCTTGGCCTTGGCCACGGGCTGGCCGCCTGCCTTGGCCGTGGCCGCGGGCTGGCTGCATGCCTTGCTCGAAATGCAGCACATGCTCGCGACCAAGGCACGTCGCACACTCTCGCGCACACACAACACACACCTGTGCCGCGCTCCCGGGGCGAGGATAGGGAGCTTGAGCGTGGCCCTGTGCCTTGGCCATTGCCGCAGGGTGGCCGCGTGCCTTGGCCATGGCCGCGGGGTGGCCGCGTGCCTTGGCCTTGGCCTTGGCCGCGGGCGAGCATTTGGCCAAAATGTGAGCACACGGTCCTCGCACACACACAACACACAATTGGACCGCGCTCCTGGGGCAAGGATAGGGAGCTCGAGCGTGGCCCTGTGCCTTGGCCTTAGCCGCGGGGTGACCGCGTGCCTTGGCCTTGGCGAAGGGGTGGCTGGGTGCCATGGCCTTGGCCTTGGCCACAGGGTGGCTGCGTGCCTAGGCCTTGGCCGCGGGGTGGCTGGGTGCCATGGCCTTGGCCGCGGGGTGGCTGCGTACCTAAGCCTTGTCCGCGGGGTGGCTGCGTGCCTTGGCCTTGGCCGCGGGCTGGCTGCGTACCTTGCTCGAAATGCAGCACATGCTCGCGACCAAGGCACGTTGCACACTCTCGCGCACACACAACACACACTTGGTCCGCGCTCCAGGGGCAAGGATAGGGAGTTCGAGCGTGGCCCTGTGCCTTGGCCTTGGCCGCGGGGTGGCCGCGTGCCTTGGCCTTGGCCTTGGCCGCGGGTGAGCATTTGGTCAAAATGTGAGCACATGGTCCTCGCCGTTGCTTTGTATTCTTGGACCAAAAACTGAGATCCACACCTACCTTCCACTTCTTTCTCCGGTTTTGCCTGAATCCGACGAGTTGGCCCACCCGTTTGGGAACCCGTTCTCTGGCCGTAAAATGGCCGTTAAAGAAGTTTCGGAGCTCAGAATTGGATTCCGTTTTCTCCCGCCCAGTTCTACCACAACCGGACCAATTCGCGGGCACATTTCGTCCCCTTTTCGCACCCCCGCACGGTCGGTAAATTGGCCGTAAAAGGAGGTTCGGACCTCGGAATTGACTCCCGTCTTCTCCGACGTTTGACTATCGCACGTATCTAATGCATCACCCCAAAATCCCGCACTGCCCGTGAAACGCGAAAGTTGGCCAAGATCCGTGAGCTACAGCACACGCCCTTGGCCGCGGGGTGGCTGCGTGCCTAGGCCTTGGCAGCGGCGTGGCTGGGTGCCATGGCCTTGCCCTTGGCCACGGGGCGGCTGCGTGCCTTGGCCTTAGCTACGGGGTGGCTGCGTGCCTTGGCCTTGGCCGCGGGGTGGCTGGGTGCCATGACCTTGGCCTTGGCCGCGGGGTGGCTGCGTGCCTAGGCCTTGTCCGCGGGATGGCTGGGTGCCATGGCCTTGGCCTTGGCCGCGGGGTGGCTGCGTGCCTTGACTTTGGCCGCGGGCTGGCTTCGTGCCTTGCTCGAAATGCTGCACATGCTCGAGACCAAGGCACGTCGCACACTCTCGCGCACACACAACACAAACTTGGGCCGCGCTCCCGGGGCAAGGATAGGGAGCTCGAGCGTGGCCCGGTGCCTTGGCCTTCGGTGCGGGGAGGCCGCGTACCTTGGGCTTGGCCTTGGCCGCGGGTGAGCATTTGGTCAAAATGTGAGCACACGGTCCTCGCCGTTTCTTCGTATTCTTGGACCAACAACTGAGATCCACACCTACCTTCCACTTCTTTCTCCGGTTTTGCCTGAATTGGACGAGTGGGCCCATGCGTTTGAGCACCCGTTCGCTGCCGGTAAGATGGCCGTAAAACGAGTTTCGGAGCTCGGAATTGGATTCCGTTTTCCCCCGCCACCGACTCCCACCAAACCCGACCACGCCCGCCAAAAATCCCACGCCGCCCCCGAAGCGCGAAATTTGGCCGCAATCCGTGTGCTATAGCTCACGGATTTTGGCCTTTTCGGGCGGAAAAATGGGCGCAGGGCCTCCCGCATTATGTTCGCCATTTCTTCGAGAGGAAAACAGTACTAGCACCGTGAGGAGGCCCCCGGCCCAGTTCTACCACAACCGGACCAATTCGCGGGCACGTTTCATCCCCTTTTCGCACCCCCGCACAGATCTAATGCAGCCACCCTGCGGCCACGGCCAAGGCCATCGCACCCAGCCACCCCGAGGCCAAAGCCTAGGCACCCTGCCAATTCACGGGGCTTGGCTATAGCACACGGATTGTGGCCAAATTTCGCGTTTTGGGGGCGGCGTGGGATTTTGGGCTGGCGTCGTCGGCTTTGGTGGGAGTCGGTGGCGGGAGTAAACGGAATCCAATTCCGATCTCCGAAACTCGTTTTACGGCCATCTTACCGGCAGCGACCGGGTGCCCAAACGGGTGGGCCAACTCGTCCGATTCAGGCAAAACCGGAGCAAGAAGTGGAAGGTAGGTGTGGATCTCAGTTGTTGGTCTAAGAATACGAAGAAACGGCAAGGACCGTGTGCTCACATTTTGGCCAAATGCTCGCCCGCGGCCAACGCCAAGCCATGTAGCCACCCCGTGGCCAACGCCATGGCACCCAGCCAGCCCGCGGCCAAGGCCTAGGCACGCAGCCACCCCGCGGCCAAGGCCTAGGCACACAGCACCCGGCGGCGAAGGCCAAGGCCATGGCACCCAGCCACCCTGCGGCCAAGGCATAGGCACTCAGCCACCCCGCGGCCAAGGCCAAGGCCGTGTGATGTCGCTCACTGATCTTGGCCACCTTTCGCGTTTCCGGGGCTGTGCGGGATTTTGGAATGATGCATTAGATACGTGCGACAGTCGAACGTCAGAAAAGAGGGGACTCGATTTTGAGGTCCGAACCTCGTTTTACGGCCGATTTACCGAGGGTGCGGGGGTGCGAAAAGGGGACGAAACGTGCCCTCGAATTGGTCCGATTGTGGAAGAACTGGGCCGGGGGCCTCCTCACGGCGCAAGTACTGCTTTCCGCTCGAAGAAATGACAAAAATAATGCGGGAGGCCCTGCACCCATTTTTCCGCCAGAAAAGCCCAAAATCTGTGAGCTATAGCACACGGATTGTCGCCAAATTTCACGTTTCAGGGGCGGCGTGGGATTTTGGACTGGCGTGGTCGGGTTTGGTGGGAGTCAGTGGCGGGAGAAAACGGAATCCAATTCCGAGCTCCGAAACTCGTTTTACGGCCATCTTACCAGCAGCGAACGGGTGCCCAAACGGGTGGGCCCACTCGTCCGATTCAGGCAAAACCGGAGAAAGAAGTGGAAGGTAGGTGTGGATCTCAGTTTTTGGTCCAAGAAAATGAAGAAACGGCGAGGACCTTGTGCTCACATTTTGCCCAAATGCTCGCCCGCGGCCAAGGCCAAGCCACGCTGCCACCCCGCGGCCAACGCCAAGGCACAGGGCCATGCTCGAGCTCCCTATCCTTGCCTCGGGAGCGCGGCCGGAGTGTGTGTTGTGTATGCGTGAGAGTGTGCGACCTGCCTTGGTCGCGAGCATGTGCCGCATTTGTAGCAAGGCACGCAGCCAGCCCGCGGCCAAGGCCAAGGCCGAGGCACGCAGCCACCCCGTGGCCAAGGACAAGGCACGCGTCCACCCCGCGGCCAAGGCCTTGGCACCCAGCCAGCCCGCGGCCAAGGCCATGGCACCGAGCCAGTCCGCTGCCAAGGCCTAGGCACGCAGCCACCCCGCGGCCAAGGCCAAGGCCGTGTGCTGTAGCTCACGGATCTTGGCCAACTTTCGCGTTTCCGGGGCGGTGCGGGATTTTTGGGTGATGCATTAGATACGTGTGACAGTCGAGCGTTGGAAAAGAGGGGAGTCGATTTCGAGGTCCGAACCTCGTTTTACGGATGATTTACCGAGGGTGCGGGGGTGCGAAAAGGGGACGAAACGTGCCCTCGAATTGGTCCGATTGTGGTAGAACTGGGCCGGGGGCCTCCTCACGGCGCAAGTCCTGCTTTCCGCTCGAAGAAATGACAAAAATAATGCGGGAGGCCCTGCGCCCATTTTTCTGCCAGAAAAGGCCAAAATCCGTGAGCTATAGCACACGGATTGTGGCCAAATTTCGTGTTTCGAGGGCGGCGTGGGATTTTGGGCTGGCGTCGTCGGGTTTGGTGGGAGTCGGTGGCAGGAGAAAACTGAATCCAATTCCGAGCTCTGAAACTCGTTTTACGGCCATCTTACCGGCAGCGAACGGGTGCCCAAACGGGTGGGCCCACTCGTCCGATTCAGGCAAAACCGGAGAAAGAAGTGGAAGGTAGGTGTGGATCTCAGTTTTTGGTCCAAGAATACGAAGAAATGGCGAGGACCGTGTGCTCACATTTTGGCCAAATGCTCGCCCGCGGCCAAGGCGAAGCCACGCAGCCACCCCGCGGCCAACGCCAAGGCACAGGGCCACGCTCGAGCTCCCTATCCTTGCCTCAGGAGCGCGGCCCGAGTGTGTGTTGTGTGTGCGTGAGAGTGTGCGACCTGCCTTGGTCGCGAGCATGTGCTGCATTTCTAGCAAGGCACAGAGCCAGCCCGCGGCCAACACCAAGGCCGAGGCACGCAGCCACCCCGTGGCCCAGGCCAAGGCGCGCTTACACCCCGCGGCCAAGGCCGTGACACCCAGCCAGCCCGCGGCCAAGGCCATGGCACCCAGCCAGCCCGCGGCCAAGGCCAAGGCCGTGTGCTGTAGCTCACGGATCTTGGCCAAGTTTCGCGTTTCCGGAGCGGTGCGGGATTTTGGGGTGATGCATTAGATACGTGCGACAGTCGAGCGTTGGAAAAGAGGGGAGTCGATTTCGAGGTCCGATCCTCGTTTTACGGCTGATTTACCGAGTGTGCGGGGGTGCGAAAAGGGGACGAAACGTGCCCTCGAATTGGTCCGATTGTGGTAGAACTGGGCCGGGGGCCTCCTTACGGCGCAAGTACTGCTTTCCGATCGAAGAAATGACAAAAGCAATGCGGGAGGCCCTGCGCCCATTTTTTCGCCAGAAAAGGCCAAAATCCGTGAGCTATAGCACACGGCGCGGACCGTGTGCTCACATTTTCGCCAAATGCTAACCCGCGGCAAAGGCCAAGCCACGCAGCCACCCCGCGGCCAACGCCAAGGCACAGGGCCACGCTCGAGCTCCCTATCCTTGCCTCAGGAGCGCGGCCGGAGTGTGTGTTGGGTATGCGTGAGAGTGTGCGACCTGCCTTGGTCGCGAGCATATGCTGCATTTCGAGAAAGGCAGGTAGCCAGCCCGCGGCCAAGGGCAAGGCCGAGGCACCCAGCCACCCCGTGGCCAAGTCCTAGGCACGCGTCCACCCCGCGGCCAAGGCCATGGCAACCAGCCAACCCGAGGCCAAGGCCTAGGCACGCAGCCACCCCGTGGCCAAAGCCTTGGCACACAGCCACCCGGTGGCCAAGGCCAAGGCCATGGCACCTAGCCACCCCGCGGCCAAGGCCTAGGCACGCAGCCACCCCGCGGCCAAGGGCAAGGCCAAGGCCGTGTGCTGTCGCTCACGGATCTTGGCCAACTTTCGCGTTTCCGGGGCGGTGCGGGATTTTGGGGTGATGCATTACATACGTGCGACAGTCGAACGTCGGGAAGGAGGGGAGTCGATTTCGAGGTCCGAACCTCATTTTACGGCCGATTTACCGATGGTGCGGGGGTGCGAAAAGGGGACGAAACGTGCCCTCGAATTGGTCCGATTGTGGTACAACTATGCCGGGGGCCTCCTCACGGCGCAAGTACTGATTTCCGCTCGAAGAAATGGCAAAAAGAATGCGGGAGGCCCTGCGCCCCTTTTTCCGCCAGAAAAGGCCAAAATCCGTGAGCTATACCACACGGATTGTGGCCAAATTTCGCGTTTCGGGGGCGGCGTGGGATTTTGGGCTGGCGTGGTTGGGTTTGGTGGGAGTCGGTGGTGGGAGAAAACGGAATCCAATTCCGAGCTCCAAAACTCGTTTTACGGCCATCTTACCGGCAGCGAACGGGTGCTCAAACGGGTGGGCCCACTCGTCCGATTCAGGCAAAACCGGAGAAAGAAGTGGAAGGTAGGTGTGGATCTCAGTTTTTGGTCCAAGAATACGAAGAAACGGCGAGGACCGTGTGCTCACATTTTGGCCAAATGCTCGCCCGCGGCCAAGGCCAAGCCACGCAGCCACCCCGCGGCCAACGTCAAGGCACAGGGCCACGCTCGAGCTCCCTATCCTTGCCTCGGGAGCGCGGCCGGAGTGTGTGTTGTGTGTGCGTGAGAGTGTGCGACCTGTCTTGGTCGCGAGCATAAGCTGCATGTCGAGGAAGGCATGTAGCCAGCCCGCGGCCAAGGCCAAGGCCGAGGCACGCTGCCACCCCATGGCCAAGGCCAAGGCACGCGTCCACCCCGCGGCCAAGACCATGGCACCCAGCCAGCCCGAGGCCAAGGCCATGGCACCCAGCCAGCCCGCAGCCAAGGCCTCGGCACACAGCCACCCGGTGGCCAAGGCCAAGGCCATGGCACGCAGCCACCCCGAGGCCAAGGCCAAGGCCATGGCCCGCAGCCACCCCGCGGCCAAGGCCAAGGCCGTGTGCTGTCGCTCACGGATCTTGGCCAACTTTCGCGTTTCCGGGGCGGTGCGGGATTTTGGGGTGATGCATTAGATACGTGCGACAGTTGTACATTCGAAAAGAGGGAAGTCGATCTCGAGGTCCGAACCTCGTTTTACGGCCGATTTACCAATGGTGCGGGGGTACGAAAAGGGGAGGAAACGTGCCCTCGAATTGGTCCGATTGTGGTAGAACTGGGCCGGGGGCCTCCTCACGGCCAAGGCCAAGCCATGCAGCCACCCCGTGGCCAACGCCAAGGCACAGGGCCACGCTAGAGCTCCCTATCCTTGCCTCGGGAGCGCGGCCCGAGTGTGTGTTGTGTGTGCGTGAGAGTTTGCGACCTGCCTTGGTCGCGAGCATGTGCTGCATTTCGAGCAAGGCACGGAGCCAGCCCGCGGCCAAGGCCAAGGCCGAGGCACGCAGCCACCCCGTGGCCAAGGCCAAGGTACGCGTCCACCACGCGGCCAAGGCCATGGCACCCAGCCAGCCCGTGGCCAAGGCCTAGGCACGCAGCCAGCCCGCTGCCAAGGCCTTGGCACGCAGCCACCCCGAGGCCAAGGCCAAGGCCATGGCACGCATCCACCCCGCGGGCAAGGCCAAGGCCAGGCACCCAGCCACCCCGCAGCCAAGGCCAAGGCCGTGTGCTGTAGCTCACGGATCTTGGCCAACTTTTGCATTTCCGGGGCGGTGCGGGATTTTGGGGTGATGCATTAGATACGTGCGACAGTCGAACGTTGGAAAAGAGGGGAGTCGATTTCGAGGTCCGAACCTCGTTTTACGGTCGATTTACTGAGGGAGCGGGGGTGCGAAACGGCGACGAAACGTGCCCGCGAATTGGTCCGATTGGGGTAGAACTGGGCCAGGGGCCTCCTCACGGCGCAAGTACTGTTTTCCGTGCGGAGAAATGGCAAAAATAATGCGGGAGGCCCTGCGCCCATTTTTCCCCCAGAAAACGCCAAAATCCGTGAGCTATAGCACACGGATTGCGGCCAAATTTTGCGTTTCGGGGTCGGCGTGGGATTTTGGGTTGGCGTGGTCGAGTTTGGTGGGAGTCGGTGGCGGGAGAAAACGGAATCCAATTCCCAGCTCCGAAACTCGTTTTACGGCCATCTTACGGGCAGCGAACGGGTGCCCAAACGGGTGGGCCCACTCGTCCGATTCAGGCAAAACCGGAGAAAGAAGTGGAAGGTAGGTGTGGATCTCAGTTTTTGGTCCAAGAATACGAAGAAACGGCGAGGACCGTGTGCTCACATTTTGGCCAAATGCTCGCCCACGGCCAAGGCCAAGCCATGCAGCCACCCCGCGGCCAACGCCAAGGCACAGGGCCACGCTCGAGCTCCCTATCCTTGCCTCGGGAGCGCGGCCGGAGTGTGTGTTGTGTGTGCGTGAGAGTGTGCGACCTGTCTTGGTCGCGAGCATATGCTGCATTTCGAGGAAGGCACGTAGCCAGCCCGCGGCCAAGGCCAAGGCCGAGGCACGCAGCCACCCCGTGGCCAAGGCCTAGGCACGCGTCCACCCCACGGCCAAGGCCATGGCACCCAGCCACCCCGCGGCCAAGACCAAGGCCGTGTGCTGTCGCTCACGGATCTTGGCCAGCTTTCGCATTTCCGGGGTGGTGCGCGATTTTGTGGTGATGCATTAGATACGTGCGACAGTCGAACGTCGGAAAAGAGGGGAGTCGATTTCGAGGTCCAAACCGCGTTTTACGGCCGATTTACCGAGGGTGCGGGGGTACGAAAAGGGGACGAAACGTGCCCTCGAATTGGTCCGATTGTGGTAGAACTGTGCCGGGGACCTCCTCACGGCGCAAGTACTGCTTTCCGCTTGAAGAAATGGCAAAAATAATGCGGGAGGCCCTGCGCCCATTTTTCCGCCAGAAAAGGCCAAAATCCGTGAGCTATAGCACACGGATTGTGGCCAAATTTCGCGTTTCGAGGGCGGCGTGGCATTTTGGACTGGTGTCGTCGGGTTTGTTGGGAGTTGGTGGCGGGAGATAACGGAATCCAATTACGAGCTCCGAAACTCATTTTACGGCCATCTTACCGACAGCGAACAGGTGCCCAAACGGGTGGGCCCACTCATCCGATTCAGGCAAAACCGGAGAAAGAAGTGGAAGGTAGGTGTGGATCTCAGCTTTTGGTCCAAGAATACGAAGAAACGGCGAGGCCCGCGGCCAAGGCCAGGCCACGCAGCCACCCCGCGGCCAACTCCAAGGCACAGGGCCGCGCTCGAGCTCCCTATCCTTGCCTCGGGAGCTCGGCCGGAGTGTGTTTTGTGTGTGCGTGAGAGTGTGCGACCTGCCTTGGTCGCGAGCATGTGCTGCATTTCGAGCAAGGCACGGAGCTAGCCCGCTGCCAAGGCCAAGGCCGAGGCACGCAGCCACCTTGTGGCAAAGGCCAAGGCACGCGTCCCCCCCGCGGACAAGGCCAAGGCCCGCGTCCACCCCGCGGACAAGGCCATGGCTCCCAGCCAGCCCGCGGCCAAGGCCATAGCACCCAGCCAGCCCGCGGCCAAGGCCTAGGCACGCAGCCAGCCCGCGGCCAAGGCCTTGGCACGCAGCCACCCCGAGGCCAAGGCCAAGGCCATGGCACGCAGCCACCCCGCGGCCAAGGCCAAGGCCATGGCACGCAGCCACCCTGCGGCCAAGACCAAGGCCGTGTGCTGTAGCTCACGGATCTTGGCCAACTATTGCGTCTCCGGGGCGGTGCGGTTTTTTGGGGTGATGCATTAGATACGTGCGACAGTCGAGCGTTGGAAAAGAGGGGAGTCGATTTCGAGGTCCGAACCTCGTTTTACGGCCGATTTATTGAGGGTTCGGGGGTGCGAAAAGGGGACGAAACGTTCCCGCGAATTGCTCGATTGTGGTAGAACTGGGCGAAGGGGGCCTCCTCACGGCGCAAGTACTGTTTTCCGCTTGAAGAAATGGCGAAAATAATGCGGGAGGCCCTGCACCCATTTTTCCCCCGGAAAAGGCCAAAATCCGTGAGCTATAGCACACGGATTGTGGCCAAATTTCGCGTTTTGGGGGCGGCGTGGGATTTTGGGTTGGCATAGTCGGGTTTGGTGGGAGTCGGTGGCGGGAGAAAACGGAATCCAATTTCGAGCTCGAAACTCGTTTTACGGCCATCTTACGCAGCGAACAGGTGCCCAAACGGGTGGGCCCACTCATCCGATTCAGGCAAAACCGGAGAAAGAAGTGGAAGGTAGGTGTGGATCTCAGCTTTTGGTCCAAGAATATGAAGAAACGGCGAGGCCCGCGGCCAAGGCCAGGCCACGCAGCCACCCCGCGGCCAACTCCAAGGCACAGGGCCACGCTCGAGCTCCCTATCCTTGCCTCGGGAGCTCGGCCGGAGTGTGTTTTGTGTGTGCGTGAGAGTGTGCGACCTGCCTTGGTCGCGAGCATGTGCTGCATTTCGAGCAAGGCACGGAGCCAGCCCGCTGCCAAGGCCAAGGCCGTGGCACGCAGCCACCTTGTGGCCAAGGCCAAGGCACGCGTCCACCCCGCGGACAAGGCCATGGCTCCCAGCCAGCCCGCGGCCAAGGCCATAGCACCCAGCCAGCCCGCGGCCAAGGCCTAGGCACGCAGCCAGCCCGCGGCCAAGGCCTTGGCACGCAGCCATGGCTCCCGAGGCCAAGGCCAAGGCCATGGCACGCCAGCCCGCGGCCCCGCGCCAGCCACCCGAGGCCAAGGCCAAGGCCATGGCACACAGCCACGCAGCCACCATGCGGCCAAGACCAAGGCCGTGTGCTGTAGCTCACGGATCTTGGCCAACTATTGCGTCTCCGGGGCGGTGCGGTTTTTTGGGGTGATGCATTAGATACGTGCGACAGTCGAGCGTTGGAAAAGAGGGGAGTCGATTTCGAGGTCCGAACCTCGTTTTACGGCCGATTTACGCAGGGTGCGTGGGTGCGAAAAGGGGACGTAACATGCCCGCGAATTGGTCCGATTGTGGGAGAACTGGGCCGGGGGCCTTCTCACGGTGCAAGTACTGTTTTCCACTCGAAGAAATGGCGAAAATAATGCGTGAGGCCCTGCGCCCATTTTTCCCCCAGAAAAGGCCAAAATCCGTGAGCTATAGCACACGGACTGTGGGCAAATTTCGCGTTTCGGGGGCGGCGTGGGATTTTGGGCTGGCGTGGTCGGGTTTGGTGGGAGTCGGTGGTGGGAGAAAACGGAATCCAATTCCGATCTCCGAAACTCGTTTTACGGCCATCTTACCGGCAGCAACCGGGTGCCCAAACGGGTGGGCCAACTCGTCCGATTCAGGCAAAACCGGAGCAAGAAGTGGAAGGTAGGTGTGGATCTCAGTTTTTGGTGCAAGAATACGAAGAAACGGCGAGGACCGTGAGCTCACATTTTGGCCAAATGCTCGCCCGCGGCCAAGGCCAAGCCAGGCAGCCACCCCGCGGCCAACCCCGAGACACAGGGCCACGCTCGAGCTCCCTATCCTTGCCTCGGGCGCTCGGCCGGAGTGTGTGTTGTGTGTGCGTGAGAGTGTGCGACCTGCCTTGGTCGTGAGCATATGCTGCATTTCGAGAAGGGCACGTAGCCAGCCCGCGGCCAAGGCCAAGGCATAGGCACGCAGCCACCCCGTGGCCAAGGCCTAGGCACGCGTCCACCCCGCGGCCAAGGCCATGGCACCCAGCCAGCCCGCGGCCAAAGCCTAGGCACGCAGCCACCCCGCGGCCAAGGCCTTTGCACACAGCCACCCGGTGGCCAAGGCCATGGCACGCAGCCACCCCGCGGCCAAGGCCTAGGCACGCAGCCACCCTGGGGCCAAGGCCAAGGCCGTGTGCTGTCGCTCACGGATCTTGGGCAACTTTCCCGTTTCTAGGACGGTGCAGGATTTTGGGGTGATGCATTAGATACGTGCGACAGTCGAACGTCGGAAAAGAGGGCAGTCGATTTCGAGGTCCGAACCTCATTTTACGGCCGATTTATTGAGGGTGCGGGGGTGCGAAAAGGGGACGAAACGTGCCCGCGAATTGCTCCGATTGTGGTAGAACTGGGCCGGGGGCCTCCTCACGGCGCAAGTACTGTTTTCCGCTCGAAGAAATGGCGAAAATAATGCGGGAGGCCCTGCACCCATTTTTCCCCCGGAAAAGGCCAAAATCCGTGAGCGATAGCACACGGATTGTGGCCAAATTTCGCGTTTTGGGGGCGGCGTGGGATTTTGGGTTGGCGTGGTCGGGTTTGGTGGGAGTCGGTGGCGGGAGAAAACGGAATCCAATTTCGAGCTCCGAAACTCGTTTTACGGCCATCTTACAGGCAGCGAACGGGTGCCCAAACGGGTGGGCCCACTCGTCCGATTCAGGTAAAACCGGAGAAAGAAGTGGAAGGTAGGTGTGGATCTCAGTTTTTGGTGCAAGAATACGAAGAAACGGCGAGGACCGTGTGCTCACATTTTGGCCAAATGCTCGCCCGCGGCCAAGGCCAAGCCATGCAGCCACCCCGCGGCCAACGCCAAGGCACAGGGCCACGCTCGAGCTCCCTATCCTTGCCTCGGGAGCGCGGCCAGAGCGTGTGCTGTGTGTGCGTGAGAGTGTGCGACCTGCCTTGGTTGTGAGCATATGCTGCATTTCGAGAAAGAAGTGGAAGGTAGGTGTGGATCTCAGTTTTTGGTCCAAGAATACGAAGAAACGGCGAGGACCGTGTGCTCACATTTTGGCCAAATGCTCGCCCGCGGCCAAGGCCAAGCCACGCAAACACCCCGCGGCCAACGGCAAGGCACAGGGCCACGCTCGAGCTCCCTATCCTTGCCTCGGGAGTGCGGCCCGAGTGTGTGTTGTGTGTGCGTGAGAGTGTGCGATCTGCCTTGGTCGCGAGCATGTGCTGCATTTCGAGCAAGGCACGGAGCCAGCCCGCGGCCATGGCCAATGCCGAGGCACGCAGCCACCCCGTGGCCAAGGCCGAGGCACGCGTCCACCGCGCTTCCAAGGCCATGGCACCCAGCCAGCCCGCGGCCAAGGCCATGGCACCCAGCCAGCCCGCGGCCAAGGCCTACGCACGCAGCCAGCCCGCGGCCAAGGCCTTGGCAAGCAGCCTCCCCGAGGCCAAGGCCAAGGGCATGGCACGCAGCCACCCCACGGCCAAGGCCAAGGCCATGTGCTGTAGCTCACGGATCTTGGCCAACTTTCGCGTTTCCGGGGCGGTACGGGATTTTGGGGTGATGCATTAGATACGTGCAACTGTCGGGCGTTGGAAAAGAGGGGAGTCGATTTCGAGGTCCGAACCTCGTTTTACGGCCGATTTACCGAGGGTGCGGGGGTGCGAAAAGGGGACGAAACGTGCCCCCGAATTGGTCCGATTGTGGTAGAACTGGGCCGGGGGCCTCCTCACGGCGCAAGTATTGCTTTCCACTCGAAGAAATGGCAAAAATAATGTGGGAGGCCCTGCGCCCATTTTTCCGCCAGAAAAGGCCAAAATCCATGAGCTATAGCACACGGATTGTGGCCAAATTTCGCGTTTCGGGGGCGGCGTGGGATTTTGGGCTGGCGTGGTGGGGTTTGGTGGGAGTTGGTGGCGGGAGAAAACGGAATCCAGTTCCGAGCTCCGAAACACGTTTTCTCCCGGCACCGACTCCCACCAAACCCGACGACAGTGCTTGTACCGTGAGGAGGCCTCCGGCCCAGTTCTACCACAATCGGACCAATTCGCGGGCACGTTTCGTCCCCTTTTCGCACCCCCGCACCCTCGGTAAATCGACCGTAAAACGAGGTTCGGACCTCGAAATCGACTCCCCTCTTTTCCAACGCTCGACTGTCGCACGTATCTAATGCATCACCCCAAAATCCTGCACCGCCCGGAAACGCGAAAGTTGGCCAAGATCCGTGAGCTACTGCACACGGCCTTGGCCTTGGCCGCGGGGTGGCTGGGTGCCATGGCCTTGGCCTTGGCCACCGGGTGGCTATGTGCCATGGCCTGGCCGCGGGGTGGCTGCGTGCCTAGGCCTTGGCCGGGGGCTGGCTGGGTGCCATGGCCTTGGCCGTGGGCTGGACGCGTGCCTAGGCCTTGGCCACGGGGTGGCTGCGTGCCTCGGCCTTGGCCTTGGCCACGGGCTGGCTACGTGCCTTTCTCGAAATTGAGCATATGCTCGCGACCAAGGCAGGTCGCACACTCTCACGCACACACACACTCCGACCGCGCTCCCGAGGCAAGGATAGGGAGCTCGAGCGTGGCCCTGTGCCTTGGCGTTGGCCGCCGGGTGGCTGCATGGCTTGGCCTTGGCTGCGGGCGAGCATTTGACCAAAATGTGAGCGCACGGTCCTCGCCGTTTCTTCCTATTCTTGGACCAAAAACTGAGATCCACACCTACCTGCCACTTCTTTCTCCGGTTTTGCCTGAATCGGACGAGTGGGCCCACCCGTTTGGGCACCCGTTCGCTGCCGGTAAGATGGCCGCAAAACGAGTTTCGGAGTTCGGAATTGGTTTCCATTTTCTCCCGCCACCGACTCCCACCAAACCCGACGACACCCGCCCAAAATCCCACGCCGCCACCGAAACGCGAAATTTAGCCACAATCCGTGTGCTATAGCTCACGGATTTTGGCCTTTTCTGGCGCAAAAATGGGCGCAGGGCCTCCCGCATTCTTTTTTCCATTTCTTCGAGCGGAAAGCAGTACTTGCGCCGTGAGGAGGCCCCCGGGGGTGGCTGCGGGGTGGCTGCGTGCCATGCCCTTGGCCTTGGCCTCGGGGTGGCTGCGTGCCAAGGCCTTGGCCGCGGGCTAGCTGCGTGCGTAGGCCTTGGCCGCGGGCTGGCTGTGTGCTATGGCCTTGGCCGCAGGCTGGCTGGGTGCCATAGCCTTGGAAGCGCGGTGGACACGTGCCTCGGCCTTGGCCACGGGGTGGCTGCGTGCCTCGGCATTGGCCATGGCCGCGGGCTGGCTCCATGCCTTGCTCGAAATGCAGCACATGCTCGCGACCAAGGCAGGTCGCACACTCTCACGAACACACAACACACACTCGGGCCGCGCTCCCGAGGCAAGGATAGGGAGCTCGAGCATGGCCCTGTGCCTTGCAGTTGGCCGCGGGGTGTTTGTGTGGCTTGGCCTGGGCCGCGGGCGAGCATTTGGCCAAAATGTGAGCACACGGTCCTCGCCGTTTCTTCGTATTCTTGGACCAAAAACTGAGATCCACACCTACCTTCCACTTCTTTTTCGAAATGCAGCATATGCTCGCAACCAAGGCAGGTCGCACACTCTCACGCACACACAACACACACTCTGGCCATGCTCCCGAGGCAAGGATAGGGAGCTCGAGCATGGCCCTGTGCCTTGCCGTTGGCCGCGGGGTGGCTGCATGGGTTGGCCTTGGCCGCGGGCGAGCATTTGGCCAAAATGTGAGCACTCGGTCCTTGCCGTTTCTTCATATTCTTGGACCCAAAACTGAGATCCACACCTACCTTCCACTTCTTTCTCCGGTTTTGCCTGAATCGGACGAGTGGGCCCACCCGTTTGGGCACCCGTTCGCTGCCGGTAAGATGGCCGTAAAACGAGTTTCGGAGCTCGGAATTGGATTCCGTTTTCTCCCGCCACCGACTCCCACCAAACCCGACCACGCCAGCCCAAAATCCCACGCCACCCCCAAAACGCGAAATTTGGCCACAATCCGTGTGCTACAGCTCACGGATTTTGGCCTTTTCCGGGGGAAAAATGGGTACAGGGCCTCCCGCATTATTTTCGCCATTTCTTCGAGCGGAAAACAGTACTTGCGCCGTGAGGAGGCCCCCGGCCCAGTTCTACCACAATCAGACCAATTCGCGGGCACTTTTCGTCCCCTTTTCGCATTCTTGGACCAAAAACTGAGATCCACGCCTACCTTCCACTTCTTTCTCCGGTTTTGCCTGAATCGGACGAGTTGGCCCACCCGTTTGGGAACCCGTTCTCTGGCGGTAAAATGGCCGTTAAACGAGTTTCGGAGCTCGGAATTGGATTCTGTTTTCTCCCGCCACCGACTCCCACCAAACCCGACCACGCCAGCCAAAAATCCCACGCCGCCCCCGAAAGACGAAATTTGGCCGCAATCCGTGTGCTATAGCTCACGGATTTTGGCCTTTTCGGGCGGAAAAATGGGCGCAGGGCCTCCCGCATTATTTTCGCCATTTCTTTGAGCGCAAAACAGTACTAGCACCGTGAGGAGGCCCCCGGCCCAGTTCTACCACAACCGGACCAATTCACGGGCACGTTTCGTCCCCTTTTCGCACCCCCGAACGTTCGGTAAATCAACCGTAAAACGAGGTTCGGACCTCGGAATCGACTCCCATCTTCTCCGATGTTCGACTGTCGCATGTATCTAATGCATCATTCCAAAATCCCGCACCGCCCCGGAAACGCGAAAGTTGGCCAAGATCCGTGAGCTACAGCACACGGCCTTGGCCGCGGGGTGGCTGCGTGCCTAGGCCTTGGCAGCGGCGTGGCTGGGTGCCATTGCCTTGGCCTTGTCCACGGGGTGGTTGCGTGCCTTGGCCTTGGCCACGGGGTGGCTGCGTGCCTTGTCCTTGGCCGCGGGGTGGCTGGGTGCCATGGCCTTGGACGTGGCCGCGGGGTGGCTGGGTGCCATGGCCTTGGCCTTGGCCGCGGGGTGGCTGCGTTCCTAGGCCTTGGCCGCGGGGTGGCTGGGTGCGATGGCCTTGGCCTTGGCCTCGGGGTGGCTGCGTGTCTTGCTCGAAATGCAGCACATGCTCGCGACCAAGGCACGTCGCACAATCTCGCGCACACACAACACAAACTTGGGCCGCGCTCCCGGGCCAAGGATAGGGAGCTCGAGGCTTGCCTTGTGCCTTGGCCTTGGCTGCGGGCGAGCATTTGGCCAAAATGTGAGCACACGGTCCTCGCCGTTGCTTCGTATTCTTGGACCAAAAATTGAGATCCACACCTACCTTCCACCTCTTTCTCCGGTTTTGCCTGAATCGTACGAGTTGGCCCACCCGTTTGGGCACCCGTTCTCTGGCGGTAAAAGTGGCCGCGTGCCTTGGCCGCGGGCGAGCATTTGGCCAAAAAGTGAGCACATGGTCCTCGCCGTTGCTTCGTATTCTTCGACCAAAAACTGAGATCCACACCTACCTTCCACTTCTTTCTCCGGTTTTCACTGAATCGGACGAGTTGGCCCACCCGTTCTCTGGCGGTAAAATGGCCGTTAAACGAGTTCAGGAGCTCGGAATTGGATTCCGTTTTCTCCCGCCACCGACTCCCACCAAACCCGACCACGCCAGCCAAAAATCCCACGCCGCCCCCGAAACACGAAATTTGGCCGCAATCCGTGTGCTATAGCTCACGGATTTTGGGCTTGTCGGGCGGAAAAATTGGCGCAGGGCCACCCGACAAGCACATACTCGTCCCCTTTTCGCATCCCCGCATGTGCGGTAAATCGGCCGTAAAACGACGTTCGGACCTCGGAATCGACTCCCGTCTTCTCCAACGTTCGACTGTCGCACGTATCTAATGCATCACCCCAAAATCCGGCACCGCCCCGGAAACGCGAAAGTTGGCCTAGATCCGTGAGCTACAGCGCACGGCCTTGGCCGCGGGGTGGCTGCGTGCCTAGGCCTTGGCAGCGGCGTGGCTGGGTGCCATGGCCTTGGCCTTGGCCGCGGGGTGGCTGCGTGCCTAGGCCTTGGCCGCGGGGTGGCTGCGTGCCTAGGCCTTGGCCGCGGGGTGGCTGGGTGCCATGGCCTTGGCCTTGGCCACGGGGTGGCCGCGTGCCTTGGCCCTGGCCACGGGGTGGCTGCGTGCCTTGGCCTTGGCCGCATGGTGGCTGGGTGCGATGGCCTTGGGCTTGGCCGCGGGGTGGCTGCGTGCCTAGGCCTTGGCCGCGGGGTGGCTGGGTGCCAAGTCCTTGGCTTTGGCCGCGGGGTGGCTGGGTGCCATGGCCTTGGCCTTCGCCACGGGGTGGCTGGGTGCCATGGCCTTGGCCTTTGCCTTGGCCGCGGGGTGGCTGCGTGCCTAGGCCTTGTCCGCGGGGTGGCTGGGTGCCATGGCCTCGGCCTAGCTCGAAATGCAGCACATGCTCGTGACCAAGGCACGCCGCACACTCTCGCGCACACACAACACAAACTTGGGCCGCGCTCCCGGGGAAAGGATAGGGAGCTCGAGCGTGGCCGCGTGCCTTGGCCTTGGCCGCGGGGTGGCCGCGTCCCTTGGCCGCGGGCGAGCATTTTGCCAAAATGCGAGCACACGGTCCTCGGTGTTGCTTCGTATTCTTGGACAAAAAACTGAGATCCATACCTACCTTCCACTTCTTTCTCTGGTTTTGCCTGAATCCGACGAGTTGGCCCACCCGTTTGGGAACCCGTTCTCTGGCGGTAAAATGGCCGTTAAACGAGTTTCGGAGCTCGGAATTGCATTCCGTTTTCTCCCGCCACCGACTCCCATCAAACCCGACCACGCCCGCCAACAATCACACGCCGCCCCCGAAACGCGAAATATGGCCGCAATCCGTGTGCTGTAGCTCAAGGATTTTGGCCTTTTCGGGCGGAAAAATGGGCGCAGGGCCTCCCGCATTATTTTCGCCATTTCTTCGAGAGGAAAACAGTACTAGCACCGTGAGGAGGCCCCCGGCTCAGTTCTACCACAACCGGACCAATTCACGGGCACGTTTCGTTCCCTTTTCGCAACCCCGCACGTTCGTTAAACTAGACGTAAAACGAGGTTCGGACCTCGGAATCGACTCCCGTCTTCTCCGACGTTCGACTGTCGCACATATCTAATGCATCACCCCAAAATCATGCCCCGCCCCGGAAACGCGAAAGTTGGCCAAGATCCGTGAGCTACAGCACACGGCCTTGGCCTAGGGGTGGCTGCGTGCTAGGCCTTGGCCGCGGGGTGGCTGGGTGCCATGGCCTTGGCCTTGGCCGCGGGGTGGCTGCGTTCCTTGGCCTTGGCCTCGGGCTGGCTGCGTGCCATGCTCGAAATGCAGCACATTCTCGGGACCAAGGCATGTCGCACACTCTCGCGCACACAAAATACACAATTCGGCCGCGCTCCCAGGGCAAGGATAGGGAGCTCGAGCGTGGCCCTGTGCCTTGGCCTTGGCCGCGGGCGAGCATTTGGCAAAAATGTGAGCACACGGTCGTCGCCGTTGCTTCGTATTCTTGGACCAAAAACTGAGATCCACACCTACCTTCCACTTCTTTCTCCGGTTTTCCCTGAATCGGATGAGTTGGCCCACCCGTTTTGGCACCCGTTCTCTGGCGGTAAAATCGCCGTAAAACGAGTTTCGGAGCTCGGAATTGGATTCCGTTTTATCCCGCCACCGACTCCCACCAAACCCGACCACGCCGGCCGAAAATCCCACGCCGCCCCCGAAACGCGAAATTTGGCCGCAATCCGTGTGGAATGGGCGCAGGGCCTTTTGGCCTTTTCAGGCGGTAAAATGGGCGCAGGGCCTCCCGCATTATTTTCGCCATTTCTTCGAGAGGAAAACAGTACTAGCACCGTGAGGAGGCCCCCGGCCCAGTTCTACCACATCCGGACCAATTCGCGGGCACGTTTCGTCCCCATGTCGCACCCCAGCACGTTCGGTAAATCAGACGTAAAACGAGGTTCGGACCTCGGAATCGACTCCCGTCTTCTCCGACGTTCGACTGTCGCACGTATCTAATGCATCACCCCAAAATCCCGCCACGCCCCAGAAACGCGAAAGTTGGCCAAGATCCGTGATCTACAGCACACGGCCTTGCCCGCGGAGTGGCTGCGTGCCTAGGCCTTGGCCGCGGGGTGGCCGGGTGCCATGGCCTTGGACTTGGCCGCGGGCTGGCTGCGTGCCATGCTCGAAATGCAGCACATGCTCGCGACCAAGGCACGTCGCACACTCTCACGCAAACACAATGCATACTTGGGCCGCGCTCCCGGGGCAAGGATAGGGAGCTCGAGCGTGGCCCTGTGCCTTGGCCTTGACCGCGGGGTGGCCGCGTGCCTTGGGCTTGGCCTCGGCCGCGGGCGAGCATTTAGCCAAAATGTGAGCACACATTCCTTGCCGTTGCTTCATATTGTTGGACCAAAAACTGAGATCCACACCTACCTTCCACTTCTTTCTCCGGTTTTGCCTGAATCCGACGAGTTGGCCCACCCATTTGGGCACCCGTTCTCTGGCGGTAAGATGGCCGTAAAACGAGTTTCGGAGCTCAGAATTGGATTCCGTTTTCTCCCGCCACCGACTCCCACCAAACCCGACCACGCCAGCCAAAAATTCCATGCCGCCCCTGAAACACGAAATTTGGCCGCAATCCGTGTGCTATAGCTCAAGGATTTCGACCTTTTCGGGCGGAGAAATGGTCGTAGGGCCTCCCGCATTATTTTCGCCATTTCTTCGAGCGGAAAACAGTACTAGCACCGTGAGGAGGCCCCCGGTCCAGTTCTACCACAACCGGACCAAATTGCGGGCACGTTTCGTCCCCTTTTCGCACCCCCGCACGTTCGGTAAATCGGCCGTAAAACGAGGTTCGGACCTTGGAATCGACTCCCGTCTTCTCCGACGTTCAACTGTCCCACGTATCTAATGCATATCCCCAAAATCCCGCACCGCCCCGGAAACGGGAAAGTTGGCCAAGATCCGTGAGCTACAGCACACGGCCTTGGCCGCGGGGTGGCTGCGTGCCTAGGCCTTGGCCGCGGCGTGGCTGGGTGCCATGGCCTTGGCCTTGGCCACGGGGTGGCTGCGTGCCTAGGCCTTGGCCGCGGGGTGGCTGGGTGCCATGGCCTTGGCCTTGGCCTCGGGGTGGCTGCGTGCCTAGGACTTGGCCACGGGTTGGCTGGGTGCCATGGCCTTGGCCTTGGCCGCGGGGTGGCTGCATGCCTTGGCTTTGGCCGCGGGCTGGCTGCGTGCCTTGGCCTTGGCCGCGGGGTGGCTGGGTGCCATGCCCTTGGCCTTGGCCGCGGGGTGGCTGCGTGCCTTGACTTTGGCCGCGGGCTGGCTTCGTGCCTTGCTCGAAATGCAGCACATGCTCGCGACCAAGGCACGTCGCACACTCTCGCGCACACACAACACAGACTTGGGCCGCGCTCCTGGGGCAAGGATAGGGAGCTCGATCGTGGGCCTGTGCCTTGGCCTTCGCCGCGGGGAGTCCGCGTGCCTTGGGCTTGGCCTTGGCCGCGGGCGAGCACTTGGTCAAAATGTGAGCACACGGTCCTCGCCGTTGCTTCGTATTCTTGGACCAAAAACTGAGATCCACACCTACCTGCCACTTCTTTCTCCGGTTTTGCCTGAATCCGACGAGTTGGCCCACCCGTTTGGGCACCCGTTCTATGGCGGTAAAATGGCTGTAAAACGACTTTCGGAGCTTGGAATTCGATTCCGTTTTCTCCTGCCACCGACTCCAACCAAACCCGACCACGCCCGCCAAAAATCACACGCCGGCCACGAAACGCGAAATTTGGCCGCAATCCGTGTGCTGGAGCTCACGGATTTTGGCCTTTTCGGGCGGAAAAATGGGTGCAGGGCCTCCCGCATTATTTTCGCCATTTCTTCAAGAGGAAAACAGAGCTAGCACCGTGAGGAGGCCCCCGGCCCAGTTCTACCACAACCGGACCAATTCGCGGGCACGTTTCGTTCCCTTTTCGCAGCCCCGCACGTTCGGTAAATCAGACGTAAAATGAGGTTCGGACCTCGGAATCGAATCCCGTCTTCTCGGACGTTCGACTGTCGCACGTATCTAATGCATCACCCCAAAATCCTGCCCCGCCCCGGAAACGCGAAAGTTGGCCAAGGTCCATGAGCTACAGCACACGGCCTTTCCCGCGGGATGGCTGCGTGCCTAGACCTTGGCGGCGGGGTGGCTGGGTGCCATGGCCTTGCCCTTGGCCGCGGGGTGGCTGCGTGCCTTGGCCTTGGCCGCGGGCTGGCTGCGTGCCATGCTCAAAATGCAGCACATGCTCGCGACCAAGGCACGTCGCACACTCTCGCGCACACACAATACACACTTGGGCCGCGCTCCCGGGGCAAGACTAGGGAGCTCGAGCGTGGCCCTATGCCTTGGCCTTGGCCGCGGGGTGGCTGGGTGCCTTGGCCTTGGCCACGGGGTGGCTGCGTGCCTTGGCCTTGGGCGCGGGGTGGCTGGGTTCCATGGCCTTGGCCTTGGCCGCGGGGTGGCTGCGTGCCTAGGCCTTGGCCGCGTGGTGGCTGGGAGCCATGGCCTTGGCCTTGGCCGCGTGGTGGCTGGGAGCCACGGCCTTGGCCTTGGCCGCGGGGTGGCTGCGTGCCTTGCTCGAAATGCAGCACATGCTCGCGACCAAGGCACGTCGCACACTCTCGCGCACACACAACACAGACTTGGGCCGCGCTCCTGGGGCAAGGATAGGGAGCTCGATCGTGGGCCTGTGCCTTGGCCTTCGCCGCGGGGAGTCCGCGTGCCTTGGGCTTGGCCTTGGCCGCGGGCGAGCACTTGGTCAAAATGTGAGCACACGGTCCTCGCCGTTGCTTCGTATTCTTGGACCAAAAACTGAGATCCACACCTACCTGCCACTTCTTTCTCCGGTTTTGCCTGAATCCGACGAGTTGGCCCACCCGTTTGGGCACCCGTTCTATGGCGGTAAAATGGCTGTAAAACGACTTTCGGAGCTTGGAATTCGATTCCGTTTTCTCCTGCCACCGACTCCAACCAAACCCGACCACGCCCGCCAAAAATCACACGCCGGCCACGAAACGCGAAATTTGGCCGCAATCCGTGTGCTGGAGCTCACGGATTTTGGCCTTTTCGGGCGGAAAAATGGGTGCAGGGCCTCCCGCATTATTTTCGCCATTTCTTCAAGAGGAAAACAGAGCTAGCACCGTGAGGAGGCCCCCGGCCCAGTTCTACCACAACCGGACCAATTCGCGGGCACGTTTCGTTCCCTTTTCGCAGCCCCGCACGTTCGGTAAATCAGACGTAAAATGAGGTTCGGACCTCGGAATCGAATCCCGTCTTCTCGGACGTTCGACTGTCGCACGTATCTAATGCATCACCCCAAAATCCTGCCCCGCCCCGGAAACGCGAAAGTTGGCCAAGGTCCATGAGCTACAGCACACGGCCTTTCCCGCGGGATGGCTGCGTGCCTAGACCTTGGCGGCGGGGTGGCTGGGTGCCATGGCCTTGCCCTTGGCCGCGGGGTGGCTGCGTGCCTTGGCCTTGGCCGCGGGCTGGCTGCGTGCCATGCTCAAAATGCAGCACATGCTCGCGACCAAGGCACGTCGAACACTCTCGCGCACACACAATACACACTTGGGCCGCGCTCCCGGGGCAAGAATAGGGAGCTCGAGCGTGGCCCTGTGCCTTGGCCTTGGCCGCGGGGTGGCTGGGTGCCTTGGCCTTGGCCACGGGGTGGCTGCGTGCCTTGGCCTTGGCCGCGGGGTGGCTGGGTTCCATGGCCTTGGCCTTGGCCGCGGGGTGGCTGCGTGCCTAGGCCTTGGCCGCGTGGTGGCTGGGAGCCATGGCCTTGGCCTTGGCCGCGTGGTGGCTGGGAGCCACGGCCTTGGCCTTGGCCGCGGGGTGGCTGCGTGCCTTGCTCGAAATGCAGCATATGCATGCGACCAAGGCACGTCGCACACTCTCGCTCGCACACAACACACACTTGGGCCGCGCTCCAGGGGCAAGGATAGGGAATTCGAGCGTGGCCCTGTGCCTTGGCCTTGGCCGCGGGGTTGCCTCGTGCCTTGGCCTTGGCCTTGGCCACGGGCGAGCATTTGGCCAAAATGTGAGCACACGGTCCTCGCCGTTGCTTCGTATTCGTGGACCAAAAACTGAGATCCACACCTACCTTCCACTTCTTTCTTCGGTTTTCCCTGAATCCGATGAGTTGGCCCACCCATTTGGGAACCCGTTCTCTGGCGGTAAAATGGCTGTTAAACGAGTTTCGAAGCTCGGAATTGGATTCCGTTTTCTCCCGCCACTGACTCCCACCAAACCTGACCACGTCTGCCAAAAATCACATGCCGCCCCCGAAACACGAAATATGGCCGCAATCCGTGTGCTGTAGCTCAAGGATTTTGGCCTTTTCGGGCGGAAAAATGGGCGCAGGGCCTCCCGCATTATTTTCGCCATTTCTTCGAGAGGAAAACAGTACTAGCACCGTGAGGAGTCCCCTGGCTCAGTTCTACCACAACCGGACCAATTCGCGGGCACGTTTCGTTCGCTTTTCGCAACCCCGCACGTTCGTTAAATTAGATGTAAAACGCGGTTCGGACCTCGGAATCGACTCCCGTCTTCTCCGACGTTCGACTGTCGCACTTATCTAATGCATCACCCCAAAATCCCGCACTGCCCTGGAAACGCAAAAGTTGGCCAAGATCCGTGAGCTACAGCACACGGCCTTGGCCGCGGGGTGGCGGCGTGCCTAGGCCTTGGCCTTGGCCTTGGCTGTGGGCGAGCATTTTTCCAAAATGTGAGCACACGGTTCTCACCGTTGCTTCGTATTTCTGGACCAAAAACTGAGATCCACACCTACCTTCGACTTCTTTCTCCGGTTTTGGCTGAATCCGACGAGTTGGCGCACCCGTTTGGGCACCCGTTCTCTGGCGGTAAAATGGCCGTAAAACGAGTTTCGGAACTCGGAATTGGATTCCGTTTTCTACCGCCACCGACTCCCACCAAACCCGACCACACCAGCCAAAAATCCCACGCTGACCCCGAAACGCGAAATTTGGATTCAATCCGTGTGCTATAGCTCACGGATTTTGGCCTTTTCGGGCGGAAAAATGGTCGCAGGGCCTCCCGCAATATTTTCATCATTTCTTCGAGCGCAAAACAGTACTAGCACCGTGAGGAGGCCCCCGGCCCAGTTCTACCACAACCGGACCAATTCACGGGCACGTCTCGTCCCCTTTTCGCACCCCCGCACGTTCGGTAAATCGGCCGTAAAACGAGGTTCGGACCTCGGAATCGACTCCCGTCTTCTCCGACGTTCGACTGTCGCATGTATCTAATGCATCACCCCAAAATCCCGCACCGCCCCGGAAACGCAAAATTTGGCCGTGATCCGTGAGCTACAGCACACAGCCTTGGCCGCGGGGTGGCTGCATGCCTAGGCCTTGGCAGCGGCGTGGCTGGGCGCCATGGCCTTGGCCTTGGCCACGGGGTGGCTGCGTGCCTTGGCCTTGGCCGCGGGCTGGCTGCGTGCCATGCTCGAAATGCAGCACATGCTCGCGACCAAGGCACGTCACACACTCTCGCGCACACACAACACAAACTTGGGCCGCGCTTCCGGGGCAAGGATAGGGAGCTCGAGTGTGGCCCTGTGCCTTGGCCTTGGCCGCAGGGTGGCCGCGTGCCTTGGCCGCGGGCGAGAATTTGGCCAAAATGTGTGCACACGGTCCTCGCCGTTGCTTCGTATTCTTCGACCAAAAACTGAGATCCACAGCTACCTTCCACTTCTTTCTCTGGTTTTGCCTGAATCGGACGAGTTGGCCTACCCGTTTGGGCACCCGTTCTCTGGCGGTAAAATGGCAGTAAAACAAGTTTCGGAGCTCGGAATTGGATTCCGTTTGCTCCCGCCACCGACTCCCACCAAACCCAACCATGCCCGCCAAAAATCCAACGCTGCCCCTGAAACGCGAAATTTGGCCGCAATCTGTGTGCTATAGCTCACGGATTTTGCCCTTTTCGGGCGGAAAAATGGGCGCAGGGCCGCCCGAATTATTTTCGCCATTTCTTCGATCGTAAAACAGTACTAGCACCGTGAGGAGGCGCCCGGCCCAGTTCTACCACAACCGGACCAATTCGCGGGCACATTTCGTCCCCTTTTCGCAGCACCACACGTTCGGTAAATCGGCCGTAAAATGAGGTTCGGACCTCGGAATCGACTCCCGTCTTCTCCGACGTTAGACTGTCGCACGTATCTAATGCATCACCCCAAAATCCCGCACCGCCCCGGAAATGCGAAATTTGGCCAAGATCCGTGAGCTACAGCAGACGGCCTTGCCTGCGGGGTGGCTGCGTGCCTAGACCTTGGCAGCGGCGTGGCTGGGTGCCATGGCCTTGGCCGCGGGGTGGCTGCGTGCCTAGACCTTGGCAGCGGCGTGGCTGGGTGCCATGGCCTTGGCCTTGGCCGCGGGGTGGCTGGGTGCCATGGCCTTGGCCTTGGCCGCGGGGTGGCTGCGTGCCGTGGCCTTGGCCGCGGGCTGGCTGCGTGCCTTGCTCGAAATGCAGCACATGCTCGCGACCAAGGCACGTCGCACACTCTCGCGCACACACAACAGACACTTGGGCCGCGCTCCCGGGGCAAGGATAGGGAGCTCGAGCGTGCCCCTGTGCCTTGGCCTTGGCCGCAGGGTGGCCGCGTGCCTTGGCCTTGGCCTTGGCCGCGGGCGAGCATTTGGCCAAAATGTGAGGACACGGTCCTCGCCGTTGCTTCGCATTCTTGGACCAAAAAATGAGATCCACACCTACCTTCCACTTCTTTCTCCGGTTTTGCCTGAATCGGACGAGTTGGCCCACCCATTTGGGAACCCGTTCTCTGGCGGCAAAATGGCCGTAAAACGAGTTTCGGAGCTCGGAATTGGATTCCATTTTCTCCCGCCACCGACTCCCACCAAACCCAAGCATGCCAGCCAAAAATCCCATGCCGCCCCCGAAACACGAAATTTGGCCTCAATCCGTGTGCTATAGCTCACGGATTTTGGCCTTTTCGGGCGGAAAAAAGGGCGCAGGGCCTCCCGCATTATTTTCGCAATTTCTTCGTGCGTAAAACAGTACTACCACCGTGAGGAGGCCCCCGGCCCAGTTCTACCGCAAACGGACGAATTCGCGGGCAAGTTTCGTCCCCTTTTTGCACCCCCGCACGTTTGGTAAATCGGCCGTAAAACGAGGTTCGGACCTCGGAATCGACTCCCGTCTTCTCCGATGTTCGACTGTCGCATGTATCTAATGCATCACCCCAAAATCCCGCACCGCCCCGGAAACGCAAATATTGGCCAAGATCCGTGAGCTACAGCACACGGCCTTGCCCGCGGGGTGGCTGCGTGCCTTTTCCTTGGCCGCGGGCTGGCTGCGTGCCTTGCTCGAAATGCAGCACATGCTCACGACCAAGGCACGTCGCACACTCTCGCGCACACACAACACACACTTGGGCCGCGCTCCTGGGGCAAGGATAGGGAGCTCGAGCGTGGCCCTGTGCCTTGGCCTTGGCCGCAGGGTGGCCGCGGGCGAGCATTTGGCCAAAATGTGAGCACACGGTCCTCGCCGTTTCTTCGTATTCTTGGACCAAAAAATGAGATCCACACATCCCTTCCACTTCTTTCTCCGGTTTTGCCTGAATCCGACGAGTTGGCCCACCCGTTTGGGCACCCGTTCGCTGCCGGTAAGATGGCCGTAAAACGAGTTTCGGAGCTCGGAATTGTATTCCGTTTTCTCCTGCCACCGACTCCCACCAAACCCGACCACGCCAGCCCAAAATCCCACGCCGCCCCCGAAACGCGAAATTTGGCCACAATGCGTGTGCTATAGCTCACGGATTTTGGCCTTTTCAGGCGGAAAAATGGGCACAGGGCCTCCCGCATTATTTTTGCCATTTCTTGGAGCGGAAAGCAGTACTTGCGCCGTGAGGAGGCCCCCGGCCAAGTTCTACCACAATCGGACCAATTCGAGGGCACGTTTCGTCCCCTTTTCGCACCCCCGCACCCTCGGTAAATCGGCCGTAAATCGAGGTTAAGACCTCGAAATCGACTCCCCTCTTTTCCGACGTTCGACTGTCGCACGTATCTAATGCAGCACCCCAAAATCCCGCACCACCCCTGAAACGCGAAAGTTGGCCAAGATCCGTGAGCGACAGCACACGGCCTTGGCCTTCGCCGCGGGGTGGCTGGGTGCCATGGCCTTGGCCGCGGGTTGGTCGCGTGCCTAGGCATTGGCCGCGGGGTGGCTGCGTGCCTCGGCCTTGGCCTTGGCCGCGGGCTGGCTACGTGCCTTTCTCGAAATGCAGCATATGCTCGCGACCAAGGCAGGTCGCACACTCTCACGCACAACAACACACTCTCACATTTTGGCCAAATGCCCCCGCTGCCAAGGCCAAGCCACGCAGCCACCCGCGGCCAACGCCAAGGCTCAAGGCCACGCTCGAGCTCCCTATCCCGGGAGCGAGGTCGAGTGTGTGTTGTGTGTGCGTGAGAGTGTGCGACCTGCCTTGGTCGCGAGCATATGCTGCATTTCGAGAAAGGCACGGAGCCAGCCCGCGGCCAAGGCCAAGGACGAGGCACGCAACCACCCCGAGGCAAAGGCCAAGGCCATGGCACGCAGCCACCCCGCGGCCATGGCCAAGGCCGTGTGCTGTAGCTCACGGATCATGGCCAACTTTCGCGTTTCCGGGGCGGTGCGGGATTTTGGGGTGATGCATTAGATACGTGCCACAGTCGAACGTCGGAAAAGAGGGGAGTCGATTTCAAGGTCCGAACCTCGTTTTACGGCCAATTTACCGAGGGTGCGGGGATGCGAAAAGGGGACGAAACGTGCCCTCGAATTGGTCCGATTGTGGTAGAACTGGGCCGGGGGCCTCCTCACGGCGCAAGTGCTGCTTTCCGCTCGAAGAAATGGCAAAAATAATGCGGGAGGCCCTGCGCCCATTTTTCCTCCAGAAAAGGCCAAAATCCGTGAGCTATAGCACACGGATTGTGCCCAAATTTCGCGTTTCGGGGGTGGCGTGGGATTTTGGGCTGGCGTCGTCGGGCTTGGTGGGAGTCGGTGGCGGGAGAAAACGGAATCCAATTTTGAGCTCCGAAACTCGTTTTACGGCAATCTTACTGGCAGCGAACGGGTGCCCAAACGGGTGGGCCAACTCGTCCGATTCAGGCAAAACCGGAGAAAGAAGTGGAAGGTAGGTGTGGATCTCAGATTTTGGTCCAAGAATACGAAGAAACGGCGAGGACCGTGTGCTCACATTTTGGCCAAATGCTCGCCCGCGGCCAAGGCCAGGCCACGCAGCCACCCCGCGGCCAACACCAAGGCACAGGGCCACGCTCGAGCTCCCTATCCTTGCCTCGGGAGCGCGGCCGAAGTGTGTATTGTGTGTGCGTGAGAGTGTGCGACCTGCCTTGGTCGCGAGCATGTGCTGCTTGTCGAGCAAGGCACGGAGCCAGCCCGCGGCCAAGGCCAAGGCTGAGGCACGCAGCCATCCCGTGGCCAAGGCCAAGGCACGCGTCCACCCCGCGGCCAAGGCCATGGCACCCAGCCAGCCCTCGGCCAAGGCCATGGCACCCAGCCTGTCCGCGGACAAGGCCTTGGCACACAGCCACCCGGTGGCCAAGGCCATGGCACGCCGCCACCCCGAGGCCAAGGCCAAGGCCATGGCCCGCAGCCACCCCGCGGCCAAGGCCGTGTGCTGTCGCTCACGGATCTTGGCCAACTTTCGCGTTTCCGGGGCGGTGCGGGATTTTGGAGTGATGCATTAGATACGTGCGACAGTCGAACGTCGGGAAAGAGGGGAGTCGATTTCGAGGTCCGAACCTCGCTTTCGGCCGAAAGGCCGAGTGTGAGTGCGAAAGGGGGGAACGAAACGTGCCCTCTAATTGGTCCGATTCCGGTGGTAGAACTGGGCGGCGACCTTTCCTCACGGTGCAAGTACTGCTTTCGCTCGAAGAAATGGCAAAAATAATGCGAGAGGCCCTCGCCCATTTTTCCGCCAGAAAAGGTAAAATCCGTGAGCTATAGCTCACAGTGCAGGGCCTCCGCATTATTTTCGCCATTTCTTCGAGAGAGGAAAACAGTACTAGCACCCGTGAGGAGGCCCCCGGCGGAAAATGGGCGCAGGGCCTACCACAACTTAGGATCAATTGGGCACGTTTTGAAGTCCCTTTTCACACCCTTCGAGTAAATCAGGAAAACCGCAGTTGCGGCTGTGAATCGGCCCCGTCTTCTCCGACATTCGACTGTCGCATGCGCATTCACGCATCCCCCAAAATCCTCGCACTCCGCGAAACGCGAAGTTGGCCAAGATCCGTGAGGCCACAGCACACGCCTTTCCAACGCGGGTGGTTGCATGCATCAAGATAATCCCGCGAGGGTGGCTGGCTGCTTGGCCATGATCCGTGGAAAGCTACAGCACACGGCCTTGGCCTGGCCGTGGCATTTGGGCGCCGCGGGTGGTTGGGTGCACGGTCATGCTGGCCGTTTGGCTGCGATATTCTTGGACACTGGCTGGGTGCACACCTGGCCTTGGCCACACTTCTTTCTGGGTTTTGGCCTGAAGGGAGCGGGTGGACGCGTGCCTTGGCCTTTGGGCCACGGGTTTTGCCTCGGCCTTGGTTGGCTGCGGGCTGATGGCCTGCTCGAATGCAGATATTCACACCAAGGATTCATTTCTTTCACATTACACACACACACACCCGACCAGCTCCCGAGGCAAGGATAGGAGCCTGAAAGGCCCGTGGGCATTGGCCGCGGGTGGCTGCATGGTTGGCCTTTGGCCGCGGAGAGCATTTGGCCAAATGTGAGCACACGGTCCTCGCTTCCGTATTCTTGGACCAAAACTGAGATCCACACCTACCTTCCACTTCTTACCACAATCGGTTTTGCCTGAATCGGACGAGTTGGGCCCACCCGCTTGGGCACACGCTCCTCCGTAAGATGGCCGCGAAACGAAGGCTTCAGGAGATCGGAATTGGATTCCGCTTTTCCCGCCAGCGACTCCCACCAAACCCGACCACCCCAGCCCAAAATCCCACGACCCGAAAGCTGGCAGTTGGCCAGATCGAGTGCTTCGTCACGGATTTGGCATCTTGGTAGCGGAAAAGGAGGGTGCTAATATTTTTTCCATTTCGTCCTGGGCAAAACCCAGGAGAAAGAAGTGAGGAGGTGTGGATCTCAGTTTCTACCACAATTGGACCAATTCAGGGCACGTTTGCCAAATGCTCGCCACCGAGCCAAGCACCTGCAAATCGGCCAATGAGGTTCGGACGGCTCTAAATCGACTCGAGTGCGGCTGGAGTGTTTTCCGACGCGTCACTGTAAGAGCCGTATCTAATGCATCACTCAAAATCACGCAGCCAGCCGGCGGAAAGGCGAAAGTCGCCAAGACCCGTGAGTTTATGAACAAACGCAGCGTTACCCGGGTGACCGGCACCCAGCCAACCAGGCCTCGGCCTGGCAGTGCATGCCATGGCCACCCTTGGCCACCGGGTGGCTGTGCACAGCCACTGGCCGTTATTACGAGGCCGAGCGTTGCAGCCACCCGGCCTTGGCGCGCGGGCTGGCTGCGTGCCTAGGCCTTGGCCGCGGGGTGGACGCGTGCCTTGGCCTTGGCCTTGGGGTGGCTGCGTGCCTCGACCTTGGCCTTGGCCGCGGGCTGGCTCCGTGCCTTGCTAGAAATGCAGCACATGCTCGCGACCAAGGCAGGTCGCACACACAATACACACTCGGGCGAGAGTGTGCGACGTGCCTTGGTCGCGAGCATGTGCTGCATTTCGAGCAAGGCAAGCAGCCAGCCCGCGGCCAAGGCCAAGGCACGCAGCCACCCCGCGGCCAAGGCCAAGGCCATGGCACCCAGCCACCCCGCGGCCAAGGCCTAGGCACGCAGCCACCCCGCGGCCAAGGCCAAGGCACGCAGCCACCCCGTGGCCAAGGCCAAGGCACGCAGCCACCCCGTGGCCAAGGCCAAGGCCATGGCACCCAGCCACGCCGCTACCAAGGTCTAGGCACGCAGCCACCCCGTGGCCAAGGCCGTCTGCTGTAGCTCACGGATCTTGGCCAAATTTCGCGTTGCCGGGGCTGTGCGGGATTTTGGGGTGATGCATTAAATACGTGCGACAGTCGAACGTTGGAGAAGACGGGAGTCGATTCCGAGGTTCGAACCTCATTTTACGGCCGATTTACCGAACGTGCGGTGGTGCGAGAAGGGGACGAAACGTGCCCGCGAATTGGTCCAGTTGTGGTAGAACTGGGCCGGGGGCCTCCTCACGGTGGTAGTGCTGTTTTGCGCACGAAGAAATGGCGGAAATAATGCTGGAGGCCCTGCGCCCATTTTTCCGCCCGAAAAGGCCAAAATCCGTGAGCTATAGCACACGGATTGCGGCCAAATTTCGTGTTTCGGGGCGGCGTGATTTTTGGCTGGCGTGCTCGGGATTGGTGGGAGTCGGTGGCGGGAGAAAACGGAATCCAATTCCGAGCTCCTAAACTCGTTTTACGGCCATTTTATCGCCAGAGAACGGGTTCCCAAACGGGTGGACCAACTCGTCCGATTCAGGCAAAACCAGAGAAAGAAGTGGAAGGTAGGTGTGGATCTCATTTTTTGGTCCAAGAATGGGAAGCAACGGCGAGGACCGTGTCCTCACATTTTGGCCAAATGCTCGCCTGCGGCCAAGGCCAAGGCCAAGGCACGCGGCCACCCTGCGGCCACGGCCGAGGAACGGGGCCACGCGCTATCTCCCGATCCTTGCCCCGGGAGCGCGGCCCAAGTGTGTGTTGTGTGTGCGCGAGAGTGTGCGACGTGCCTTGGTCGCGAGCATGTGCTGCATTTAAAAAGGCACGCAGCCAGGCCGCGGCCAAGGCCAAGGCACGCAGCCACCCCGTGGCCAAGGCCATGGCACCCAGCCACCCTGCGGCCAAGGCCAAGGCCATGGCACACAGCCACGCGGCCAAGGCCTAGTCACGCAGCCGCCCACAGGCCAAGGCCAAGGCACGCAGCCACCCCGTGGCCAAGGCCAAGACACGCAGCCACCCCGCGGCCAAGGCCAAGGCACGCAGCCACCCCATGGCCAAGGCCAAGGCCATGGCACCCAGCCACACCGCTGCCAAGGTCTAGGCACGCAGCCACCCCGCGGCCAAGGCCGTCTATTGTAGCTCACGGATCTTGGCCAAATTTTTATGCTTTCCGGGCGGTGCAGGATTTTGAGGTGATGCATTAGATACGTGTGACAGTCGAACATTGGAGAAGATGGGAGTCGATTCCGAGTTCAACCTCATTTTACGGCCGATTTACCGAACGTGCGGTGGTGCGAAAAGGGGACTAAACGTGCCCACGAATTGTTTCGGTTGTGGTAGAACTGGGCTGGGTCCTCCTCACGATGCTAGTACTGTTTTACGATCAAGAAATGGCGAAAATAATTCAGGAGGCCCTGCGCCCATTTTTCCGCTCTCGAAAGGCCAAAATCCGTGAGCTATAGCAGACGGATTGCGCCAAATTTCGGGTTTCGGGGCGGCGTGGATT
>JASUUG010000017.1:0-55217 GCA_030449905.1 Luvunga scandens
ATTGTTTTATACAATATGTATGATTAATTTCATTTTTGTTTTAAGATGAAAGGTCATATTGGCAACTAATTTTCCTGCATGACAAGATGAATTTTTAGATAATAAATATGAGACAAGTCATTTGATAAAAGTAAGACACATCATTTTTATATATGGATGGCAATGTTGGTTATTTGTCACATATATACACGCCATTTTGTAAGAATTATATATGCATGTAGTATGGACAAATTGTTTCAATTTGTATGGCAAGTTGGTTTAGTGTGTATTTCACAAGCCATTTTCCCTATGTGATAACTATATGAGAAGTCATTCTTATGAATAATGTATGACGTATCGGTTTTGTATTTGAATATATGACAAGTTGGTTTTATCTGTATACATTAGTTGTTTTCTATTCAATGTCTGTATGAAGAGTTATTTTTATAAATTCATGTATGACATGTCATTTTTGTGTATGAGTGTATGACAAGTCGGTTCGGTTAGTATATGACAAGTTGTTTTCTAAAATAATATATGTATGGCAAATCATTTATATGAATTCATGTATGACAAAGTCTTTTTGGGGAATGTCATTTTGGTGGACAAGTTGTTTTGATATGTATAAGGTTGGGTAAAACCTAAATTCTCTTTTATTTAATATTGATTCAATGCCTTCCTCCTAACAATGACGGTTAGGCCGCTACATTAAAAAGGATAGTTATCTTTTTTGACAAATATGCATTTATGATGAAAGTTATTTTACTAAACAACAGTCATTTATAATATTTATCATTAATTTTTTATGATAGGTCATTTATTACCTTACACTTTTTCATTAATGACCATCATTAAATAGGCCTTTTAGTGAGAGTTAAAATAAAATGGTCATCTTATATTGTGTTTTAACCACTTTTTAGATCATTACACTGACATTTTCAATGATGATTTTCAATAAAAACAACCATCTTGTGTGCATTTTAATTGCTTGTTATGATAGTTGCTTAAATATAATGATGATTTCATAAATAATAATGGTTATTAATATGATGACTGATTTTTCTATAACCATCATTAAACAAATTACAATATTTTAAAACAATTTATCAAATAGGCATTTTAATTGTAATTTTTCTATTGAATATATTTTAACAATTACTTTTGTACAAACTACATCACATTCAAAAAATTCCTTTCCAAAAAAACGTTAGACTAAAATGCACACAATTACTCTTCATAATTTAACAAAAATCACTACCAACCAATAAAAATGATCGTACTTTAATGTAATATAGCTCTTTGACAATCCTTCATCTTTAACAAAATACTAGCTCTCCCACGTATAATCCAGCTACCGCATCTAAATTTTCTCTAAGTCTTGCAGCATACCAACTACAATTTTTTGAGTGCTGTTTTTAATAACAAACAGCAGCATGAGGGAACCCAAAAAAAGGGAGGGAAATGACACAGATTTACTACAATTAGACAATTAAATTGTAAGTACTGAATATACGACCTCACATTTCTTCAAGCATCATATCTTATAGCCTTCTTTATCATTTTTCAGCAACGACATTTTTACAAGAGAACTGAGTTGTTTAAGCAAATCATGCTCAAAGTTAAGCTATGGATCGCTTTGAAAATTGAAAACACAAGAGATCAGATAATGCTTTTAGTAAGTATAGGAACTTCAATATTATACTGGTAGGAAAATAACATCATGGCTTGTCACTATTAAGGCGATAAAACATTTGTAGAACATAACCAGCAGCATGCGGACAATTCTTGTCAAGATTCCCCTTGATCCCATATGGCATTTAAAATGAAGTAAATAAGATAATAATCTGGACATTTATGGTAAAAATATATGAAAACAGTCACAAATTTAAAAGGAAAAGATGAATATGTGTACCGGATGATGAACTCTTTAAAGTAAATGAAACATGAAAACAACTAATGCATCAAGACAAAGTGGATTTGTTGAAAACTTAATTGCAACTGCAAAACCATTTCCAGTTTCATCTCTGATGACAACTCCTAGACTTGAGATTTGCTTCTTTGAATTGGTGGCTGCATCTACATTCACCTTAAAATATCCTCTCTTAGGGGGATTCCATGTCTTTTGCACCAAGCTCTGCTGATTTCTTTTAGAAGCAAATGTTGGAACATGGGTTATTTTATAAGCATCAATGACAGCGTCTGCCTTAGTTACCCACACCTGAGGATTGACCCTCTTTTCTTTAAATAAGAAGTGATTGCTTGCACTCCATATCACCCAAAAAGTAGCCACCAAAAGTTCAATATCAGTCTCGCTTCTCACTTTAGTCATACTGTGCAATAAGCTTAAAATGTCTTGATCGGCAACTTCTCTAAGGTCGTCAGCAAAGTGAGTAATTTTCCAAATCTTCCTGGCAACCTTTCAAACCACAAGTGCATGATAAACATTCCCCATACCAGTTCTACAAACTTGACAAGTAGGCTCCTGAACTACCTTTCTTTTCGCAAGGTTTTCTGTTAAAGGAAAAAGATTATTTGCTGCTCTCAAGCAATGCAAGTGTCCAAATAATGTTCCATTGATTTTTTACAGCCATTGAGCTTGTTGGAATGGCGGGAAATTTCATTCTTATAGTTATTTGGTATCCACTTTTGACTGTAAATTGGCCTCTCTTTTCATAATGCCAAATTAATTGATCTTGCATTAGTCGTCTATGCAATGGAATGCTAACTATCTTATTTGCATCTATTTTTATCAAAATGGTTGTAAACCAACCTTTCGTTCCACTGATTATCATCATTAATAAGCTCGGGAACTAGAGTGTTTGTACGCAAAGTTGGTCTTGAGATAGGTCTGAAAGTCTGTGGCCTGGGGATTTAATTTGCCTTAAAAATCTGGACATTTTGACCATTCCTAATCCTCCATCTCGAGCCATTTTGAACAACTTGCCTTCCCCATAGATTGCTTTTTCAAATAAAAGAGGGATTAGAGCTAAATTTCACGTTCATAAAATCCTTGTTCTTAAAATACCTTGCCTGTAAGACTTTTGCCACTAAATAGTCAGAAAATTGTAAAATCCTCCATCCTTGTTTTGCCACCAAAACCTGATTGAAGCTTGAGGGCTCTCTAAATGCCAAATCTTTTTTACTCTTCACCTAACTCAGCCTTTTCCATCTTGACCAATGGATGCTTTTTTTATCTCTTTTGGATCCCTACCAAAAGTTAACAATTGTTCTCTAGATGTCATCACATATGCCTATTGGAATCTTAAAAACACTGATAGCGAATGCTGGAACAGTCTATGCTACCACTTTGATAAAAATTTCCTTTCCCCCCTAAGAAAAAAACTAGTACTGCCAACTTGAGATTTTGCTAACCACCTTCAGCTTGATGTCATTGAAGAAGCTGTTTCTATTCTTCCCAACCATAGATAGAAGACCCAAATATTTTTCATGCCTTGAAACAATGTTGAGCTGGAATATATTTTTGATTACTAAAGCTTGTCGATTCTGAACATTGCTGCTAAAGAATATAAAGGATTTGTCATAGTTGATAACTGTCCAGAGGCTGCAGTGTAGCAGTAAAAAATTCTCTTCAAATTTTGATAGTTTACGTTTGATGCCCTAGTGAAAACGAGATTGTCGTCAGCAAAGAGAAGATGGGAGATTTTTGTGCCCTTGCCAAATTACAACCCATGGATGAGATTTTGTTGCTCAGCTTGCACCAGTAAGGAAGAAAAGGCCTCTGCACATATAATAAACAGATATGGAGATAGCGAGCATCCTTGTCTTAGCCTTTTTTGAGGTTGGATTACCCACTGACCATGCTATTTATAATTACAGAAGTGTAAACAGAGCTTATAAATCTCATGATCAGCTAAACACAATTTTTAGAAAAGCATAACTTCATCATAGTTTGCCTAAGAAAAATCCATTCCAATCTATTATAGGCTTTACTAATATCAATTTTCAAAGCTACCAAGCCAATTCTTTTACCTCTACCGAGCCTTATTTTATGAAGGCATTCATAACCTATAATGATATTGTCAGTTATCAGCCTATTAAGGATGAAAGCACTTTACATTGGAGATATGACTTTTTACAAGATTTGTTTAAGCCTATTTGATATTATTTTAACAACAATTTTATATATAACATTACAAAGACTAATAGGCCTAATATTCGTGACTTTCCAAGGTTTCCTATTCTTTGGAATTAATGCAATATATGTATGGTTGAGAAGGGCTATATTACTTTGCGTATTGAGAATGTGGAGGCAAGTAGTGATAACCCTGAATTTAACCATTTGCCAATGTTTATGATAGAACACTACTGGCAGTCCATCAGGCCTTGGAGCTTTAGTTGGGCGTATTTGGGATAAAGCTTCAACAACTTCCTTTGCTGAGAAGGGCTTGTCCAGCTGCTCATTCATGTCATTTGAGACCCTCGGTGTTATCCCTATTAATGCTGTTGCTATTTGATCTTGACTCGTCCTAGATGTGGTGAACAATTTCGTGAAGTAATTAAAAAACTCATGCTCCACTTCTTCTGCATTCTCAGTCTGTCTTATTGTTTCATTTTCAATCCCTTATATCTTATTCTTCTTCTTCCCCAATGAGGCTTCATGATGGAAGAATTTGGTGTTCTTATCCTGCTTTTTAAGCCAATGTGCTCTCGAGTTTGGTGTTCTTATCTCGCTCTTTAAGCCAATCTGCTCTCGAGCGCTATTTCTAGTAAATTTCTTCATCAACTAAGATATTATGAATCTGTCTCTCCACCCTTTTGATTTCTTCTCCATTTTTATACTACACCCTTCTTTACTTCAAGCTCTGTAGCTGTTTCATCAACTTCTTCAGCTTCTTATCTCGCCCTTTAAATTCTCCCTTACTCCACAAAAGCAAGCTAGTCATAAAGTCTTTAGTCACATTCTGAAACAAAAATATTGGGTTGTCCTTACTCTAGCTTTCGTGTTTACTCCATTCCTCCTTAATGATGTCTTTACAAGTCAAATGAACTCCACATGTCTTTATAATGGATTCATGAAGAGCGCTTTCTCTGATATCTTAGGCCATGCCTCTATCTGAAGTCCAACTCCCAAGATTAGTAATTGCACAATCGACAAATCTTTTACTCTAAACCTTACTACACAAAAATCTGTCCAGCCTTTCCTTAACAAAGCTAGGACCAAATATTCCATTACTCTAAGTAAAACGATATCCCATGTGTCCTATATTCATTAAATTACAGTCTTTCAAGGCTTCTGTAAAGTCACTAATTAGACTTAAATTTCTATCATTGCCTCCACTCTTCTCATATGGGTGCAGAATTTTATTAAAGTCACCGAAACATAATCAAGGTAGGAGATAAACCTGCTCAATGCTTCCATAGCTTCCATGTGTGCTTTTTCTACTGCGCCTTCGGATGTCTATACACCCCAGTACATCGCATTTGCGGCCCATTTGCCATTTGTAATTTAGCATCAAAGTGGTGCTTATTGAAGGATTTGATTTACATATAAGTTTTTGAATTCTAAAGCATTGCTAAACCACCTCCTCTTCCACTGCCATCCGCAACAAAACAGCTATCAAAATTGAACTTATTATGAATCACATTCATTTGAATAGATTGCAACTTTATCTCATACAAAAACATAAGTTGGGGTCTATATATTTGGAGAATTTTCTGTAATGTTAGGGACATTCGAGGATTCCCAAGATCCCGAACGTTCCAGCTAAGGATTTTCATGGCTTCCAACAGAGGCTGGTGATCTTTGCTGTGTTTAAATCTATGCCTTCCATCCCTTCTATTTTTCATGGTTCCCAGCTCAACTTCAGTCTTTCTGCTGGTGAATGTTACTGATGTTGCTTTGTTTCTACTTTAAATGGGCCAGTAATTTTAGTCTTTTTTTTTTTGGGACTTGGTTTTATCAACTCACTGCTTGGCCTTTTCAAGCCCTCTAGCCCATTTTTGTGTTCTTCATTGATGTTCGAGTTTCAAGCCTGCAGTTTCCATTTCTTCTTGTTAGGCCTTATTTAAGCAATTCCCTGTCCATTATCTATCTTTGCTTCCCTAACACCTTCATGAGCCTGTTTTGTCATGCTGCCTGGTTTCTCCCTCAGACTTATTTTTTCCTTGTACACTTTAATTGGAAATACCCTCAAGCTTTCCCTTTTTTTAACATTCTCGTTTCCTACTTGAATTTCCAAATTCCCAGAGCCTTTTGCATTTCCTTCTATCTCATTTTTCTTTTTGCTGCGTATTTATTGCTTTATTCCTAATTGCAATACTCCATTCATTAAATGCTCCTCAACTACCCGTTCTACCTCATCACATCTAACTGACCCGTTGGTTTGACCCATCCCTTCTTGTTCGAGTCTTGTTTTGGTTCTGCCATTCGAGTTACTTTGTTTCTACTGAGGTTGTTGTGAACAACCATGGTGATTTGAACTTGCTGAGTTACTCACTGATCTATCACTAACACTGTTCCATCTCTCTTTGCTACAATGCTTTCTTGAACGTCCCCCCTACTGCAACTGCCTTCATCTACACAACATATGGTAGTTGCTTTTTTTGTTGACCCTAGTACTTAGCACATTCATTGAATTAGTAACCTATAACTCCACAGCAAAAACAAAAATCCAGAAACCGTTCGTAAACCGCAGACATTAGAATATCTTCTTCTCCCTCTCATTTCAGAAATAAGAATTTTTCTAATGGCTGTGTTATATTGATTGAGATTCTAATTCTTGTAAATTCCCCAATACATTCATCATTTTCATTAGTTTCAACCTCCTTTACTATTCTAATCTTTCCACCCAATTCATGGAGAAAATCTCTTTCCATACATGCAATTGGAACATTTCGAATCTGCACCCAAAGGATGTGTGAGTAAAGATTGTTTTGTGACCTTTCCAATTCCTTTTGGTTTTATAAGGATAATTAAAGCTTTATCAAATTGCCAAGGACCTCTTGCCATCACCCTTCTTTTATCAACTTCTTCTGCAAACTTGAACATGGATATATTGGCACCCAAGCTCTCTATCTTTACTTCTTTAATCATTTTCTATACTTGCTGCATTGCAATCTTAAGCCCCTCTATATGAACCCCTCCTGTAAGAATTATCTTACCTATCAAACATTCAGGTAAGACCTTCTCTCTTTTTTCTTTCATTCTCACTTCTATAGTTACTCTATTTTTTTCTTCTTCTCTTATAGTTATTGCTTTACATTAGTGAATTAATTCCTTTGTATCCATGGCAATTAATAACCTTAGGGGAAGAAACATTGCACTTACTAAACTAAAGCACTAACTCTGTGTTTAAACCCCCTTACAAAACTCTGCTCTCCCCATCAATACTTTCATTTGAAAACACATTGGCTATCGTATGTTATATAAAGGAAACTAACAAAACAAAATTGCACTCAACATAGGAGTGACTACACGAGTCATAAAGACCCCATAAACTTTCATTCAAGGCTCTCCTTAAGAGGGAGGGAGAGAGAGAGAGAGAGAGAGCTTTTGCAAAGGAAGATTATAACTTAATTTTATGTTACCTCGATCTTCACTACAGGACATAGAAAGGTAGTTTTACTTAAAACTAGAGAACATCACCCTATTTATTTAGCATTTAAAGTTTGGCTTCAACTTTGATTAAGTGGCGGAACTAAAATTTTAGTTTCAGAGGACTATAATACACTCAAACCACCCAACCAGGGGTGGTTTGCATCAATAAGCCCTTAAGAGTATAAATGTAAATGAATGCAAACAGATTAGCACTAATAAAAATAATGATAATGAGGTCTAGGGAAATACCGTTCCCAAATGATTAGTGATTGACCACAAATATGTTAGAAATAAAAAATCACATAGTGTATCAAATATTCTTACTCATTTAATGTAATTATGGCACATCAATTTATACAAAAATTGATGTCTCTATCCTTACTCTTTGCGAGTATAGGACTCAATTTGGGTATTGAATCAAAATACAAGGATGCAATGAGAATTATATACCATGTAAAATAACAAAAATGAATTTGGAGTTAAAATTTCTTATCATTTAGAAAATTTTATTTGCCAATGAGGAGATATGAATACGAAGACAGATGTCAACTCATCATTACTCCGGTAGTGCAGGCCCTGCATTCTTGCTAGTCTAATTATATTATATTTGCTGCAATTTTGTGAAGACTTTGACAGCGGAACCTGAAAATGGTAATATATTTGGTCCAATAAAGTGCAAGAACCTCCTCAAACTTACTTTACGAGCCGGCCGAAACTATGTCAATTGGCATGCAGCCGGCAGTCACCATTGACTATTATAATTGGAATAATGATATAGTTATAATCTTTTTTATAATTTTTTTTTTATATAAATTGATGTGGTATGATTAAGTTGGTTTTATTAAATATCTCTTGACGCACATGTTTTATTTTTATTATTTTGTATTTTTATTCAACCAATTAGTTAATGTCAAACCAGTTTGTACAAAATAATTTATGCAAGAGTTTCTGGTGGTATCATCACTCTTATAATTATCATGAAAATAGGTTAGGTTATTTTAATTTAATTTTAAGCTTTTGACTTAAAATTTTAATTCAAATTTTAACTTATTAATTCCATATAATTTAAGATTTATTGAACTTACAATTCCAAGATTTATTAAAATGGTCAAATAGACCTTTGATTTAAAAAAATGAGAGGAATTCTAGAACACATCAGAGGATATAAAACCAATTGATGCACGCATGACATGCATAATTGAATTAAATATAACAACTACTTGCATGATCGTTTTTTAAAATAAACACATACATGTCATAAAATCATTTATTTGTTGTATGACTGAAATAGTAACTCTCACGTATTTTAAAATTTTTCAAAAAATGGACACACACGCGGACCCTTTTTTACGCTACTATATTCTTCAATAATTAAATATATTATGACAACAAAAAGATTGACATGCACACTTGCGATTTACTTGAAAACTTTCAACTTTGAAAGGCTCATCATGGAGTCTCCTGTGTCTCGATAAATATTTTATTTTCTTCGTTTTAAAGTTGTATCAAATCTTTCTTTGATTAACCAGCGGTTACTTTGCTAAATCTATGAAAATGAATTTGCGCATATTCTACGTTGTGCCGGTGCTGTTCTTGTGCTACTGTCTCATGGCTAGCTTCGCTGTGATGATTAGCGTAAAAAACATAACAACGGATCAAGCAACTCTTCTTGCCTTTAAAGTCCATGTTGCTGATCCTCAGCGTATTTTGGCAAATAATTGGTCCATTTCTTATCCTATATGCAGTTGGGTTGGCATTTCTTGTGGTGCTCGTCATCATAGAGTCGTAACCTTGAATCTTTCAGACATGGGGCTCGGAGGCACCATTCCTCCACACTTGGGAAATCTCTCGTTCTTAGTATATCTTAATTTTCGTCAGAATAATTTCCATGGTCATCTGCCGAATGAATTGAGGCAATTACATCGACTTAGAATCATGAATTTCGCTTATAATAAATTGAGTGGAAACTTTCCGGTGTGGATTGGTATGTTGTCCAAACTCCAAATCTTGAAATTTCGTAATAACAGTTTAACAGGTCAAATTCCAGATTCACTCTTCAACTTATCAAAGCTGGAGGAGTTTGACTCCAGGTTGAATAATATTGATGGAAATATTCCTCCAAAGATTGCAAATTTGAGTATGCTTACGCTTCTGAATTTGGGAGATAACAACCTACAAGGTACACATTCCACGGTTCCCACTTCTCCATATTGTTTGTTTGTATCTCAATTTTAGTTCTTTACGTAATTGTGAATTCCCAAGTCGTCCTAATATAAGTAAATAAAGTAAAATTGCTTCGATTGATATTTTTAACAAATCGAAGCAAAGAAGTTTATTTATGAAGTTAATCATTTTTTCAAGACAGTAATTTGCGGGGTAAATCCTCTTGAATTATTACATCCTGTAGTTTAGTTTAATGGCCCATTACATCCCCTATAGTTTGTAAAACGCCATAACACAGTTCTATCTCATTTTTGCTCAATTTGACAGTTTTGCCCCCTTGATAAATTTGAATAATTCAAACAAAGACAAGAATCATGGTGAATTATTTAAATTAAGGACGATAATAATAAAGAAAATAATTTACACTACAATTGTTAGCAATGGAAACTTATTTTTTTAACGAAAAATAATTTTTTGATTAGGAATTATTAAGAATAAAACTGTCATTTTTTAAAAATCATTTGTTTCATTTATCCAAGGCAGTTTATAAACTATAAGAATGTAAAGAGGGCTAATATTAACCCAAACTATAGGGACGTAGGCTTGTAAAAGGACATTTATCCGTAATTTGAGCTTATACCTCAATGTTGGCACCTTGGCAGGTGAAATTCCCACCGAGATTGGCAATCTACAAAATCTGAACTGTCTAGTTCTTTGTACCAATAACTTACGGGGTCCCATTCGAACCCCGATCTTCAATATTTCAACCGTAAGAGTCCTTAACCTGCTTAACAATCAACTCTCAGGCCAGTTACCATCAGAGATTGGATATTCGCTGCCGAACTTGAAGTATTTTGAGTTAGAGCAAAATAAACTTAGCGGGAAAATTCCCTACTCCATCACCAATGCTTCTAAACTCATAATCATAGACTTGTGCTACAACTCTTTCTCTGGTCTTATTCCAAACACATTTGGCAACTTGAGATTCCTTAGCGTGCTCAACCTAGCTTATAATCACTTAACCACTGAATCATCTGCTAGTGGGTGGAGTTTTCTCCCTTCTTTGACTTCTTGCAGAATGCTAACAGTTTTAGAATTAGCTGATATTCCATTAAATGGCATTCCACCATTAATTGGGAATTTCTCTTCTTCTCTTCAATATATTTACGCTTACGGATGCAGACTCAAGGGTAGCATTCCTCAAGAAATTGGTAATTTACGTGGCTTGATAGTTTTAAGCCTCTCCAACAATGACTTGAATGGAACTATTCCAACAACGGTGGGAGAATTACAGCAGTTACAAGGTTTACTTCTTGATGGTAATAATTTGCACGGATCCATTCGGATCCATTCCCTATGATCTTTGCTACTTAGAGGGGTTGAGTGCATTATTGCTAAATGAAAATACGCTCTCCGGAAATATACCACAATGCTTGGGGAGATTGACTTCTCTAAGGCAACTCGACTTAAGCTCTAACAAGTTCACTTCTGCTATACCATCATCCTTGTGGAGTCTTGAGTACATCTTGAGCATAAACTTGTCCTCAAATGCATTAAGTGGTTCTCTCCCATCAGAGATACAAAACTTAAAGGTCTTGATAAATTTAGATTTATCAAAAAATCAGTTATCTGGTGACATTCCGATAACCATTGATGCCCTCAAAGATCTTGTTACTCTGTCTTTGGCTGGCAATCAATTTCAAGGTCTTATCCCTAAATCATTGCGTACATTGGTAAGCTTGGAGTCCCTGGATTTGTCTGGTAACAATCTCACTGGAGAAATTCCAAAGTCATTGGAGGCACTTTTACATCTCAAACAATTTAATGTGTCTCGCAATAGGCTAGAAGGCGAAATTCCTACCAAGGGGCCTTTTAAAAACTTCTCAGCTCAATCGTTTCTTTGGAACTATGCACTTTGTGGTCCACCAAGACTCCACGTCCAACTTTGTAAGGAAGATAATACCAAAGAATCCAAGAAAGTTGCTCTAGTTGTCCTCAAATATGTTTTACCTCTGATAATATCCTCTATACTTATTGGAATTGTCATCATTCTGTATATAAGATACCAAAATAGGAGTGCTAAAAGTCCGCCTCATGAAGATTTGATTGCTCTAGCAACATGGAGACGTACATCATATCTAGATATTCAACAGGCAACTGATGGGTTTAATGAATGTAACTTGCTTGGTGTGGGTAGCTTCGGAACAGTATATAAAGCAACACTTTTTGATGGGGTTACTATTGCAATAAAAGTTTTCAATCTACAGCTAGAGAGGGCATTTAGGAGTTTCGAATCTGAATGTGAAGTATTAAGGAATGTTCGCCATCGAAATCTCATAAAGATCTTTGGCAACTGTTGTAATTTAGAGTTTAAGGCCTTGGTGTTTGAGTTCATGCCTAATGGTAGTCTAGAGAAGTGGTTATACTCTCACAACTATTTCCTAGGTATCTTAGAGAGGTTGAATATAATGATAGATGTGGGGTTGGCTCTTGAATATCTCCATCATGGTCATTCAACACCAGTGGTTCACTGCGATTTGAAGCCAAACAATATTCTATTAGATGAAAATATGATGGCACATGTGAGTGACTTTGGCATTTCCAAACTCTTAGGCGAAGGAGACGATTCTATGACACAAACCATGACAATGGCTACAATTGGTTATATGGCACCAGGTAAGGTTCCAAATCTAATCTTTAATTTTTCTCTTTTTCCAAGCATAGGTAAAGTTTGAGTCAATCACTGTCATATGATTATTATTTGTTTATCATTTATTTCATGGAGGGATATATTTATAATGAATCAAATAAAAAATTACAGAGTATGGATCAGAGGGAATTGTTTCAACAAGATGCGATGTCTATAGTTACGGTATTTTATTGATGGAAACTTTCACAAGAAAGAAGCCTACTGATGGAATGTTTTCCGAAGAAATAACTTTAAAGCATTGGGTAAAGGAGTCATTACCCGGTGGATTGACTGAAGTTGTTGATGCGAATTTGCTGCTAGAAGAGCAAGCCTTTTATGCCAAAATGGATTGTTTATTAAGCATCATGCATTTGGCATTGGATTGTTGCATGGACTCACCAGAACAGAGGATACATATGTCAGATGTCGTTGTCAAGCTCCAAAAGATTAAACAGACGTTTCTGGATGATGTTGCTGCAACCTCTTAATGTAACTTTACTTTGTTTTGTCTGTTATCTTGTTTGCGTTTGTGGTTGTGGAATAAGAGCCATTGTTTTGAACAGCTCAGAAATTGGACACAGAAATCAGGTAGTTCTATACCAATGTTATGTATTTTACTTTTTTTTTCCAGAATCAAACTATTCAACATCCTTACAGACATTTGCACAAAGAGATCATTCGGAATAAAAAATCAACATGCATTTTTTTTTTCATGAATCCTCTTTATTTAACAAGATAGAATGAAAACTAAAGGAAACTAGATCCATGAATACAGAGAATGCGTGCCCTATGACAATCTCACACGCACACAACACACTTCTCCTTTCTTGGGAAACACTCAATTGTTAAATTGAGTGTGCAAAAAACTTTATTGATATTGGAATGGCAATAACGGGAACTGAGTTCTGTTATTGAATAACAACTTGGATTCTTTGCAAAGCTGCTGATAAACAAACGTAACTGCCAGTACCAACTACTATATGGGGATTGAAGTTTTTGATAATGGAATGACATCGGATCAAAGATTTGATCAGACGGTATGGAAGGAGGAGGCATTGTGGGGAGAAAATTGGGCGAAACAGTGGAACAGTTAGAGGGTTTTGTGAAAACATTGATAGCGGGGCGGGGTGAAAATGGAGAAAATTTGGAATAATATTTAATTGGGTCTCATTTAAATTACATTTAGTAACTTACAATTAATAAAAATAAAGTAAAAATAAGATATTGATTCCACTTAAGTTACTTGTTATTTATTTTTATTAGTTTTAAATTATACGAAATATAATTTAGGAATTGCCTTTAATTTATTAATGAGATGTATGGTTGCTAGTGAGTCAAGGTCGTCTTATTTTGTTTGTTCTTTTTTCCTATTCTTCCGGGGAAAAGAAAAAGAAAAAAAGATAAAGTGCCGCAACACAAGGCATAAGCCTTGAACTTACGTTACAAAGTCGCCATAGACCATAGTAGTGAACAAGGAACAATAATAACAATGAGAATTGACAAGCACATGCCTTTAGCCGTTTACTTAGAAAAGTCATGAGTTTATAAGTCTTGCATTTTTATTTATTCGTTTTGTTTTTAAAAGTCGCGTGTCTCTTGCGTGTGGATTACGTTCCTCTCCTTTGCCTTTTCCCTTCTAATCCTTCACATGTTTTAAAATATCTATTAACACGTGCCATTAATAAAATTTAACATTTTAAATTTTATTTTATTTTTTAATTTTTTTTAACCTAAATTGACCTCTTTTTCTCCTGCTAAACTATTTCAACCAAATTTCAATTTCAGTGCCATTAACTTCCGCAATCTCCACTTCCTCTTCATTCACTATGTTCCCTCTCCCTTCTGCTTCATCAACCAATCTCAAATCCCACACCAATTTTGCCAGAACACCCCACTTTCAAAATAACCACTATGACAGTACAAGCCATGGTTCTGATCGAAAATGAACTCAGTAACAGACCGGCCCTCGACATTACTTCCAGAATTAGAGATTAATTGAATTGAAGGAGAAGACTGGCCAATCTTTACAAATGACAATTAAGATTATGTTTGGAAAAGTACTTGAATTAAGTACGTTGGGTTGAAATAAAAGTAGAGATTAAAACATTTAATCTCAGCCGCAGATATTAAAACATAACACGGACCAGTTCGCTCTTCTTGCATTGAAAACTTGCGTCAACGGTCCACTGATGCATAATTGGTAAATTTCATATCTAGGGGGCGAAGTCAGCATTTTTTTTTTTATAGCGTGGGCTAAATTTTTTTAATTGGTACTGTATATTAGTATATTACTATATGAAGTTGGTAGGAATTTAAATACACTAAGAATTTGTCACAATTTTATTTTTAGTTTCTTTGATGTTATACTTGTATAAATAATTAACAAATAAAATGTGTCCTTATTTTCTAAGCTAATTTATTTTGAATCTATTTTAATTACTGTTAGACTTTGGTTACAACTTTTGTTTTTATAATATAAAATTATTGGGTTTTGGATTTTTAAGATTTAAGTTATTTAGTTTAAAATGAGGCAGGGACAGATTATTAAATTAAAAAAAAAAAAACGAAATTGAAGGTAGGAAATAAGGATAAGAATCCTCTCTAATATTTTTTCTCTCATAGCTTCTCCTAGTTTAATAAGTGACTAATATTGAATTTAAAATTCTATCGTTGAACAAAAGCTCCTTTAGTGAGACGACAAGTTATTAGATTTTGGGTTAAATTCATGTTGACCTGTTTTCAAGTTTATATGGAATGGCAAACTTGTAAAGATAACAGCAGCAGTTATGTATAATGGTACCTTTGCATATAAAATTGAAAATTCTCCTAAATATTAGACGGGCTGTAGCCCATTCAAGCTTACAAATGGACTCGCCCGTATTCATACCTCATACCCAATTTGTAGTTAGTTGGAGTTTCTTACGGTGCTGGTCATCAAAAAAATTTTCAGAAACAAAATCTAAAATGATCGTCAGGAAAATATATATTTTTTAATATATTAAAATTATTATAAAAATAATTAATTAAATAAATAAGAATAATATTATTTTCAAATAAAATATTTAGAATAGTAGTACATAAAAAATAGAAATGATGAATTAATAATTAGATAATAGTTATGAATTTTGTATTTTAAGAAATTAATTTTTTTAAATGAACCATTGAATGTAATAATCTTTTCTGTAGAGAAAAGAGCAAGAAATTTTTTATATATGGATTTTTGAGATTATAAGATTTTTAATAGAAATTAAAAATCCAAGATTCTAACAGTAAATAATTATATTATTTAAGAAAATTGAAAAGATAAATAATTTATTTTTTTCTTAAAACGAATAATAATGAATGAATTAATAGTTAGACAATATTATTAATTTTTAAAAAGATATTTATTAATTAAAGAATTATTAAAAAAATATTAAAAAATAAGTATGTCCAAAATATGAGCTTTAAGATACGCCTTATTATTTGCTTATACTTAAAGCTAACAAAGCTACCCCTGAAGCTGATGCATCTCAATTTTTGTTGTAATGAACTTCAATCTTTGCTGTCTGCAGAATTCATTTTCATTATATCCTTCAAAATCCTGCCCGGCATGGCTAGCTGTAGCTGATGCAAAAGAATTCATTTTGAAAGGAACAGAACTTTAAACACAATTTTGCAACCATCAAATTAAAAATCATTGAAGGTGATGCTCATTAGATGAGATAGATCATTAATTTTATTAATATTTCTCTCTCTTCTCTCTTTAATAATTTATTTTTCTTTCCCTTAATGTTTTCTCTCTCCACTGCCTTCTCTTCTTCGCCATTGTTATTTGTTCTTCTCCGTTGTTAACTGTTTGTTTTAGCTTTCATGTCTCCAGCGATTATTTTTCTTCTCCTGTCCATTCTCTCCTTTTCTGGAATTTTTTTTCTAATATATTTACTCTATTCACGCTGCACAGACGAATTTCTCCTTGTTTTTTTAGACAAGGAAGAGTTTTGGGCAGTGATTTTATCAGTTGTCATTTCAAAACATTCCAACAGATTTCCTTTCGTTTTCAAATAATAATAATACCTGATACCAGTATAACTAAACCTATTTCCAGTGTTTTATTTCTTCTGCGTTTCTGAAGATGTCAAAATACAATGGAATAAACCTTAGTTTTGGTTACAGTAGAAATTTCATGGCAAGAAGATCGTCTTAAAACAATTATGCAGTAAGGCTATTATGTCTTTGAGAGCTGGAATTATTTCATTGATTTCTTCACTAATTTATACAAGAGTACAATGAGCAGCTAATTCACTAATAATAGTCTAAAACTGAGGAGCAAATATATAATTTATAAAAATACACAAGCTGAAAGTCGATCAAAGATATTACAATTGATTCTTACAAAAAAATAAAAGAATTGTGCCAGATTCTAAAGTGGCTGATTCTGGCTTCCATGATTCTTGGCTAATGGTGTGAAAATAAAGAGAGATGAGGCATTATGTTTCTATCACCTTTGATTTTACTTAAATTTTATTTGTGGGAAAATTCCATACCTTATGTAGATTGTTTTAGGTACAGTTTTGGTGCAAGGGAAGGGCAAAATCTAACAAAAACAATGAATTTATTTTAGGAATGTAGGGTACTGCACTTAATCAAAGTGTGTGGGTTGTTTTAGGTTTTTAAGGAGATGAAGAATAGTGGGAGAGGGATGGTAAGGGTGAGAGGATGACAAGGGTGAGAGGTCAGACCTGGAGTATAAGGACTAGAAAAGGTGCTTTAAACCTATAAAACAACAAAAGGAGGTTAGAGGTAGAGTCGGCGGTAGCCAGTGATCACACTTCAATGCTCGAGCCAACTTCTTGAACTTTTTGTGAAGTCAAGAGCATATAAAACAAAAAACACACACTCCACAAAAGAGCTTGAGGTCTCCTTCAACCTCAAACCACCATTTTCAAGAGCTTGCGAGCTCTTTGAAGGGGTACCTCATTGATTTGTCCGAGAGAAAGGCTTGGGTGGTCAATAGATCATGTGGAGCTATGGGTTGTATAGTGACTGAAGTTTGGATCGTGAAGTTGAGGTTATTGGTACCCAAGGTGGTGACCATACTTCGACACTCAAGTCAATTTCTTGATCTTTTTAAAAAGTTAAGAGCTTGCAAGCTCTTGAAAATGGTGGTTGGAGGTTGAAGGGGACCTCAGCTTTTTTTGTGGAGTGTGTATGTTTTGTTATATGCGAGAAAAGTAGAACTTTAGTGTCTTTATATATGAAGTACCCTTGCTACCCTACCACATGTCGCATTTTTTGTGGTGACTTTGCTGCCCTTTCCAATATTCTTTTGTCCTTTCACCTTTATCATGATTTTTGCGCCATTAAGAGCATGTATGAGGAGCAATAAAGACGTTATTTGGCATGGTTTATTTTCTTATACAAGTGATGTACACTATAGAGTAGTCCAGGACATCTTCACAAAGGCTGTTTTGGCAGCTTTTGGGCATGACTGCTAAAAACCACTGTCCTTGGTGTGATGTCTTTTGTTTTTTGCAGGTGTGACAATTAGTTATCCCCTCTTTTTCAATAAGATATTCCATATTTGATTATGTAAAATCAAATATTCTCTTTAGGCGATAGAAATATTTCACATGACAAACATATTGGAGATTTGTCTTTAACCACATTGCTTTTAATGTTGGCATACCCTGCATACCCACTCGATTATCAAGTATACCTGGTGTGGGTCGAGTACCCTTTAGTGATTATTTTTAATCATATAATTTTTCATTGACACATGGCGCTTCATTATTAATCTTTAATTTCTTCCCCAAACATAGATTAAACAAAATTTTCTTTATATTTTTACACCTTTTCAACTCAATCCAAAGTGAGAAACCATGGCGTTGGCTCAATTTTTGTATTATTTGAATGAAAGCAGAGAAACTCAATCTAAATTATAAAGCATAGTAATATTGGGGGAGTAAAATGAGGACAAGTAAGAGAAAATAACAAGAAAAATGATCTATTATCATAATGGGGGAGCTTAGTATGTTATATTTTATATAAAATACACACCCAATGACAACATCACACATATCTTGAGGAGAAAGAAAAAGGTATGTAATGGGAGTTGGCTAAAGCTAGATCTGTAAGTTATAGAATCTGCAACTTAGCCAACTCCTATAATGGGGAGAAAAGTTTGTTGGCGCTCTTATGGGGACCTACATTTATTTATTTGTTTATTAATTAAAACATTAATAAAAACTTTAATTTTTTCCTTTGGATAAATTCTAATCTATGGTTGTAAAATTGTGAAAGTTATATTTAAAATTATTTCCCTTAAACCTAGCCCCCCCCCCTCTCTCTCTCTCTCTCTCTCTATATATATATATATATATATATATGAATATACTAAACTTTGGACGTACCCACGAATTTTTGTAGATATTTCAATTTATATTTTAATAATTGTTAGCCACAGCCAAATTATGTGAATTCACAAATTGGTTTTTCCCTAAATGTACGACGTTTTTGCTATGATAAATTTTTTTTCCCAAATGGTGCAAGGCAAGAATTTTACCATATTCGACTGCATGCATTTTTTGACACTTTTAATTCAACAAGAAAGTTGAAATTATGGCTGCTGAAATTCTAACCGAGATTGGAAATCTACAAAAGGCAAAGACTCTAGTTCTTGGTCCCTATAACTTAACTGGTCTCATTCCACCCGCTATATTCAACATTTCAACCATAACACTCAATAACCTCGTTGGCAATCAACTCACAGGCTATCTACCATCAGCACGTGGCCACTCGCTTCCTAACTTGGGGGGTTTTTAGCATTGGGGATTAATAAACTTATGGGAACAAGTCCCAATTCCATCACCAATGCTTCTAAACTCATTGGATTAGACTTGAGATCAAACTCATTCTCTGACCTTATTCCAAACATTTTTGGCAACTTTTCATTCCTCAGCGAGCTCTTCCTAGGATTTAATTACTTGACGACAGATTCATCTACAACAGAGTGGAGTTTTCTCTCTTCTTTAATTTTCTAATTGTAGAGATCTAATATTTTTAACCTTAGGGTAAATAATTCATTACTGGAATTCTTCCACCATTAATTGGGAATTTCTCTTCTTCTCCTTAAAAATTTTATGCATACAATTGCAAAATCAAGGGCAGCAATCCTCAAGAAATTGGTAATTTATGTGACTTGATAGTTTTAAGGGTTGGAAAATATCATTTGTCTTAAATTCTAGGAACATTTATATTGTATTACCAAGAATCAATAATAAAATATGTGAAAATGTATTTAAATTCATAATGACCAATTGCTTTCTAGAACCGTGCGCTTTGCCTTTCAAATCAACATGTTCCCCTAGAGAATCCTTTAACTTTCTCTTTGATAATGGTATGTTAGAAAATAATAGAACATTACATGTGATATGGGATTATAATTGTTATATATAAATAACTTCCCTATTATCTTTTGATATTTTTATTCTAGCGCATCATAAAAATAAAAATTACCTTTAAGCCTTTATATATTAAAGGCTTACTTTATATTAGATATATTAAAGTTCAAGTTATTGAAAATCATAATAGAACACTTGTAATTGGCCTTAACCTCGTATGACACTTTACAGCACATAATTATTCATATAAAAACCCAATATTGGATTAAAGATCCAACATTAAGCCTCTTCAACAATGACTTGAATCCAACTATTCTAACAATGATGGGAAGATTACAGCTGCTACAAGATTTAGCTTTCTCTAGTAATGATTTGCAAGAATCCATTCCTTACGATCTTTGTCAATTGGAGAGGTTAGAGGTTGAATGGATTAGTGGTAAGTGAAAACAATAACAATCTCTCCGGACATATCCCACAATGCTTGGCAATTTTGAAATCTCTAAGGGAACTCAACTTATGCTCCAACAAGCTTAGAGCTAATATACCATCAGTCTTGTTGGATCTTGTGTATATCTTGCATATAAACTTTTCGTCAAATTTATTTAGTGGTTCTTTTCCTCAGAATAAACAAAACTTGAAGGTCTTGGTAGATTTAGGTTTATCAAGGAATCAATAATCAGGTGACATGCCAAAACATTGGTGGCATCAAAGATTTAGTGACTCTATTATTAGGCGGTAGTCAATTTCAAGGTCCTATCTCTGAATAATTTGGTAGTGTAATAAGTTTGGAATCCTTGGATCTCTCTAGTAATAGTATCCTTGGAAAAATTACCAAGTCATTAGAGGCACTTTAATGTGTCTCACAATAGAGTAGAAGGAGAAATTCCAACCAAGGGGCCCTTAATAAACTTTTCAATGCAGTCGTTTATCTGGAATTACACACTATAAGATTCACCAAGACTACATCTGTGGTTACATCTGTGGTTCATCAAGACTAAAAGTCCCAACTTGTAAGAAAAATAATAAAAATGGATCCAAGAAAGCTATTTTTCTTGGCTTGAAATATGTTTTGCCTCCAATAATAATATCCATTGTACTAATACCGTCATCACCTTCTTTATAAGATATCAAACAAGGGTATAACACTTACAAGTGAAGAAGATTCGTAATTTCTGGCAACATGGAGAAAACTGTGATGAATTTAAAGAATGCAACTTGCTTGATATAGGTAGTTTTGCATCAATATATAAAGAGATGCGTTCTGATGGGGCTAATGCTGCAGTAAAAACTTTCAATTTGCAGCTAGAGAGAGCATTTAAGAGTTTTGATTTTGAATGTAAAATATTATGAAATGTTCATAGTTGAAATCTCATAAAAATTATTAATGGCTATTGTCATATGGATTTTACGGCCTTGGTATTTGAGTTCATGCCCAATGGTAGTTTTGAGAAGTGGTTGTATTCTCACAACTATTTTCGAAATATCCTACAAAGATTGAATATAATGATAGTTGCGGCATTAGATGTTGAATATTTCCACCATAGTCATTGAACACCTGTGGTTTACAGTGGTTTAAAGTCAGCAACATTCTCCTAAACGAAAATATGGTTGCATGCTTAAGTAACTTGGCATTTCCAAACTCTTAAGTGCAGGAGATCATTTAGTGATACAAACCATGACCATGGCTATAATTGGTTATATGGCACCTGGTAAAGTTTCAAATTCAATTTCAAATTATGTTCTTTTATTAAGTACATTCAGAGTTTGGGTCCACTATTATGAGAAGATTATTTGTTTCATAAAGTTATAGCTGTTTGATTAATTGAAATTGAAAAAATGCAGAGTACGGAACAGAGGGGATTGTTTTTCCCAAACGCGATGTCTATAGTTATGGTGTTTTATTGATGGAAACTTTCATGAAAAAGAAGCCCATGGATGAAATGTTTGCCGAGAAAATGAGTTTAGGGAATTGGGTAAAGAAGTCATTACCTCATGGATTGATTCAAGTTGTTGATACAAATTTGATGCAAGACGAGCTAGCTTTTTCTGGCAAAGTGGATTGTTTATTAAGCATCACGCATTTGACATTAAATTGCTGCATGGAGTCAGCAGAACAGGGGGTATCTATGAAAGTTGCCGCTGCGAAGCTCATGAAGATTAAAGTAACGTTTCTGGATGATTTTGCTCCAAGCAATTAATGTAATATTGAACCAATCCATATTAATCCACCATTTTATAGATTAAAATTTTTTAATTATTTTCAATTTATGAACTAACTAAATAAAAAAATTTAATATAAAAACAACTATACTACCGATCAAATTCAAAATTAAATAAGATTTAAATAAATTAATTGTTTAAATAAAATTAGAAAATACATTCAAAGTTTTAAAGTATAACACATCAAAAAGAAAAAATCTCATTTGTTTAGATCAATACGTGAAAATTAACAATTTATGAAGTTATATTTGTTTAGTTAATTATTTTTTATTTTATATTATTATCGGATAATATATAATATGGTGTTAATGTAACTATATTTTAACTTATTTATTTATTAGTAAGTACTAATGCCATATTTACAAGTTTAATTTTTTAATTAAATAAATATTATTTATTTTTTTGAGGATTCGCAGATTTTTGTGAATTTACAGAAGTAAATCCATATCCAATTCATCGACTGTGGATTTTTAAATTTTCAATCCAATCCAATCCACTAATCCACAGATCAGATTTTTACAGATCAGACGGATTAAGCGGATTAGATTGGATTCTGAACACCCTTATTGGCTATATGTTTACAATTGTGAGAGGAGCTCTAAGTTGGGTTTCAAAACTGTAGACTATTGTGGATTTATCTACAATAGAAGCAGAATGCATAGTAGCTACACAAGCTTAGAAGAGCTATTTAGATATAGAAGTTATTGGAGGAGTTTGGGCGCGAACAAGGAAAACTTCCCGTGTTTTTTGATAGTCAAAGTGCCTTGCACATTGCAAGGAATCTAACCTTTCATTTCAAGACAAAGCATATAGAAGTACATTACCACTTCGTTTTAGGAGTAGTGAAAGATGAAAGTGTGGTTTTATAGAAAATCCATACCAAGGAGAACCTAGTAGATGTTTTGACCAACCCAATAAATACTGTTCAAGTTTGTATGGAGTAGATCCTCTTGTGGCTTAATAGAGACATAAGTAACATGACAATAATGAAGAAGAATGGATGGTGTGGAGACATAATTGGTTCTCAATCAAGTCTCTAAGTAGGAGAATTGTTGAATATGTGCGAACAATTACATGTGGCTAGCATGCAACTTTTGACTTGTGGTATAATCTGTTAAGTAAGTGGGAGGCATGAGTAAGGGAAGGCATGTAACTAGAACACAACTTTTGACTTTAGCACCAAAGTAAAAAGTTGAATGAAAATATGTATTATTTTAAAGCCCACCATTGTTGATTTTTAGGCATTGCTTGGCCTAAAAATAAAGGCTTCAGTTGCCCTCTTCATTCATCTCATTTCTTTAATTTAGTTGAGAAAAGCTAGAGTGTCCCGAGGGCTTTAAAATAGTACAATACTTATAAATTTTTTTCACTAGTAAAATACTTTCTTCTGTTTTCACCTATAGACGTAGACTAAAAGTCGAACCATGTAAATTCTAGTGTCTCAGTATAATGATTATTTCTCAAATTCACTTTAATTGTGTATTTGCTTCACCTATCAATTTCCTAACATAGTCTTGGAGGAGGAGATGCAAAAGGCTTTGGTAGCATTTTCAAAGCGTTAGTGCTACGTGGCAAAATTTTTATCACTCTAATCATAGATAGCCTATCCAATGGATTAGTCTTTCTTGGCAATTTCATTTTCCTTGTTGGTTTCAATACCAGGTAAATTCAATTCATTGTGCCACTTGAACTCCATGTGAATTCAATGTGGAAAATATATCTTGCTAGAATGATCTACTCCGGTGCTATTAAGGTTGTTTTAGTTTCCCAGCAATTCTATAATCATCATTTTGTAGCTATAGACATCAGACTTGTGTCCACTTGAATGGATTGAGAAGTGCTAAGAATTTTGTATCAAAACAAATTATTTATTAAGCATTACACATTTTGCATTGGATTGTTCATGAAGCCACAATTAATGGGACACTACTCTATGTGTGTTTGTTAACTTTATTTGAGCTTTTAATTCTTTGTGCTTTTTGAAATGAGATTAATTTTTTTGACAAGAGATGAGATTAGATTGAGAAATCCTATCAGTATTCCTTGAATTTGTATCTTTGCATTAAATTTTAGATTTGTAAGACTTTAATTTTAGCTTTTGGGCTTCATACTAGATATGGTTTGTACTTTGCTTCATTATGTCAAAGATTATGTTCTAAAGATACAACAAGAATCCACAAATAGTTTTTAACAAATCGATATGTGAGTTGACCAATATATATAAAACAGAAATTATAAGTATAAAATACTATTTCTAATTTAAATTCTAAAAACAAAAAATTCTAAAAGATGGCAAAACAAGGTTTTTTTTAATGCTTTTTTTAAAAAATAAATTTCCAATTGCAAATAATCAAAAGATAAAAAAATTATTCTAAAAATGTATATGTGTGAAGTTTAAAAATATTTTTAATCATTTGTTTTAAACATTGGTATGTATAATGTAGAACCCACCTAGATAAATTCTTTTACGATACAGTTCAAATATATCCTCACTATTAGGAAATATATCTACTACATGTGATGTATTTTGCAAACAAATTGCTCAATGAATTTTACAAAATCAAAGCAATAACAAAGAAAAAATTAACAAGATCAAGGAGAAAAATACAGACAATATAATGAACAGACTTTATAGTTTGAAGGAAAGACAACACACTCTTTTATTACTCAAACTGTTTTAAAATTGATCACACTTCACATAAGAGGTTACAAGCTTTTAAAAGAAATAAGAATCATTGAATTTGGTTATGAAATAAAAGAGAAAGAACCACACACATTAGGTGCTGTGCAACAACCTTTTGTATATTGGTGTTTTCTGGAAATTTTCTAGAAACATACCTAACAACTTTAACCAGCAAGTTATTTGCACAATGACCTTAAACTATAGTCAATCAGCACTCTGACCTATAAACTCTCTTATTAGCACTTGGGTCCCAAAAACAGAACTCATTTCTTCACATTCTCTTTACTTTGTTGGTTTGATATAGTTTGACTCTTAACCACAAGAGCTACTTAAAAAACCTTCAGGCACACAGCCATTACAATAATTATATATAGTAATTAACAAGTAACAACCACAACCCCCGTCAAATCAACACAAAATTCAAACTTGGCAGTGGGGATGACCTTGGTAAGCACATCAGTAGGGTTAACATCAATATGTATCTTGGACACTTCCACAACACCTTTGGCTACCTCATCTCTTATGAAATGAAGTTTAACATCAATGTGATTGGTTCTCTCATGACCAATCTGATTCCCAATGAGATGAATGGCACTTTCATTATCACAAAAGATAATAACTGTCTTTTGTCCTAACCAAAGTTCATTTAAGATCCCATTGAGCCACTTTGCTTCTTTTATAGCTTCAGTAGCAATAACAAACTCCACCTCTATAGATGATAAAGCAACAATGGCCTGCAAGTTTGCTTTCCAGCTGATCAAATAACCATTCACCATGAATAGATAGCTTAATATTGACTTTCTGCCATCCAAATCCTCAATAAAGTCATAATTAAGATATCTCACAACTCTGTCATCATCCTACTTAGCTTTGCCATACATTAAGCCATGACTTGAACTACCTTTAAGATACCTCATGATCCACTTAACTGCATTCTAGTGTTTCTTTCTTGGATCACTTATAAACCTGCTGACAACATTAACAGCATAAGTATTGTCAACTCTTCTGCACACCATAGCATATAGAAGGCTGACAACTGCTTATGCATATGGTACTTCATCCATCAAGAATTTATCTTTTTTAGTTACAAGTACTTGTAACTTGGAGAGTTTAAATTAAGAACCCAAAGGAGTCAAACTAAGCTTTGCATCTAGCATACTAAACCGGTTAAGAACCTTTGTTATAAATCTCTCTTGGCTAACAAATAAGGTACTTTTGCTTCTATCTCTAACAATATCCATCCCAAGTATTCTTTTTGCACAACCAAGGTCCTTTATTTTAAATTCTTTACTCAAAAGCTTCTTAGCTTCTCAATCTCACCTTTATTTTTGCTGGCAATCAACATATCATCAACATATATCAGAAGTTAAATTGCTCCACTTAAATTTGAGCCACCAGAATAAACGTAACTATTATATTCACTTCTGAAATAGCCATTTACAGTCACGAACTCATCAAATCTCTTATACTATTGTCTAAGAGACTGTTTAAGACCATGGGGAGACTTGTTCATAAACAAACATAGTCTTCATTTCTTTTCACCTCAAACCTTTCAGGCTATATCATAAAAATCTCTTTTTCAAACTTTCTATATTAAAAAACAGTCTTTACATTCATTTGGTCAAGTTTTAAATCAAGTAAAGCCACCATTGACAACAGTATCCTTGTGGAGTTGTGTTTCACTACAGGAAAGATAACCTTATTGATGTTTACTTATTCTTTTTGTATGAATCCCATAACAACTAGCCCTACTTTGAATCTTGAAGCGTCTATACTTGAAATCCCTTCTTTTATTTTGAAAATCCATTTATAACTCACTAGTTTCCTATTTTTTTCATTTGGAACAAGAGTTCGAGTTTGATTTCTCATTAAGGAATCTATTTCGTCAGACATAGCCTTGATCCAGTTGCTGCTATCATTACATTTAACTGCTTTTGAATAGTTTCTTGGCTCTTTAACTGCAATATCTTCTGCACTGATGATTGCATATGCAATCGTGCGAACATATGCATATATGACAGGTGTCTTAGTCTTCTGTTTGGTTATATCTCTTGTTAATTAATAATTATATAAATTAGTTTCAAGTGTTATTGATTGATTCATATCAGACTTTTCTTGAGAGCCTTCTATAACATCTCCATCTTGTACTTCATTATCACTACTATTAGATTACTTTACTTTAACTTCGAAATCTTTCACAGTTATGATTTCCTTCATTGATTCATCAGTATAAGGATTGATATCAAGAGCAACAACATCCTTATTCTTGATCATTGCTTTTTAATGAAAAGTCACATCCCTACTGATGATACATTTGTGAGCAACCCTATACCAAACTTTATACCTATTAATCCCTTCAAGTCAAAGTATCCTACAAACAACCTTTTCAGAGCCCTTGTGTCAAGCTTTCCTTACTCAACATGAACATATGTTGGACTTCCAAAAGTTCTCAAATGTTGTAGTTTGTAAGCAACCTAGTCCAAACTTCTTTTAGTGTTTTAAACTTTAAGGATATAAAGGGACTCATGTTAACCAAGTAATAAACTATAGTGATAGCTTTTGCCCAAAGCTTTTTGGTAATTTGAAGTTGATTAACAGACACCTTGTCTTATCAATAAGGGTCCTATTTATTCTCTTAGCTAAGCCATTTTGCTAAGTACTGAATCTCACAGCCTTGTGCCTGATAATTCCACACTTCTGATTGTAATCTTCAAATTTTTTATTACAAAATTCAAGCCCATTACTAGTCCTCAAAGCCTTCGATTTCAAACTAGTTTGATTCTTAACAAGTGCTTTCCACACTTTGAACTTCTTAAGAGCTTGATCATTTATTTTGAGTATATACAACTATACATTTATTAAGTAATCATCTATTAAGGTTATGAAGTACTTTTTACAGTTAAATGATGAAACTTGAGTAAGCTCCTATAGATCAGAATGTACATAACTCAATATATTCTTGGACTTATGCATTTTCTTTTCAAACTTTACCTTATAAGCCTTCATAAAAAGATAGTTTTCACATAAATCTAACTCTTCGATTTTATCACCACACAACGCCCCTACTTATTCAATTCTTACATGCCCTTAGCACTCATGTGACCAAGCCTTAGATGCCACAGCTTGGCTCAATCAACATCAGTTTCAATGTGCAAAGCAGACAACACAAGTACAAATGAGCCTTCCAGTACATGAAGCCCATTTGTTTTTGTTGAATCTTTAATGGCTTAAGACTAATGCTTGAAGAACTTAATCAGATCACTCAACAAGAAAACAAGAACAGAATTAAATAACCCAGAAAACAGAATCAGAAAAACAGTTCTAAGCACCCAACTTCATAAAGGAAAAAAAATGCTCTTCATTGATCACAAACCAAGATACAAGTTGGATTACACAAGAGAAACTCACAAAGATCACAAAAAACTCAAAAACTGACTTAATGAGCAAGAGAAGAAGAAGAAATCATGCACATATCAGGTGCTGTTCATCAGCACCTTTTTATACTAATAAAACTGGAAAACACGTAACGAATTTCTTAACAACTTTTGCCACGTCAGCACGAGAATTGCAATAAAACCCCTTTAACTGAAATCAGTTTGCACACAACCCCACAAACTCTTCAAGTCTTTCATTTAAGTCCAACACACCAGAACCTCATATCCTCATATTCTCCACCTTGCAGACTTGGTTCAATTGATCACTTCAATTGGAAACATTAAAAAAAACCTTCAACACACGTAGCTTAACACTTGGATTTACTGCTAACACCAATTAAGTCTACACAAAACTTAAAATTGGCTGTTGGGATCACTTTTGTTAACATATCAGCAGGGTTAACATCTGTATGAACCTTTGTTACTGCAACAGACCCTTTTGTAACTTTATCCCTGATAAAGTGCAGCTTCACATCAATATGTTTTGTCCTTTCATGAGAGACCTGATTCTTGATAAGCTGAATCACACTCTGATTGTCACAAAAAATCTGAACTGTCTTTTGTCTCAACCATAGTTCATTCAGCAAACCCTTTAATTATATTGATTCTTTCACTGCTTCTGTTGTTGCAACAAATTCAGCCTCTGTGGATGACAAAGCTACTATATGTTGTAGGGTAGCTTTCCAATTTTTAAGGCAGCTGTCCAACATAAACAGATATCCTGAAATAGATTTCCTCCTATTTAGATCCCCTGCAAAATCAGAATCAACGTATCCCTTGATCTCATTGATCTTTTGTGGTGATCTCCCAAACATCAGACCATAATCAATAGTACCACTCAGATACCTCATGATCCACTTCACAGCTTCCCAATGTGTCTTACCCGGATTGCTCATAAACCTACTAACTATATTCACTGCATATGTAATGTCTGCTCTGGTACATACCATAGCATACATTAAACTTCCAACTGCTTGTGAGTAAGGAATATGAATCATATGAAGCTTATCCATTTTTGTCTTTGGAGTTATTTCATCTGACAGCTTGAATTGAGACCCCAAAGGTGTCAAGACTGGCTTTGAGTTCAGCATCTCAAACCTCTTTAACACCTTATTAACATATCTCTTCTGGCTCAGAAATAAAGTTCCAGCAACTTTATCTCTGTGAATATCCATACCAAGATTTCTCTTAGCATTGCCCAGATCCTTCATTTCAAACTCCCCTTTAAGTAGATTTTTAAGTTTTGCCACATCATCAATCTTCTTCCCTACAATGAGTATATCATCAACATACACCAGAAGATACATGTTGTGTAAATTTTATTGAACTCGCAAGCACACGAATCATTGTAGAATAGATCAACGGTGACGAGTGTCGATCCCACGAGGAGGTGGATTTTAATTACTTGTAGAATTAATTTTCTAAGTGGGTGATTGAATTTATAATGACAATGATATAGGCAATGTATTTATTTAAATTAAAGCTGTGTGAATAAACTATTAAAATGAAGTGCTTGGATCTCCGGATCTGTACTCAACATGCACCATCGTCTTAACATTCATTATTAGTACCAATTAAATCATGAAGGGGGATTTTCCACTCCTCATGAACCACACTCTAATAGATATGGTGCTAAGGAATTCCCGTGCCAAATAGTAATAACCTTGCCTAGGGAGGCGGTTATTCCAGCCGATATCCAAACAAGATTATTACTATCTGTCTACAAAAAGTCAAAACATCCACATAAATTAAAGGGAAAGGAAAAGTAAATTTACCAAATTAAGCCCATGGAGCATGTTGAGACTTCACTTTCAACCCAAACTTGAAAGGAAATTAGCCACTCATAATTGAACTAGGGGTAAAATAGAAATTTTATTAAAATACGTATAAAATATAAGATGGAGATGGAATTACAAAAAATTGAGCTTAAAAATGGATTCAGCAGTGTCAAATTAGGAGGGGGAAGCCCTCTTTCTATAGATACACTGAGTAAATCATGGCCATCGGATTAAAACAATTTGGACGCTCAGGATTGCGCCACGTGGCAAGTTCCTATTGGATGGAACACATCATCAGGGCTGTCATTCCATGTATATGCATGTACCGTACGAATGTTTTTTCGGTCCACTAACATTTTGCCACATCATCGGTCAGTATTTTGGTCCAATAGGATCGCGACACGTCATCAGTAAATGCCACATCATCAGTCAATGCCACATAAGCGGCCAATTCCACATCATTCGTCCAATCAAATGCCTCCACATCATCGTACAGTGCCACATCAGCATACAGTACAGGTGAACAGTGTCATATACAATATCGTATATGTGAACAGTACCGTATATGTGAACAATACCATTTATCTTTTTATGCTCCTCCTAAGGTTTTCGATTGTCCTGAGTTCAAAATTGCTGTCCGTTTTTCCATCTGATCTCTCGTTCATTGTGAAATGACCATGATATCCCCTAAAATACATAAAATACTTAATTAAAACTAAACATACATAATTAAATTACTAGGGACTTAAAGATATAAAAATAGAGATGTTAGTGAGACTTAGAGTGTAAAATGATGATTTTCTCTATTATAAATACACACTTTCTAGTACTCAACAATATATAGCTCCACCTAAGATTTAATTTTCATAATAGACACAAATATCATATTTACTCCTACAGTAGCCGTTTGAGATCATAAATGAATCAAATCTCTTATTCCACTGTCTAGGAGATTGTTTTAAGCCATATAATGACTTATGCAGAAGACGCACATAATCCTCTTGTCCTTGTGCTTTAAATCACTTAGGCTGTGCAATCAGTATCTTTTCTTCAAGATTTCCATGTAAGAAGGCAGTCTTCACATCCATTTGCTCCAGCTCTAAGTCAAGTAGGGCCACCATAGCCAGTAAGGTTCTGATTGAGCTATGTTTGACTACAGGTGAGAATATTTCATTAAAATCTACTCCTTTCTTTTGTGTGAAGCCCCTTGCCACCAATCTTGCCTTATACTTTGAGTTTTCAATACTTGGAATGCCTTAATTTTTCTTGAATATCCATTTGCAACTGACAATTTTCTTATTCCCTGGGTTTGGCACCAATGTCCAAGTCTGATTCTTCATCAGAGAGTCCATATCCTCTCTCATTGCTTTAACCCAACTGCTGCTGTTTTTGCTACTTAATGCTTCTGTACAACTATCAGGTTCTTCAATTGACACATCCTCTGCATTCATTAAAGCATAAGTAACTATACCTGCATAGGCATACTTAGCTGGAGGTCTGATAATCCTTCTTTCTTTGTCTCTGGCCAATTGATATCCCTGCAAATCAGTAGCCTGTGATGTTGTACTGCTTGTTACTTCTGTGTCCTCTAAGGCTTCATCATTAGTTTGAGGTCTGTCTCCAGCAGTCTGTGAAGCTTCTTCAATAGACTGTGAATGCAAATTTTCTTCATGAGCACTAGATAGCTTCACCTCAATCCTGCTACTTTGATCATTTACTTCTACACCATTTGTCTTATTTGCATTGATATCAGCCTCAAAAGTAGCAAGATCAGATTTACTGATCATTGTTGCCTCATTGAACTGAACATCTCTGCTAATTAAGCATCTATGAGCTTCACCACACCAAATTCTATAGCCTTTAACCCCATCTAGATACCTACCAAAAACACCTTTAACAGCCCTTGCATTAAGTTTTCCTTATTTGATATGAGCATATGCAGGACACCCAAATATCCTTAGATGTTCATAATTTGCAGGTTTTTCAGACCATAGTTCTTTAGGAGTTTTGAAACCAATTACAGCAGATGGACTTCTATTAACAAGTAAGAAGCTGTAGAAACAACTTCTGCCCAAAAACTCTTGAGGAGCTTTGGATTGACCAACAAACACCTTGTTTTATCAACAAGTGTCCTGTTCATCCTCTCAGCCAGCCCATTTTGCTGAGGAGTGAGTCTCACTGTTTTATGCCTTCTAATTCCCTATTTCTGGCATTACTCTTTAAATTCTCTGTTGCAGAATTCAAGTCCATTGTTAGTTCGCAAGCATTTGACCTTGAACCTAAATTGAGTTTCAACTAAAATTTTCCAGATTTTGAACTTTCAAAAGCATGGTCTTTGGTTTTCAGTATATGGATCCACACCTTCCTTGAGTAGTCATTTATTACTGTCATAAAGAACCTACCTCCATTTAAGGATGACATCTGAGCAGGCCCCCAGAGATCAACATGCATATAGTCTAAGGGTGTTTAGACACATGCATGCCTTTTGTAAATTTGGACCTGCGTACTGTACCAAAAATACAATTTTCACAAAATTCTAGCTCATTTATTCTGTCACCACAGAGCAACCCTTACTTACTTAACTCTTGCATCCCTTAACACTAATATGACCAAGTCTAAGATGCCACAACATGGATCTGTCAACCTCAGAAACAGCGACATTACAGCTGACACAGGTACTGTTGATCCTTCTAACACATATAGGCCATTTTTCTTTATTCCTTTCATTATCATTTCAGTCCCTTTCCAAATCTTCAAACCACCTTTTTCAGATTTGAAAAAAATATCCCATACCATCCAGCATGCCTAAAGAGATTAAGTTCTTCTTTAGCCTAGGTGCATGCATTACATTATACAAAGTTCTAATAATCCCATCAGGCATCTCTATTTTTACAGACCCTATGCCAACAACCTTACACATATTGTTGTTTCCCATCAGAGCTATGCCACCCTCCATAGGTGCATACTCATGGAAAAGATTTCTATCAGGACACAAATGAAAAGAACAACCTGAATCAAGGACCCACTGACTTTTAATATTGCTGTTTGAAGCCACCAATAGATAAGCACTATGATATCCATCATCTGATGACTTATCCGAGGCAACTGCTGCATCCCCTATTCTTCCTTTAGCATCTTTCTTTTTCTCAGCACAATCCCTGATATAATGGCCTTGTTTCTTGCAGTAAAAACACTTCCTCTTCTTCATCTTTTCTTTTGCAGATGCATCATCCTTCTTTGCTTGGCTCTTATTCTTCTTCTTCTGGTTTTTCTTTTCTGTTCTGGCAATCAAACCTTCACCATTACTGACTTCATGTTCATTATTTTTCTGAATCTCTTTAGAACTCAGAGAGGCCTTTACATCTTCCAAGGTCAATGTGGTCCTACCATATAACATGGTATCCACAAACCTTTCAAATGATTCTGGCAAAGAGCTCAGTAAGAAAAAAGCTTTATCTTCATCACTGATTTTTACATTTTCTATCCCTTCAAGATCAAGAATAATTTTGTTGAAGTTGTCAATGTGTTCTTGAATGGGTACTCCTTCTTTCATTGAAAAAGTACATAGCCTTTTTTTCAAGAACAACCTATGAGCTAACAATTTCTTCATACACAGAGCCTCCACCTTATTCCAGATACCAAGGGTTGTCTTCTTTTCAGAAATTTCCCTCAAGATTGAGTCACCAAGACTCAAAATCAAGGTTCTATGAGCCATGTTTTGTATCTACCTTTTCTTCTCATCAAGGACTGAACTTGAAGTACCTTCAAGATCTTCCTCTACCAAGGCAGATTCTAGGCCTTGATGAACCAATAGAGCCCTTATTTTCAACTTCCAAAGGGAAACATCACCATCAATGGTGAATTTTTCAATATCAGGTTTTGGTAGAGACATATCCTTGAGTCACAACCTTGCTCTGATACCACTTGTTGAATCTTTAATGGCTTAAGATTAATTCTTGAAGAACTTAATCAGATCACTCAACAAGAAAACAAGAACAGAATTAACTAACTCAGAAAACAGAATCAGAAAAACAGTTCTAAGCACCCAACTTCATAAAGGAAAAAAAATGCTCTCCATTGATCACAAACCAAGGTACAAGTTGGATTACACAAGAGGAACTCACAAAGATCACAAAGAACTCAAAAACCGACTTAATGAGCAAGAGAAGAAGAAAAAATCATGCACACATTAGGTGCTGTTCATCAGCACTTTTTTATACGGATAAAATTGGAAAACCCGTAACGAACTTCGTAACAACTTTTGCCACGTCAGCACGAGAATTGCAATAAGACCCCTTCAATTGAAATCAGTTTGCACACAACCCCACAAGCTCTTCAAGTCTTTCATTTAAGTCCAATACACTAGAACCTCATATCCTCACAGTTTTTACACCTTTCATTACTACATCAGTGTTTTTCATTATTTTTAAACCGCCATAGTTTAATTTAAAGGCATAACCTGAGTTATCTAGTTTGCCTAAAAAGATTAGATTCTTTTTTAGCCTAGGTACATGCCTTACATGCTTTAGAGTCCTTATGGTTCTTTCATACATTCTAAGTTTTATGAAACTAATACTAACAATTTCACAAGCATTATGGTTACTTATCAAGACTCTACCATCGTCTATAAGCTCATATTTATAAAATAGACTATTATTAAGATTCATATGGAAAGAAAACCTAAGAGTCAAGAACCCACTGATCTTTAATCTCTCCATTTGATGCAACCAGTAAATCTGCACTATGATAACCATCATCAGAAGACTCATCTAAGGTTACAGTAAAATCACTTGATTTCTCTTTGGTGTCTTTCTTTTTCTCAGCATAGTCCCGATGTAATGACCATGCTTCTTGCAATAAAAACATTTTCTTCTTTTCATCTTTTCCTTTTCTAATTTATCTTCTTTCTTAGGTTGATTCTTGCTCTTTTTTTTTCTTTTTGCCTTTTTTCTTTTCAGATCTTGCCATTAAACCCTTACTTGAGTTTATATCCAAGTCCCTTGAATCCTTCTGAATCTCTTTTGTGTACAAGAAATCTTTCACATCTTTTAATGCAAAGGTTGTACACTATATAACATGATGTCAATAAAACCTTCATGAGACTTTGGCAATGAGCTCACTAAGAAGGTAACCTTATCTTCATCACCAATTTTGATATTTTCAATACCTTCAAGATCAAGAATGATCTTGTTGAAAACATCAATATCTTTTTGTATTGAGGAATCTTTTGTCATTGGAAACATATATAGTTTTTTTTTCAAAAACAACCTATAAGCCAATGACTTCTTCATTGATAAAGCCTTCACCTTATTTTTGATACCCAAGGCTGTTGTTTCCCATGAAATCTCCCTCAAGATTAAATCATTAAGAGTTAAGATTTAGGTATTGTGTGCTCTGTTAACAATTTTTTTCTTCTTTTCATCAGGCTTAGAATTTATTGCCCTATTTAGATATTCTTCTTCCACGATTGACTCAAGCCTTTGATGGACCTGCAATGCCCTTATCTTTTTCTTTTAGAGAGAGAAATGACTAGTAATGGTGAACTTCTCAAATTTTGGTTTAGGAAAGGACATCTTTGCCTATGATCAATCTAGGCTCTAATATCAATTGGCATGTTTTGCAAACAAATTGTTCAATGAATTTTACAATTTTAGCACAAAAACAGAAAAAGAATTAACAAGATCAAAGAGAAAAATATAAATAATATAATGAACAAACTTTAGTTTTTGAAGGAAAAATAACATGCTCTTTTATTACTCAAACTGTTTACAAATTGATCACACTTAACATAAGAGATTACAAGCTTTTAAAAGAAATAAAAATCACTGAATTTGGTTAAGAAATGAAGAAGAAAGAAACACATATTCGGTACTATGCAATAGCCGTTCTTATACTAGTGTTTTTTTGGAATTTTTCAAAAACAAACTTAACAACTTTAATGACTTCAGCCATCTTAACAAGTTATTTGCACAATGACCCTTAAACTACTTTCAACTCTAACCCCACGAACTCTTTCTCTTTAGCACTTTGGTCCTAAAAATAGAAATCATTTCTTCACAATATGCCCACGATTTTGAGAGAGAAATGTATACCCTACTTAATTATATAATTACATTTCCAAATTCTCTGTTAGCACATGGTTTGCTAAATCTTAATCTGACGTTGGTAGTTCCTAAGGACACTTTCCATCTCATTAAGAACAATGATGTATCTTAATACTAATGTATGTATCAAATATAGTATAAAATTTAGTACAAAATGCACAAAAGATAAAAAAAATTCTTGTTTTGTAGTGAATTTTTTTTTTATCTTGTAATAAATTTTCTTGTCTTCTAATGATGGTGTGTTATTTTTTATACTTTTGTGCACATATCACATGTGCCTTATTATAGGTCTGAGGTCTACCCAATATTAAATAAATAAATTGTGTTTCTTCATCAGCATCCAATATATGTAGCAATATTCACAACAGTAGCACTTAGGGACCCTCCCACCCACTTGGAAACATAAGCCTTCAAACACAATCTCATTCCATAAAATTATTGAGTTAAACATCCGTAATAAACATTTTAATTATTTGAGACTGGAGATTTTAATTAGCAATATTGTTGTAAATGTATAACATAATAATGACACATCAACTACTTTCAACGCAATCCTAAAGTGATATAAACTATTATGCAAGTTTGGTTTAAATTACTTTGGTTTACATTTGGCCTATGCATGGATTGTGGGGGAGCAAGCTAGACTTGGTATTAATTCTCATCTCTTTTATTATTGTATAATAATTTTGAGAGGACATTGGCAATGGACCAAGGAGATTGAAAATGGAGAAAATTCGAAACAATATATATGAAAGCAAAATATGTATGGTTACTAAATTAAGGGCTAGTTTGGGATTACAATTGTTGATTAAATAAGCTGCTTCTACTATGCGAATGCAATAAGTAGCTGATTCAAAAGTAGCTTGGTGTTTAGAAAACTATGTTGTTGTGGTTTCTGTGAGTTTGAAAAGCAAGGTACATGCATTTCATAAATTTTATTACAAATGTATTTTTCTATTATATAATGACAAAAATATATATAAGTTTAAATTACCTTTTATCTTTTTGGAGTATATTAAATGATGCTTAGACATGCCTTTTCTTTTTAAAACATGTAAAATTACATAAAGTGAAAAGAACTCAATAAATTTGTTATATAAAATATGATAAAAATTCATACTAATACATAATTAGAATAAAATAAAAAAGGTAATATGCATTACATTCATATTAAACTTGATGCAATAAACACCATAACTATAGAAAAGAAATATAAGTAGATTGAATATTAAAAACCATGGTTATGAAATTAATTTTAAAAGTTATGGTTAATTTTCATTTGAAATTGTTCAAAGTTCAAAAAAAATTACATAATTATATGCAAACCTTTTTTAATCTTATAATAGAAAATACAAGTAAAATATGAAAAATATGAACTTACTAGATCAAAATAGGAACTTGATTGTGGTGGTAATATGTAGAGGTGGCCAACGGGCCGTGCCGTGCCATGCCCACTATGCTTTTCGTGTCGTGCCTACTTTTTTTTCTTAAGCCCGACCCAGCCCACATGCCTTGCCCACTCATGCCGTGCCTACATGTGTCGTGCCCTGCCGTGCGTAAGAAAAAAAACCCACTAAGCTTTTTTTTTTTATTTTCTTAAAAGCACATACTAAGTAGTTGGCGTATTTTTTTCAAGTTTACGTATCTTTTTGGATCTATGTGCTTTTATTCAAATTTAATTAAGTAAAAAATGTAAAACTCAAGTTCATATTCAACAATAATAAATTCATAATAATAAGAGAATGTAATTTTAATTACTAAGTTTGACTCTATGCTATTAGAATTCTTTTATAATACTTAAAAACAACAATAATATTAAAATTTTCTCAAAGGTTAACTTAATTGTTAACTTAAAATTACATAGAGTCATATATTGTAGTTCATAATAATATTAATATATATTTATAAAATCATGATATCAATTACTTATTTAATAAATTCTAAACATAAGTCAATTATAATTTTTTTGAAACTAAGTATTAAATAAATTTAAAAAACATGAGCTAATAAAATATATTAAAAGATTCAATTTTAAGTTATTTATAAAATCATAAAATTTTAAGTTTACTTTCATTAAAAGTGTAACGTGCTTACTGCGTGCTTTTTCGTGTACCGTGCTTTGCCCCATCTCTAATCTTGCTATGCTTTTGAGGCCTACGTACCTAAAATTCTAAGCTCGACCTGTCCCACGTGCGTGGCATGTAGTGCCGTGCCGCGTGCTCTCTTGAAAGGTGCTCATGCCGTGCCCATGCCGTGCCTCATGCCGTCTGGCCCATTGGCCACCTCTAGTAATATAATATCTAATAGCTTAATATTATGGTGTATAGGAAAATAATACATAATTTTTTTTAAAAAATATTAAGCTTATAATAGGAACTCAAAAGGATATGATAGCTTATTTAATAAGCTGTTTATGAAAAGCAACCCTTTACTTGCTTTTAAAAGTTGTTATCAAAATGAAGAAAATTATGAAATAAACAACTTTTATAAAATTTACTAAATACTATTTTTATCGCAAATTATAAAATAAGTAACTTATTAAGTTTTAACCTCAATCCCAAATAGGACCAAATAGGGTCGAAGTTAAGGTCATCTTCTTTGGGGCACAAAAAAAAAAAAAAATTAATATACATGGTTAGAAATAAAGTACTGCAAGCATAATGCATAAAGACCTCAATTTGCATTACAAGTTCACTATAGGCCATAGTGAATATGGAACAATAAAAATTGTCAAGCATATGCGTTTACTTGGAAAATTCATGACTCTCTTAAGTATTTATTAATAAATTTTTTTGTTGAAAGTCATGTGTCTTTTGTGTGAGTTTATTATTTTTCTTCACTTTAAAGTTATGTCAATCTTTAATCTCTCTTAGCTCTTATTTTGCATCTTGTAACTATTAAAAACAACAATATCGCTTGATATTATGCTTTGTCCATACGTTGTTGTTACAATATTGTTTCATGGCTTGCTTATTAGCTTAGGCTACTGTGATAAATAAGCTATCAATTGACAAATATGTTATTCTTGTATTTAAAGTAGATGTTACATATTCTTCAGCTGTCCTGGCAAGTAATAAGTCCATTTATTATCCAATCACTACTACAAAAATGACATTTACTGACACTAAGTTTATTGACACTTTGTAAAAAGTGTTAGTAATTATATACAAATGCACCATTTTGCGCTTTTAACAAGTAGGTATCAAATATCATTGATACTAAGGTGTCAATAAATTAAACATCAACGATCACTGACATTAAAGTATTAGAAATTAAAAAAATTTCATTAAAACTTGTTTTAGTTTCAACTCGAACCTAAGACTTCTAAATTTTAAAACCTTAATGTTTAAAGCATAGACCAGTAAACCGTGTTGAATTAAGTTGCAATTAATATTTTAAAGAGTTAAAAAAACAGTATAATAAGTAAAGCAAAAACCTAAACTTAGCCAATTTTTCCTGTCTCGCTATCTTTCCCAAACTCTCTGTCGCTATTATAACTTTTCCCTCCCTTTTTCTCTTTCGTTTTTCTTCTCTCGATCTCTTTTATTCTCTATTGTCCATTTACAAATTGAATTAAATTTATTCAAATAAATAATGGAAAGCTTATAGTTTGTTTCTTTTTTCCATTTTTCCCTAAATTGAAAAACGAATCAAAACCTTAATTGCTTGTTATAGAATGGGTCTCTTCTCTAACTAAGCCTCTAGTGCCTTTACTGGCCAAGCAACCAAAAACCATCGACAAGGGTTGAAGTGGCACCATCACTTGCATATGCAAGCAATCCCGTTCTCAGTAACCAGAAAATTCCAGAGGGAGAACTGTTGTAAAAGAGGTTATTAGCTGGTAATGACTTAGTATTTTATTTTTTCATGAATTTAATTAATAGGCTTGTTTTATTTTAGCTTATGATTAATATTGTTTTAATTTTTAATTTTCTGGGTTTTCTGAATTAAAACCAAATTCTTAATTCTTTCATTGACATCACACCCACATCAGCAACCATACATCATGCATGGATGTAATGCTTGAAATGCCATTAGTTAGTATGTGTGTGAATTCAACTTAGATTTTTGTTGTATGTACGTAATCCTTGTATTTTGTTGAGGCATTCGTGGTTCATTTTGTTTGTGTAAGTGTTACACTGTCTAGAAAGTTATGACAATTTTTTTTTTGTTGGAAGACTTTTAATAGAGACAATGACTATGATAAAATTAACTAAATTCATGCTTGTTTGAGTGTTTCCAGATTGTATAAAGTTCATGAATTGTCTTTAATTCAATAAGGAAATACATTTTTTTCGGTAATTACGCTTTTTGAATTTGAAGTTTAAAAGTTAATTATACAATCTAAAAAAATAGCTTACAAAAAAGGGTGTCGAATGTCCAGAAAATTTTTAAACACTAGTGTGTATGTTTAGCTTGGCTATGGTTGACATGTCGAAAGAATCTTAGTCTAGGTGTGTTGATAAGAAAATTAAACTCCCCACCAAAATATGAATGCCATGCCATCAAATGAGAAATAATAACAAGGCTGTAAAATCTAACCTATAGGGGAGGTTTTTCAAAACTGAGTTCAATTGATTCTTTCTGTATGTAATTTTGCAGTAGGCATTGAACGTTGCCAAAGCCCAAAAGTACGGTCTTAAGCTGAGTTGGTGCTTTACAATGTCGACAACCTATAAAGGTACTAGACTATTACATATTTCTACCATTTTAAGGCTGTGATTTGTGTGTGGTCCACTGATTATTAATGTTTACAAATTAATATGTTTATTAAGTAAATTATTGTCCTTTATTATAATTCTTTAATTTATAGGGGATGTTAGAATTGTAGATTTATTATTGAAGCTATAATCATAATAACTTTAAAGGTTTGAAATTAATCATGCAATTGAATTAAACTTAAACTGACAGTATATAATATATGAACAGGTAAAAATATTTGAAATGGACAGAACTTAGATAACTTGTCATAGAGTGTTTATAGAGTATCATACCAAAGTTGCTGAATTCTTAAATTTTACCATTTTGAATTTTGAAAACCGAATGTCAATTAGATGTCCTTGCACCTCTTATTGTAATATAGAGTTTTATACTCCACAACAAGTTAAAGATCATTTATTTGAAAAAGGTTTTCTTGCAACATATAAAATTTGGACTTGGCATGGTGAGACTGACCCTATTTCTACATCTACAAAATGTCAAGACCATCCACATAGTGGAAGATTTAGATATCATGATTATAGTGACATATATGACATGGTTAATGATGCTTACAAGCACTGTGATAGAGATCTTAGTTCTTTTAAGGATATGCTTGAAGATGCTGAAAAGCCTTTGTATCTAGGGGCAAAACATTCAAAGATATCTGGTTTAATGAGACTTCATAATGTGAAAGGGAACTATGAGTGGTCTAATAAAGGATTTTCTGCTTTATTAGAAGTCTTTATTGATATTTTACCAAATAATAATGAGTTACCTACGTCAATGTATGAGGCCAAGAAAACAATGAAAGTACTAGGCTTAGATTATGAAAAAAATACATTCATGTCCAAATGATTGTATTTTTTATAGGAATGAATTTGCTGATCTTATTGAATGTCCAAATTGTAGAGCATCTAGGTGGCAAACAAAAAAAGATGAGTAAAAAAAAAATTAGGAAAAAGGGTTTATAAAAATGTGTTATAGTATTTCCTTCCTATTCCTAGGTTTAAAAGATCGTTTCAATGACCACAAACAGCTCAAAACTTAACGTGGCATGCTAATAAAAGAATTATAGATGGTAATCTTCGCCACCTAGCAAACTTATCGTCCTGGCAACTAATTGACAATAAGTGGCCAGAATTCACACAAGAACCTATAAATCTCTGTTTGGTTCTTTAAACCGATGGGGTAATCTACATAATACACTTAGCACTACTTATAGTTGTTGGCCCGTTACGTTGATCACATAGAATCTTCCTCCATGGTTGTGTATGAAAAGAAAGTTTATGATGTTGTCTCTTTTGATATCTGGCCCTAAATAACATGGAAATGATCCAGATGTATACTTAGCATCTTTGATTGAGGACTTGAAAAGTCTATGTAGTGTAGTGGTTGATGTTTATAATGCATATAGAAAAGAAACCTTTAATTTATGGGCTGTATTAATGTAGAAAATTAGTGATTTTCCAGCATACGGAAACTTTTTCGGGTGTACTGTTAAGGGCTACTATGCTTGCCCAATTTATGGAATTGACACTTGTGAATGTTGGCTGCCCAATAGTCGAAAAATGTCATATATGGGCCATCGTCGATTTCTACCACTTGTTCACCCATTTTGGAAACTCAAAAAAGTTTTCAATGGGAAACAAGAGTGGAATGACCCTCCTAAAACTTTGTTTGGTAAGAAAATCTTTAACATGGTGAAAGATATTGACACTAAACTTGGGAAAAAGAAAGGCAGAAAGCGGAAACATGATGGTGGTAGTGGTGGTGATGCTGATGAGAACATAACAAAAAAATTATACAAAAAAAGGTCAATCTTTTTTAACTTAGCATATTGGAAGCATTTATTAGTTCACCATCAACTAGATGTGATGCACATTGAAAAAAATATGTATGAGAACATATATGGCACACTACTTCATCAACCGGGCAAGGCAAAAAATGGGATTAATACTAGAAAAGATCTTGAGCATCTTGATATAAGGGGAAAACTAGTTCCTGATGAAACAACAAAAAAAAAAAAAAGTTCTACCTCCAACTCCATACACTTTGAGCAAAAAAGGAAAAAAAACAGTTTTGTGAAACATTATTAAGTGTGAAAGTTCCTGATGGTTATTCTTCAAATGTTCAAAAACGTGTGTCAATAGATGATTGTTGGCTTCAAGGTCTTAAGTCCCATGACTGTCATACTTTGATGCAACAATTGCTCCCATTAGCCATTTGAAATTGTTTGCCTATAAATGTCAGAAGAGCCATAATCAGGATGTCCTTCTCTTTTAATTTGTTGTGCACTAAAGTGGTAGATCTTAATACTCTTGACCAATTGCTAGAGGAACTTGTAATCACTTTATGCTTATTGTAGCAGTACTTCTTGCCTAGCTTTTTTGACATAATGATTCATTTAACAGTCCATCTAGTTGAACAAGTTAGGTTATATGGTCCAGTTTATCTTAAATGGATGTATCCTTTTGAGATAGAGATGAAAACTCTTAAGAATTCATTCAGTAATCACTACTATACTGAAATTTTGTATTGCAAAAGAAGCACTTCAATTTTGTGCTGAGTACCTCTCAAATTGTTATTTTATTGGACTACCTATTGGTTGTCTAATTGATTTCTCAATCGAAAGGCCTTTGGGAGGTGCTTTAGTTAAGGTGGTTGACGATCTTTTATTGTCTCAAGTGCACCGGTGCATTCTAATGAACACCTTTGAAATCCAATCATATATCGAGTAAGTTATTTTTTTTTTCGATAAATATTTGTATTGTATTATATTATAACATTACTATACTACCTCTTAAGTCTGAATATGGTCTCATTGTAAAGAGCATATGGAATATTTGGCATCAAGGAACCCCTAAAAGGTGAAAAGAAATGTATGGCTACAAAATGAACACACCCATAATTTTTCTAGTTGGTTACAAAAAAAAGTTAGAATTATTGCTTAACTAAATACAATATAGGATACAAGCTTTAACATCAACAGGATTTTTTTCAAGTAACTAATTACTAAACTTATTAATTTAAATTATAGGTAGCATATGATAAAGCAAATAATATGCCATTTGAGGAAATAGTGTGGTCGTTGGCAAACAAACAGCGCCCAAGTGTGGTGACATATTTTTGCTACCAAATCAATGGCTTCACTTTTACAATAACAGACTAGGATAATCATTGTGTAACCCAAAATAGTGGTGTTAAGGTTGTCGTTAAGACTCTTCAAATTTCAAGCTCAAAGGATAAAAATCCTGATTCTGGAAACATGACTTTTTATGTAGTCATTGATAAGATTTGACAGCTTGATTATCTGATGGGTAAAAAAAAACTTTTCAAGTGTGATTGGATAGATGATAGAGGGGTTAGTGTTGATAATTTAGGTTTTTCTATAGTTGATTTAAATCGGATCAGCTATAAATTTGATTGCTTTATTCTAGCTTATCATGCAAAGCAAGTGTTTTATGTAAAGGATTAGCTAGATAATAGGAAATCAATAGTGTGTTCAGTGGCTGAAAAAGCTTATAATTTAAATGGGGAAAGATGTGAAGACTTGGATGTATTTTCACCATTATCCAATAAACATCTAGTATGTGAGTTGAATAAGAAGGATGACAAAGGAATTTATGAAAGAAACGATTGTGATGCTATTTCAGCAGATATTGATTTAGAAATTCACTAAATGCGTTATTGTGTCTAGTTTCCAGCACTGTCTTTTTACTTTTCCAGTAAGCGATTTATTTATTTTATTATAGTCTATTACTATTGTATTAACTTCTTAATTGAATTGATGTACTTATGTATTTGAATCATTTTCCAGGTTGTAGGAGATATGATTGAAAATGATGACTTAGCTCTTTTAGATATTTAGGGAAGACTAAAAAGAAGAAAACAAACAAAAAAGAAAGGCTTACAGAAAGAGGAATTTAGTAGTGAATCTGTGGTTGAGTACAATTCTTATAGCATTCTAGTTGGAAAAAGGAGAAATGATCTCAGGAGTTATATTGGCATCATCGTATGTGAAACAATTTCAATCTTATTTGATGACTAGAGGCGTGTGCCACTGGAAATGAAGGAAACTCTGTGGCTTTATTTTCAAGTTCTATTTAATTGCTTATTTGTATATTTAGCTATTGTATATGACTTTTATATTTATTTAAACTTAATGTTAATCCTTCATTAACTGATTTACAGAAAAAGTTCAAATTAAGATTGAAAAGCAAGAGCCAAGTGTTAAAATAGATGGGGTTTGCATCAAGAAACTTTAGATGTGAGCTGGAAAATGAATTCGTTCTACCTTACAAGAACGATCTAAAGTCATTGAGGCTACTTCTTATTGAATATCCAAGCATTAAAAAGGAAGACTGGAAACTTTTTATTCAAAAAGTTGTCTGAGGAATTTTAGGTGTGTTGTTTGTTAATATTGCTTGATTTATTTGTTACAAGTTACTAATAATTAGTTGTAATCCTTTTGTTCTTTATCATACTATTTGTGTATGAAAAAAGTAAGAAAGCAAAAGATAACAGAGCAAAAAATTTCTACAACCATCGGTTGGGTAGCACTGGATATAGTGGCATGTTGTATAAAAACGTATGTAAGATAAGTTATTTAATGTAGTTATTGCAATATAACCCAACTAATGCGTAAAATATAGTAGAATCAATCTTATTTATTTTCTGTCAATCTAAAACAGAAAAAGGAGAATAGAGTTTTTAAGTGAGAGATTGATCACAGTGAAGCTTGGTTAATGGCACGGGCTGACCGAGATGGCAAATACGCACCTGCAATGACGCCAATTGCTGAGAAAATGGTAAGTCACTTGTATTCTTAAATTTTATGTATTTCAACTAATAATTTGTAGATTTATAACTATGATTATTATGAATTGCCTTATAATTGTGATTATTATGAATGCAGTTTCAAATTTTAGTATAGCTTTATAATTGATACTATTAGTAATTACCTTTATAATATGAGTGTGTGTGTGTGTGTCCATATATATATATATGTATATAATGATTTGCATATAAGAATTAACCTATTTGCATATAATTATATAATTCCTTTGTTTTGCTTAATTCCTCTATTCTGCTTTCATAATTTCTGCTTGCAGGTTATTTTCAAGTCATGAGTTTCATTTATTAAATACTAATTATAGTGAGTATAGATGTAACTCCTCTTCCTCCTAGCAATTAATCATTGAACTATTAGTTAGAAAAAACTATTCCGTATGAATCCACTACTAAACTGTCAGTAACAAAAAACTAATAAAACACTTCTCGAGTTGTAATGTTTTGAAGTTTTAGTATAGATAAGCAAAAGTATGAGATAGTTAAATAATAGTAAAAAGGGACTGACAAAACTCAACTAAAACCTCAAGTAACATACTCTCAAAATTCTTCAAAGATAAAAAACTAAATAAACCGCCTGATTGGACAAATCCCAACATTCTTTAAAAACTCATAATCATATCACAGCAAATCTACAACAAAAAAATCCATGGAGTAGAATCATGCAATATTTACTTGAAATGTAGGGTCATTTCTATAGCACGGTAACCCAAAACTCAACAAAAAACAACCAACATCTGCCATAAGTTTGCATAGATATAAGTGGAAAAATAACAAGGTTCAAACTAGTTACAGAAGCCCCTGAGCAACAGTCCCAATATTCCACAAAACCTTGGTACATTTTGCATTGCTACAACAAAAATTTTTTGAGTATTCAAATTTGCATAAATTTAAAAGCCAAAACTAGGAGAAACAATAAAAACAACCTTTAAAAAGCCCTAGAGTAACGAATAAATTTACTCTAAAGTTACTCATCACTGCAATATAAATTTACAAAAGTGAAAGACAAAAATACAAGTTAAACCTTATAAAGAAATCTAAGATAGTATAAGACAACACAACAATAATAAATTAGTAAAAAGAAGAAAAACTCATTAGCCACCACAAGCCACATAGTCCTAGTATTCCTTGAAAACATAGCAAAGACATCATTGCAACACGAAAATAAAAATCAACGTGCAATAGTGATTCTGATGCCATACGTACAAGATATGCAACAGTGACATTTCTAGTTCTTATAATCTTATTGCTTTATAATAAAAAAGATATTAATTCATCTAGAGTCTAGACTAGGCTAAAAAGAGATGGAAAAGGTACCTGAAATTCTAATATCATATCTAAAAATCTCTTGATTCATCTTTCTTTCAAGTCAGATTTAATTAGAATAAATATCTCAGTGAATTAAAGTCAGATTTATTTTCCATTCATTTATGATGTAATTAAATTTGCTTGTTTCTTTATCATTTGGGTGGATTCAAGCCAAATGGAAATAATTAGTTGCTTTTGCTATGATTGTGTAGCTTTTGAAATGTCATACGAATTCCTTAATTCAACTTGTAGATTTATAATATTTTTTTTGTAGAATGAGCTAAAGAGTCAAGTTGATCAAAGAACATTCCAGTCACATGAGTCTCATGACATTCTAGGTGAAGCCCTACAGAAGTAGCGAAATGGAAGCAGAGTGCAAGGAGTGGGACAATTCATCACCCCATCCATGTACTTTCATTTCTTTAATGCTACTGAGTTGGCAAAAGAAAGAGAGATGCATTAAGAGAGTTTTCAATTTATGTCTGCTCAATTGGAACACATGAATGCAAGGTCGAATGCTTATAGTAACACTAAAGTAGGTAGTTCTAATTTTCTTAAGCCTAAACCTTCCATTGGTGTTCAGATTGAGATTGATCAGCAATCCCCTAAAACTATTGGAAAAAGAAAGGTTAGTGAAGGGAATATTACATGTCATTTTTCTATTTCTATTTATATATGCATGTATTACTACTAATGGCATGCATGTATATTTTAAATATTTAATAGGTTGATTTTCCATTGGACAAGTCAACTCTAAAATTAGTGAAGAGTAAAATGAAGAATGCTTCTGTTAAAATTTTCAAACCAGGTCCTCAACAAACTCCAAAGAAAGTAGAGGTTTGTTGTGCAAATTTTATTGAACTCGCAAGCACACGAATCTATTGTAGAATAGATAAACGGTGATAAGTGTCGATCCTACGAGGAGGTGAATTTTAATTGTGTGTAAAATTAATTTTCTGAGTTGATGGTTGGATTTATAATGAAAGTGACGTAGGCTATCTTACGATTTAAATTAGAGCGGCAGGAATAAACTATTAAAATGAAATGCTTGGATATCCGGATCTGTACTCAACATACACTATCGGCTTAACATTCTTTATTAGTGCCAATTAAATCATGAAGGGGGATTTTTCACACCTCATGAACCTTACTCTAATCGATATGGTGCTAAGTGCTTCCCGTGCCAAATAGTAATAACCTTGCCTAGGGAGAGAGTTATACCAGCAATATCTAGACAAGATTATTATTATCTATCTACGAAAAGTCAAAACATCCACACAAATTAGAGGGGAAGAAAAAGTAAATTTACCAAATTAAGCCCATGGAGCATGTTGAGACTTCACCTTCAATCCGAGCTTGAAAGAAAATTAGCTACTCATAATCGAACTATGGGTAAAATAAAAATTTTATTAAAATATGTAGAAAATACAAGATGAAGATGGAATTACAAAAAATGGAGTTAAAAAATGGATTCAGGGGTGTCAAATTAAGGGGGGAGTCCCCTTTTTATAGATACAATAAGTTAATCATGGCCATTGGATTAAAATAATTTGGACGCTCAGGATTGCGCCAGGTGGCAAGTTCTTATTGGATGGAACACATCATCATGGTTTTCATTCCGTGTATATGCATGTACCGTACACACGTATTTTTCAGTCCACTAACATACTACCACGTCGTTGGTCAACGCCACATAAGTATTTTAGTCTAATAGGATTGTGACACGTCATCAGTCAACACCACATCATCAGTCAATACCGTATAAGCAGTCAATGCCACATCATTCGTCCAATCGAATGCTGCCATGTCATTATATAGTGTCACGCCATTGTACAGTACATGTGAACAGTACTGTATATATGAATAATATCGTAAACAGTATCGTATATGTGAACAATGCATTTATCTTTTTAGGCTCCTCATAAGGTTTTCGATTGTCCTGAGTTCAAAATTGCTGTCTGTTTTTCTATCTAATCTTTCGTTCATTGTGAAATGATCATGATGTCCCCTAGAATATATAAAATACTTAATTAAAATAAAACATACATAATTAAATCACAAGTGACTTAAAGATATAAAGATGGGGATGTTAGTAAGACTTAGAGTGTAAAATGACGATTTTCTCCATTATAAATATACACTTTCTAGCACTTAACAAGGTTGAAGTTACTTCAAACCATGCTCCAAGAAGATCTCCCATATTAACTCCAAAGAAAGTAAAGGTTGAAGTTACTTTAAACCGTACGGCAAGAAGATCTCCCAGATTAACTCCTAAAGTATTAGATGTGTAGTTCTTGGGGAAAGGTGAGAGAGTTCTAAAAAAGGAACCACTAGTCATCAAACTAGCAGTAAAAGTCCTTAGGCAGAGTGTGAAGAATACACGGGTAGTTGCACAAGCAAGAAAGAATAACAGGAGTGAATACATGAACATGTTTACAATTGAGTTTAGTAATTCCTTGCAATGAGAATGCTTATAAAAATTTGGCATTCCTGAATATCACAATTCAGCAATAAATATCAAGACTTATCTTCAAATTCTCTAAGATTTTGAAAAAGGATTAAAAAAAATCCAAAATCAAAACAAAAACACATAAAAAGACTAGGCAAAAATAGACACGAAGGTAGATAAAACATTTATAAAGGGTTAAGTTCTACGTATTTGCACACTCGATTTTCTTTTTTTGACTTTCATCAAGATTAATTTATTGTAAATGTTATCATAAAATTAGTTGATGTAGCAATTTTGTCACCCAGCATGACTTGGCTTCCAAATCTTCTAGAGGGCAACCAAAACACATATGCTACTCATTCAAGTACATCATAATATTTTCCATCATTTTATCTACAGAATTTTGGCAAATCATTTTTTACACTGAATTACTTAAGCTAGAAAATTTTTATTATGATTCCATTCCTCTCTCTGAAAAACTTCATTGGGAACTGAGCAAATCATTAAAAAGCTTGCTAGACTAAAATTGACATGGCTTGCTATTTAATGAAATCTCTACCTCGGAAGAAAACTATCAAACCGCCATCTTTCTAAATTATATCATTCACCGAGGATCCAAAGGATTTGGCGGCAACTGTTGCTTAGTCTAAGGATTCCATTTTTTATCCCCATCTCTTTCAAACTATGCCAGCTGAAATTTCAAAAGAAAAAGAGCAAGTTAGTTACATCATGCCAAAAATATAATTTCAGCATTACATCCATCCATTTAGCATACTACTAAGTTGTCTTTGCTTTCCTACAGAACTGCCCCATGTATTCAATTTCCTACGATGCAACGACAGCTTCTCAGCAAAAAAACATAGGATACTCTCATATAAAATAATAAAAATGTAATTATATCACCAATATATGACCATGTTAATCTTATAATATTGATTTTGATGATAACAAAATTTATATGTTCTTGATTAAAATATTGGGGTTATTAAAATGAATTTCTTAAAGCCATAGATATGTTTAAAGAAACTTAATGACCGTTAACTTGAGTTGGAAAATCATTTTTCTATAAAAAGTTGTCAAAATACAGAATTTGAAAATTACCTTTGAAATGTTTATTATAAAAGGCGAACCAATAATTTACAGAAAAGATTTAGTTTTTAAACTTGTTTCATAGCATTCTAGAAATTAATGGTGAACCGTTTATTACTAACGGTGAATTGATAATTTACAGAAAGGAGAAAACTTTCTAATCTTAAACCGTTTAGCAAAAACGAAAATCTAAGTTTGTTTTGCAGGATTCTGGAAATAAACAGCGATCCGATAACCAAAAACAGTAAATCATTTATTTAAAATCTAAGCACAGCGGCTATTTGGACAAGTCAAAACGGTAAACCGACAGCAATAAATGTCAATCTGATTATTCTCAGAAAGTCAACAACGGCTAGTTTTCAACTCCAACTATAAAATGACTCAATCAAATTCAAATCAATAAAGATCCAATAATTATCTTTGAGCTTGCTACTAAGTATACAATCTCTTTTGAGCTTTAAACTTGTTTTATTTAATTGATTCACACTTTAAGATTTCAATTATAATCATATACATTGTGTGAGAGATTGGTTGATTATAATCTTTGTTTTTGAGTGATTGTAAGTGTTGGGATACACTTGGGTTAAGAGATTGGGAATAATCTCTTGTTGTAAAGGTTCATTGACACCTTTAAAGTCAATTGTAAGTGTTGTTGAAGCCTTGGAGGCTTGCTTAGTGGAATCCTCAAGATCGGTGAGCTTGGAGGCGTGGGCGTAGGCACCGTTGGCCGAATCATGTAAAAATCATGTGTTTGATCTCTCTTCCCTTATCTTTTTAATTTCGAGCATTGTTAAAATTATTGTTTTTTATTTTATTAAAACATTATTTTAAATTGTTGTGGTTTTATTTATTTAAGTATTAAGAACCTAATTCACCCCTCTCTTGGGTAGCCTAGTTAGTATTTCAAACTATATAATTGTTAATCAACAATGTCACAATGCTAGTGATTGAAATTAGCAATATTCGAATGACTGTTGTCCTCAATTAGATATCTAATTGTCATGATGTGTCACTTATTTTAAGCAATTAGTTACAAGTTCATGAATGTAAGTTGTCTGGTAGAAACAACCTTAGGGGTATTTTCAATTATTGTACTTCAGTTTAATTTAGAAAGCCTTAAAACTAATCGTGTCCTTTATACCCACTTGGTAGATAATGCTTATAATCAAGAATTTACCAATGAGTGATTCATTTTATTGTAGCTGTGAATTCATGGCAATCCAAACCCAAATAAATTATAAATCTCTTGATTACCACAAGCCTCTATATTTTGGAAGTAAAATACTCATACTTTAGGCAATTGGCCTTGTACTGAGAAGCAGGGCCATCCTTGTAAAGAACTGGCTATCCATTGCAGATGAAAAAGTTCTCAATTGTGGACAGTAATAAAAAATTAAAGCATCATCAGAGTTAAAACAACTTGGACTAGCAAAAGAAATTAAAAGGAAAAAAAATTATGGGTTTTGAAAAAACAAATACAAATACAACTGTATCCAAGAATATTAACGTGATTGAGTAGATATCATGTAAAATATTGAAAAGTATGAGAGATGATGAGATTTTACGTCACATCCATGGAGATGTGTTAGAAAAGAATGTGAATAAAGAGGAGGGTTAGATTTTAAGTTATGATTGCTGTCGATGGATGGTGCATGAGTGATGGCAATATGACTAACAGAGCGAGATGGTGAGACTGAAGAAAAAGACGATGAGACCATGAAAGTGAGAGAGAGAGAGGGGGAGATCAGAGACGGAGAAAGGACAGTTAGCATGTGAAAAAGGGGGTGTTGGGGAATTATAACAATCAAATATTTAAAATAAACAGTCTTTTATTTCTTGAACAACACTCTTTAAATACTACAACTCTTATTTTTTACACTCTCTATAACATAGAGATTTTATTGCTTCTGTTGATGCTCAATTGAATACATGAGGGGGTATTTATACATATTACAAATCAATCATAACCATTCGCCACATACATTTCTTGTTAGAGATCTATTACATAGGTAGACCGCACATGCAATAGCTTTTACCCAAAAATCTTTGGGCAATTTTTTACTTTTGAGCATGCTTCTTGCCATGTTAAAGATGGTTCTATTCTTCCTCTCTACTATGCTATTTTGTTAGGGCAATCATAACACTGTCAAAGGGCGTCAAATTTTATTTGCTTCAATAACTCTTGGAATTCTTTAAACATGAATTCTTTTCCCCGATTAGATCTTATAGCTTTAATTTGGTGTCCACTTTTTTTTCACTATTACAGCTTTAAATTTCTTGAAAGCTTCAAAAGCTTCTAACTTCGGCTTCAAAAAATACATGAATGTTTTTTTTTTTAAAAAAAAATATTAATAAAGAGAAGGAAGTAGTTACTTTTACCAAGGGAGCTTGGATGGATTGGTTTACACACATCAGTATGAATAAACTCAAGTAGCTTTTAAGCTTTTAAGCTTTACTCTTTTGGAAAGCTCTTCCTAAACTGCTTGTTAAGTAAACAACCCTCACAAAGTTGATTAGGATAATTAATTGATGGTAAGCCTTTCATCATATTCTTCTTGGATAGTAGCTCTAGTCTTCTAAAGTTGAGCTGCCTATATCAAAGATAATAAATCCAAGATGGATCTTTGTGACAAGCTTTGAGACACTTTGCAACATCATTTTAAATGTTTAAAGGAAACATTCTATTCTTTGAAATTTTTGCCTTTATAATTAGATTTTCTTTGTCATCTCTTAGAAAAAGACTATAATCTCTTAAGAGAATATCATACCTTTTTTCCAAGAGTTGACCTAAGTTGAGGATGTTGTTTTTCGTGCTGGGCACATAGTAAACATTTGAAATTAATCAATGGCTACCATCTTTTCTTTTCCATGAAAAAGAATGCTACCTCTATCTTTTACTAGTACTTTTGAATCATCTCCGAAAGCAACATTGCCATAAATATATTTATTTAGTTCCATGAACATGCTTTTGTTTTGCTCATGTGATTGCTAGCACTTGTGTCAAGATATTGTGTATTTTCTTAACCTCTACTGATGTCATTGTGCGCTAGTAAAAGTGTACCATCTTCACCATTCTTCTCTTCAACATAATTCACTTTCTCATCAATTTTGGTACATGGAGCTCTATATTCTGAAACTTAATGCTTAAATGTTTGACAACTATAGCAGTTTACTTGAGATTTATCGTACCTCGATCTTAGATTGCCTCTGCTTTGTCTTTTGGTTGAGCTTTCTTTTTTTCCCCATAATTAAAGTTTTTGTTGAAAAAAATTCCAGCCTTGTCCGTAACCACAACCTCTACCTTTACCTTGGACATATTGCCTTCTGTTGTCATCAAATCTTTCTTCCTTTTTTCTTTGGATTGACTTCCATCTTAAAGAGTTGTTCTTCGATCCCATGTTTCTTCTTTTGTTTTCTTCATGGGCTTGTAAGCTTCCTTAATGTTGCTTGATCGTCATAGCCTTCAAATATTTTGTTTTCTCAATTGTCATAACAATATGGTCAAACTTTGAGTCTATTGAACCAAGTATCTTTTCACTAATTCTTACCTCTTTTAACTCCTCACCATTTCTTTTTAATTCATTGGAAATGGTCATAACCTGAGTACAATAGTTAGAAATCAACTCAGATGCCTTATGAAATTCTAGTTAAGTAACCCAAGAGGAGGGGTGAATTGGGTTTTTAAAACTTAAGCAAACAAAAACACACAACAACTTAAACTAATGCCTTAATGAAAACAAATACAATAAATTTAACAATGCTCAAAATTAAAAAGATAAGAGAAGAGAGATCAAACACGTGAGATTTTATGTGGTTTAGCAAAACCGGCCTATGTTCATGCCTCCAAGCACTCCAAGCTTGAAGATTTTACTATCTAAGCCTGCAAGGCTTCAAGTTCTTACAATTGACTTCCAAGGTGTCAATAAACCTTTACAAATATTGTTTCACTCACTCACAACTTTCCCCAAGTGTTTTGTACACTTATACTCACACAAATTTGATAATGAATTTAAATATTACAACAAATACTCTCTATTAGAGTAGATATACAAATGGTAGCTCAATAATAACTCAATATATGAAGATTTACAAAATGAAAGCTCAAGAGATGTTGTATGAATTGATTTCAGCTTTAAAAACTTATTAGATTTGATTTTGATTTGACATTATAGAGATTTGATAAGTAAACTAGCCGTTATTGACATTTAGAGAATAGCCAATTAGCCTCTTGATTTGGCGGTTAGTCGCTTAGACTTTTGTGACAAGTTACCGTTACAAATTTGGCTCCGAAATTTGAAAAATTAACCTCGGGTGATTAGCCGCTAATTTTCATCCGGCTAGCCTCTTACTTTCTGTCTTCTAGGCATATTTTTTATATTTATATTTTGGCCTTAAAATGTTTAAAAATTAAAAAATAGTCCAATACTTTTGAAAATGATATTATAGCCCAGAATGTTTTATATCTTTGCAAATAGGTCCAAATCAAGAATTTAAAACAATATTTGTTGAAATCAAAGATTACAATAACCAATTTCACAAAATACTTAGCTTATGATTATAAAGCCTTTGATTTATGAAAAATAATGATTTATTAAATAAAATCTTGAGTTATTCAAAATGCTAAATAATGCATACATGAAATCATACCGGCTTTACAATATTCGTAGCGATGAAGGTACTTGCGCTAATACTCGTTCTTGGTTAAGCCGTTATCAATTGAGTGCTTTGAGCTCGATTTCACTTAATTCACTTAAATAAAATTTACCCTTAAAAAATTAGTAAAATTATGAAATATAATAACAAATGTTTGTTATCATCAAAATTACAATTTG
>JASUUG010000018.1:0-38457 GCA_030449905.1 Luvunga scandens
GCCCAGGGACACGCTCGAGATCCCTATCCTTGCCTCGGGAGCGCGGCTGGAGTGTGTGTTGTGTGTGCGTGAGAGTGTGCGACCTGCCTTGGTCGCGAGCATGTGCTGCATTTCGAGCAAGGCACGGAGCCAGCCCGCGGCCAAGGCCAAGGCACGCGTCCACCCCGCGGGAAGGGCCATGGAACCCAGCCAGCCCGCGGCCAAGGCCATGGCACCCAGCCATCCCGCGGCCAAGGCCTAGGCACGCAGCCGGCCCGCGGCCAAGGCCTTGGCACGCAGCCACCCCGAGGCCAAGGCGAAGGCCATGGCACGCAGCCACCCCGCGGCCAAGGCCAAGGCCGTGTGCTGTAGCTCACAGATCTTGGCCAACTTTCACGTTTCCGGGGCAGTACGGGATTTTGGGGTGATGCATTAGATACGTGCGACAGTCGAGCGTTGGGAAAGAGTGGAGTCGATTTCGAGGTCCGAACCTCGTTTTACGGCCGATTTACCGAGGTTACGGGGGTGCGAAAAGGGGACCAAACGTGCCCGCGAATTGGTCCGATTGTGGTAGAACTAGGCTGGGGGCCTACTCACGGCGCAAGTACTGTTTTCCGCTCGAAGAAATGGCGAAAATAATGCGGGAGTCGGTGGCGAAGAAATGGCGAAAATATAGCACACGGATTGTGGCCAAATTTCGCGTTTCGGGGGCGGCGTGGGATTTTGGGCTGGCGTGGTCGGGTTTAGTGGGAGTCGGTGGCGGGAGAAAACTGAATCCAATTCCGTGCTCTGAAAATCGTTTTACGACCATCTTACCGGCAGCGAACGGGTGCCCAAACGGGTGGGCCCACTCGTCCGATTAAGGAAAAACCGGAGAAAGAAGTGGAAGGTAGGTGTGGATCTCAGTTTTTGGTCCAAGAATACGAAGAAACGGTGAGGACCGTGTGCTCACATTTTGGCCAAATGCTCGGCCGCAGCCAAGGCCAAGCCAAGCAGCCACCCCGCGGCTAACACCAAGGCACAGGGCCACGCTCGAGCTCCCTATCCTTGCCTCGGGAGTGCGGCCAGAGTGTGTGTTGTGTGTGCGTGAGAGTGTGCGACCTGCCTTGGTCGCGAGCATATGCTGCATTTCGAGAAAGCCACGTAGCCAGCCCGCGGCCAAGGCCAAGGCCGAGGCACGCGTCCACCCCGCGGCCAAGGCCATGGCACCCAGCCACCCCACGGCCAAGTCCTAGGCACGCAGCCACCCCGCGGCCAAGGCCAAGGCCGTGTGCTGTCGCTCACGGATCTTGGCCAACTTTCGCGTTTCCGGGGCGGTGCTGGATTTTGTGGTGATGCATTAGATACGTGCGACAGTCGAACGTCGGAAAAGAGGGGAGTCGATTTCAAGGTCCGAACGTCGTTTTACGGACGATTTGCCGATGGTGCGGGGGTGCGAAAAGGGGACGAAACGTGCCCACGAATTGGTCCGATTGTGGTAGAACTGGGCCGGGGGCCTCCTCACGGCGCAAGTACTGCTTTCCGCTCAAAGAAATGGCAAAAATAATGCAGGAGGCCCTGCACCCTCGGTAAATCGGCCGTAAAATGAGGTTCGGACCTCGAAATCGACTCCCCTCTTTTCCGACGTTCGACTGTCGCACGTATCTAATGCATCACCCCAAAATCCCGTACCGCCCCGGAAACGGGAAAGTTGGCCAAGATCCGTGAGCTACAGCACACGGCCTTGGCCTTGGCCGCGGGGTGGCTGCCTGTCATGGCCTTGGCCTTGGCCGCGGGGTGGCCGCGTGCCATGGCCTTGGCCTTGGCCTCGGGGTGGCTGCGTGCCAAGGCCGTGGCCGCGGGCTGGCTGCGTGCCTAGGCCTTGGCCGCGGGCTGGCTGGGTGCCATGGCCTTGGCCGCGGGGTGGACGCGTCCCTTGGCCTTGGCCACGGGCTGGCTCCGTGCCTTGCTCGAAATACAGCAAATGCTCGCGACCAAGGCAGGTCGCACACTCTAACGCACACACAACACACACTCCGGCCGCGCTCCTGAGGCAAGGATAGGGAGCTCGAGCGTGGCCCTGTGCCTTGGCGTTCGCCGCGGGGTGGCTGCGTGCCTTGGCCTTGGCCGCGGGCGAGCATTTGGCCAAAATGTGAGCACACGGTCCTCGCCGTTTCTTCGTATTCTTGGACCAAAAACTGAGATCCACACCTACCTTCCACTTCTTTCTCCGGTTTTGCCTGAATCGGACGAGTTGGCCCACCCGTTTGGGCACCCGTTCTCTGCCGGTAAGATGGCCGTAAAACGAGTTTCGGAGCTCGGAATTGGATTCCGTTTTCTCCCGCCACCGACTCCCACCAAACCCGACCACGCCTGCCCAAAATCCCATGCCGCCCCCAAAAAATGAAATTAGGCCACAATCCGTGTGCTATAGCTCACGGATTTTGGCCTTTTCTGGCGGAAAAATGGGCGCAGGGCCTCCCGCATTATTTTTACCATTTCTTCGAGCGGAAAGCAGTACTTGCGCCGTGAGGAGGCCCCCGGCCCAGTTCTACCACAATCGGACCAATTTGAGGGCACGTTTCATCCCCTTTTCGTACCCCCGTACCCTCGGTAAATCGGCCGTAAAATGAGGTTCGGACCTCGAAATCGACTCCCCTCTTTTCCGACATTCGATTGTCGCACGTATCTAATGCATCACCCCAAAATCCCGTAACGCCCCGGAAACGCGAAAGTTGGCTAAGATCCGTGAGCGACAGCACACGGCCGTGGCCTTGGCCGCGGGGTGGCTGCGTGCCTAGGCCTTGGCAGCGGCGTGGCTAGGTGCCATGGCCTTGGCCTTGTCCACGGGGTGGCGGCGTGCCTTGGCCTTGGCCACGGGGTGGCTGCATGCCTAGGCCTTGGCCGCGGGGTGGCTGGGTGCCATGGCCTTGGCCTTGGCCGCGGGGTGGCTGCGTGCCTTGCTCGAAATGCAGCACATGCTCGCGGCCAAGGCACGTCGTACAATCTCGCGCACGCACAACACAAACTTGGGCCGCGCTCCCGGGGCAAGGATAGGGAGCTCAAGGCTTGCCCTGTGCCTTGGCCTTGGCCGCGGGCGAGCATTTGGCCAAAATGTTGGCTCACCCGCCGTTGCTTCGTTTTCTTGGACCAAAAATTGAGATCCACACCTACCTTCCACCTCTTTCTCCGGTTTTGCCTGAATCGTAAGAGTTGGCTCACCCGTTTGGGTACCCGTTCTCTGGCAGTAAAATGGCCGTAAAACGAGTTTCGGAGCTCGGGATTGGATTCCGTTTTCTCCCGCCACCGACTCCCACCAAACCCGAGCACGCCAGCCAAAAATCCCACGCCGCCCCCGAAACGCGAAATTTTGCCGCAATCCGTGTGCTATAGCTCACAGATTTTGGCCTTTTTGGCCGGAAAAATGGGCGCAGGGCCTCCCGCATTATTTTCGCCATTTCTTCGAGAGGAAAACAGTACTAGCACCGTGAGGAGTCCCCCGGCCCAGTTCTACCACAACCGGACCAATTCACGGGCACGTTTCGTCCCCTTTTCGCACCACCACACGTTCATTAAATCAGACGTAAAACGAGGTTCGGACCTCGGAATTGACTCCCGTCTTCTCCGACGTTCAACTGTCGCACGTATCTAATGCATCACCCCAAAATCCCGCCCCGCCCCGGAAACACTAAATTCGGAGCTCGGAATTGGATTCCGTTTTCTCCTGCCACCGCCGCCCCCGAAACACTAAATTTGGCCACAATCCGTGTGCTATAGCTCACGGAATTTGGCCTTTTCGGGCGGAAAAATGGGCGCAGGTCCTCTCGTAGGAGCTTGCGGGGCTTTCCCGAACCTTAATTTTGTGTTTCTCTTATGTTTTCACACATTTTTTGTAGCACGAATTTTTTAACCCTAACTTTTTTCAACAATAAGACATTTTAATTTGGATTTGACCACAGAAAGCAGCAACTTAAATGTCCAATTGTGATGTGAAATCGTTAATTATTTGATTTATAATTAATTTGTATCTTAGATCCAAATATAAATTTTATTTGCGAGTTGTATATTGATATTTTAAGTTGTCTCAATGGTAGGCTTGAAAATTTATTTGCATTTTTGACCTACATGTTAGGGGTTCAAGCGAGAGCTAAAGCTTCGAATATTCTCTTCAAATATTATTACATTAATTTCAAAAACAACATATCTGAATATTTCACATCTAATTTAAAAATTATTTTCTGCTGCATATTAGGATATATATGCAATCGACAATCAAGGTATTAGAGCAATTTTGGACCCACCAGCAGTAGACACCACCAGTCCTTAAGCTGACTCTCACCCCCCCAAAAAAAACGTATATTGAATTACGGTGTGATTTTTTCCATGATGGTAGAAAAAAATGTGAAATACTATTAAATAGAAAGAGAAAAATATTTCATAGCACGAAAAGAGGTGTTTTTCGCCTCACGTGGCATGCTGGGAGTGGGGGGCAAAACGGGTGCTCACGGCCAAGGCACGGGGCCACGCTCAAGCTCCCTATCCTTGCCTCGGGAGCGCGTGTTGGCTGCACCATACCTGGGCATTGGCTGCGGCACGAAAGTTGGACCAGATCCGCGAGCTACAGCACACGGTCTTTGGCCATTTTGGCCCGAATAATGGGGCCCGGAGCTTCCGCGCTGTTTCCCCAACTTTTGAGTCCCGTAAGATAACTTCGGTCGAAATACGTCACCTCCTAAAATTTCGGCCCAAACAAAGTCGGACAGACGCTTGGGCCACGCCCGCTATATGCATTTGCCGTTGATGCCGCGTGCGTGCAGGCTGCGTGCCTTGGCCTTGGCCGCGGGCTGGCTGCGTGCCTTGCTCGAAATACAGCACATGCTCGCGACCAAGGCACGTCGTACACTCTCGCGCACACACAACACACACTTGGGCCGCGCTCCCGGGGCAAGGATAGGGAGCTCGAGCGTGGCCCTGTGCCTTGGCCTTGGCCGCGGGCGAGCATTTGGCCAAAATGTGAGCACACGGTCCTCGCCGTTGCTTCGTATTCTTGGACCAAAAACTGAGATCCACACCTACCTTCCACTTCTTGCTCCGGTTTTGCCTGAATCGGACGAGTTGGCCCACCCGTTTGGGCACCTGTTCTCTGGCGGTAAAATGGCCGTAAAAAGAGTTTCGGAGCTCGGAATTGGATTCCCTTTTCTCCCACCACCGACTCCCACCAAACCCGACCACGCCAGCCAAAAATCCCACGCCGCCCCCGAAACGCAAAATTTGGCCGCAATCCGTGTGCTATAGCTCACGGATTTTGGCCTTTTCGGGCGGAAAAATGGGCGCAGGGCCTCCCGCATTATTTTCGCCATTTCTTTGAGAGGAAAACAGTACTAGCACCGTGAGGAGGCCCCCGGCCCAGTTCTACCACAACCGGACCAATTCGCGGGCACGTTTTGTCCCCTTTTCGCACCCCCGCACGTTCGCTAAATCAGACGTAAAACGACGTTCGGACCTCGGAATTGACTCCCGTCTTCTCCGACGTTCGACTGTCGCACGTATCTAATGCATCACTCCAAAATCCCGCCCCGCCCCAGAAACGCGAAAGTTGGCCAAGATCCGTGAGCTACAGCACACGGCCTTGGCTGCGGGGTGGCTGCGTGCCTAGGCTTTGGCCGCGGGCTGGCTGGGTGCCATGGCCGTGGCCTTGGCCGCGGGGTGGCTGCGTGCCTTGGCCTTGCCCTCGGGCTGGCTGCGTGCCATGCTCGAGATGCAGCACATTCTCGGGACCAAGGCACGTCGCACACTCTCGCACACACACAATACACACTTCGGCCGCGCTCCTGGTGCAAGGATAGGGAGCTCGAGCGTGGCCCTGTGCCTTGGCCTTGGCCGCGGGGTGGCCGCGTGCCTTGGCCGCGGTCAATCATTTGGCCAAAATGTGAGCACACGGTCCTCGTGGTTGCTTCATATTCTTGGACCAAAAACTGAGATCCAGACCTACCTTCCACTTCTTTCTCCGGTTTTGCCTGAATCGGATGAGTTGGCCCACTTGTTTAGGCACCCGTTCCCTGGTGGTAAAATGGCCGTAAAACAAGTTTCGGAGCTCGGAATTGGATTCAGTTTTCTCCCGCCACCGACTCCCACCAAACCCGACCACGCCGGCCAAAAATCGCACACCGCCCCCAAAACGCAAAATTTGGCCGCAATCCGTGTGCTATAGCTCACGGATTTTGGCCTTTTCGGGCGGAAAAATGAGCGCAAGACCTCCCGCATTATTTTCGCCATTTCTTCGAGAGGAAAACAGTACTAGCACCGTGAGGAGGCCCCCGGCCCAGTTCTACCACATCCGGACCAATTCGCGGGCACGTTTCGTCCCCTTGTCGCACCCCCGCACGTTCGGTAAATCAGACGTAAAACGAGGTTCGGACCTCGGAATCGACTCCCGTCTTCTCCGACGTTCAACTGTCGCACGTATCTAATGCATCAACCCAAAATCCCGCCACGCCCCGGAAACGCGAAAGTTGGCCAAGATCCGTGAGCTACAGCACACGGCCTTGGCCGCGGAGTGGCTGCGTGCCTAGGCCATGGCCGCGGGCTGGCTGCGTGCCATGCTCGAAATGCAGCACATGCTCGTGACCTGGCACATCGCACACTCTCGCGCACACACAGTACACACTTGGGCCGCGCTCCCGGGGCAAGGATAGGGAGCTCGAGCGTGGCCCTGTGCCTTGGCCTTGGCCACGGGGTGGCCGCGTGCCTTGGCCGCGGGCAAGCATTTGGCCAAAATGTGAGCACACGGTCCTTGCCGTTGCTTCGTATTCTTGGACCAAAAACTGGGTGCCATGGTCTTGGCCTTGGCCTCGGGGTGGCTGCGTGCCTAGGACTTGGCCACGTGGTGGCTGGGTGCCATGGCCTTGGCCTTGGCCGCGGGGTGGCTGCATGCCTTGGCTTTGGCCACAGGCTGGCTGCGTGTCTTGCTCGAAATGCAGCACATGCTCGCGACCAAGGCACGTCGCACACTCTCGCACACACACAACACACGCTTGTACCGCCCTCCCGGGGCATGGATAGGGAGCTTGAGTGTGGCCCTGTGCCTTGGCCTTGGCCGCGGGGTGGCCGCGTGCCTTGGCCTTGGCCTTGGCCGCGGGGTGGCCGCGTGCCTTGGCCTTGGCCTTGGCAGCGGGCGAGCTTTTGGCCAAAATGTGAGGACACGGACCTCGCCGTTGCTTCGCATTCTTGGACCTAAAACTGAGATCCACACCTACCTTCCACTTCTTTCTCCGGTTTTGCCTGAATCGGACGAGTTGGCCCACCCATTTGGGAACCCGTTCTCTGGCGGTAAAATGGCCGTAAAACGAGTTTTGGAGCCCGGAATTGGATTCATTTTTCTCCTGCTACCGACTCCCACCAAACCCGACCACGCCAGCCAAAAATTCCACGCCACCCCCGAAACACGAAATTTGGCGGCAATCCGTGTGCTATAGCTCACGGATTTTGGCCTTTTCGGGCGGAAAAATGGGCGCAGGGCCTCCCGCAATATTTTCGCCATTTCTTCGAGAGGAAAACAGTACTAGCACCGTGAGGAGGCCCCCTGCCCAGTTCTATCACAACCGGCCAATTCGCGGGCACGTTTCGTTCCCTTTTCGCACCCCTGCACGTTCGGTAAATCGGCCGTAAAACGAGGTTCGGACCTCGGAATCGACTCCCGTCTTCTTCGACGTTCGACTGCCGCACGTATCTAATGCATCACCCCAAAATCCCGCCCCGCCCCGGAAACGCGAAAGTTGGCCAAGATCCGTGAGCTACAGCACACGGCCTTGGCCGCGGGGTGGCTGCGTGCCTAGGCCTTGGCCGCGGGGTGGCTGCGTGCCTAGGCCTTGGCCGCGGGGTGGCTGGGTGCCATGGCCTTGCCCTTGTCTGCGGGGTGGCTGTGTGCCATGTTCGAAATGCAGCACATGCTCGCGACCAAGGCACGTCGCACACTCTCCCGCGGACACAACACAAACTTGGGCCGCGCTCCCGCGGCAAGGATAGGGAGGTCGAGCGTGGCCCTGTGCCTTTCCCTTGGCCGCGGGGTGGCCGCGTGCCTTGGCCGCGGGCGAGCATTTGGCCAAAATGTGAGCACACGGTCCTCGCACCCCCGCACGTTCGGTAAATCAGACGTAAAACGAGGTTCGGACCTCGGAATCGACTCCCGTCTTCTCCGACGTTCGACTGTCGCACGTATCTAATGCATTACCCCAAAATCCCGCTCCGGCCCGGAAACGTGAAAGTTGGCCAAGATCAGTGAGCTACAGCACACGGCCTCGGCCGCGGGGTGGCTGCGTGCCTAGGCCTTGGCCGCGGGGTGGCTGGGTGCCATGGCCTTGGCCTTGGCCACGGGGTGGCTGCGTGGCTAGGCGTTGGCCGCGGGGTGCCTGGGTGCCTTGCTCGAAATGCAGCAGATGCTCGCGACCAAGGCACGTCGCTCACTCTCGCGCACACACAACACACACTTGGGCCGCACTCCCGGGCCAAGGATAGGGAGCTCGAGCGTGGCCCTGTGCCTTGGCCTTGGCCGCGGGGTGGCCGCGAGCCTTGGCCTTGGCCTTGGCCGCGGGCGAGCATTTTGCCAAAATGTGAGCACACGGTCCACGCCATTGCTTCGTATTCTTGGACCAAAAACTGAGATCCACACCTACCTTCCACTTCTTTCTCCGGTTTTGCCTGAATCGGACGAGTTGACCGACCCGTTTGGGCACCTGTTCTTTGGCAGTAAAATGGCCGTAAAACGAGTTTCGGAGCTCAGAATTGGATTCCGTTTTCTCCCGCCACCGACTCCCAGCAAACCTGACCACGCCAGCCAAAAATCCCACGCCGCCCCCAAAACGCGAAATTTGGCCGCAATCCGTGTGCTATAGCTCACGGATTTTGGCCTTTTCGGGCGGAAATATGCGAAAGTTGGCCAAGTAGCTCATTGCCTTGGCCGCGGGGTGGCTGCGTGCCTAGGCGTTGGCTGCGGGGTGGCTGCGTGCCATGGCCTTGGCTTTGGCCGCGGGGTGGCTGCGTGTCTTGGCTTTGGCCGCGGGCTGGCTGCGTGCCTTGCTCGAAATGCAGCACATGCTCGCGACCGAGGCACGTCGCACACTCTCGCACACACAAAACACACACTTGGTCCGCGCTCCTGGGGAAAGGATAGGGAGCTCGAGCGTGGCACTGTGCCTTGGCCTTAGCCGCGGGGTGGCCGCGTGCCTTGGCCTTGGCGAAGGGGTGGCTGGGTGCCATGGCCTTGGCCTTGGCCACGGGGTGGCTGCGTGCCTAGCCCTTGGCCGTGGGGTGGCTGGGTGACATGACCTTGGCCTTGGCCGTGGGGTGGCTGCGTGCCTTGTCCTTGGCCACGGTGTGGCTGGGTGCCATGGCCTTGGCCTTGGCCGCGGGGTGGCTGCATGCCTAGGCCTTGGCCGCGGGGTGGCTGCGTGCCATGGCCTTGGCCGGGGTGGCTGCGTACCTAAGACTTGTCCGCGGGGTGGCTGGGTGCCATGGCCTTGGCCTTGGCCACGGGGTGGCTGCGTGCCTTGGCCTTGGCCGCGGGCTGGCTGCGTGCCTTGCTCGAAATGCAGCACATGCTCGCGACCAAGTCACGTCGTACACTCTCGCGCACACACAACACACACTTGGGCCGTGCTCCCGGGGCAAGGATACGGAGTTCGAGCGTGGCCCTGAGCCTTGGCCTTGGCCGCGGGGTGGCCGCGTGCCTTGGCCCTGGCCTTGGCCGCGGGGTGGCCGCGTGCCTTGGCCTTGGCCTTGGCCGCGGGCGAGCATTTGGCCAAAATGTGAGCACACGGTCCTCACCGTTTCTTCGTATTCTTGGACCAAAAACTGAGATCCACACCTACCTTCCACTTCTTTCTCCGGTTTTGCCTGAATCGGACGAGTTGGCCCACCCGTTTGGGCTCCCGTTCGCTGCCGGTAAGATGGCTGTAAAATGAGTTTCGGAGCTTGGAATTGGATTCCGTTTTCTCCCGCCACCGACTCCCACCAAACCCGACCACGCCCGCCAAAAATACACGCCACCCCCGAAACGCGAAATTTGGCCGCAATCCGTGTGCTATAGCTCACGGATTTTGGCCTTTTCAGGCGGAAAAATGGGCGCAGGGCCTCCCTCATTATTTTCGCCATTTCTTCGAGAGGAAAACAGTACTAGCACCGTGAGGAGGCCCCCGGCCCAGTTCTACCACAATCGGACCAATTCGCGGGAACATTTCTCCCCCTTTTCGCACCCCCGCACGTTCGGTAAATCGGCCGTAAAACGAGGTTCGGACCTCGGAATCGACTCCCGTCTTCTCCGACGTTCGACTGTCGTATGTATCTAATGCATCACCCCAAAATCCCGGCCCGCCCCGGAAACGAGAAAGTTGGCTGCGTGCCTAGGCCCTGGCCGCGGGGTGGCTGGGTGCCATGGCCTTGCCCTTGGCCGCGGGGTGGCTGCGTGCCTTGGCCGCGGCCGAGCATTTGGCCATAATGTGAGCACACGGTCCTCGCCGTTGCTTCGTATTCTTGGACCAAAAACTGAGATCCACACCTACCTTCCACTTCTTTCTCCGGTTTTGCCTGAATCCGACGAGTTGGCCCACCCATTTGGGAACCCGTTCTCTGGCGGTAAAATGGCCGTTAAACGAGTTTCGGAGCTCGGAATTGGATTCCGTTTTCTCCCGCCCAGTGCTACCACAACCGGACCAATTCGCGGGAACATTTCGCCCCCTTTTCGCACCCCCGCACGTTCGGTAAATCGGCCGTAAAAGGAGGTTCGGACCTCGGAATCGACTCCCGTCTTCTCCGACGTTCGACTGTCGCACGTATCTAATGCATCACCCCAATATCCCGCACTGCCCGGTAACGCGAAAGTTGGCCAAGATCCGTGAGCTACAGCACACGCCCTTGGCCGCGGGGTGGCTGCGTGCCTAGGCCTTGGCAGCGGCGTGGCTGGGTGCCACGGCCTTGGCCTTGGCCATGGGGTGGCTGCGTGCCTTGGCCTTGGCCGCGGGGTGGCTGGGTGCCATGGGCTTGGCCTTGGCCGCGGGGTGGCTAGGTGCCATGCCCTTGGCCTTGGCCGCGGGGTAGCTGCGTGCCTAGGCCTTGTCCGCGGGGTGGCTGGGTGCCATGGCCTTGGCCTTGGCCGCGGGGGGTGGCTGCATGCTTTGCTCGAAATGCAGCACATGCTCGTGACCAAGGCACGTCGCACACTCTCGCACACACACAACACAAACTTGGGCCGCGCTCCTAGGGAGCTCAAACGTGGCCCTGTGCCTTGGCCTTCGCCGCAGGGAGGCCGCGTGCCTTCGGCTTGGCCTTGGCCGCGGGCGAGCATTTGGTCAAAATGTGAGCACACGGTCCTCGCTGTTGCTTCGTATTCTTGGACCAAAAACTGAGATCCACAACTACCTTCCACTTCTTTCTCCGGTTTTGCCTGAATCCGATGAGTTGGCCCACCCATTTGGGCACCTGTTCTCTGGCGGTAAATGGCTGTAAAACGAGTTTTGGAGCTTGGAATTGGATTCCGTTTTCTCCCGCCACCGACTCCCACCAAACCCGACCACGCCCGCCAAAAATACACGCCACCCCCGAAACGCGAAATTTGGCCGCAATCCGTGTGCTATAGCTCACGGATTTTGGCCTTTTCGGGCGGAAAAATGTGCGCAGGGCCTCCCTCATTATTTTCGCCATTTCTTCGAGAGGAAAACAGTACTAGCACCGTGAGGAGGCCCCCGGCCCAGTTCTACCACAATCGGACCAATTCGCGGGCACGTTTCGTTCCCTTTTCGCACCCCCGCACATTCGGTAAATCAGACGTAAAACGAGGTTCGGACCTCGGAATTGACTCCCGCCTCCTCCGACGTTCGACTGTCGCACGTATCTAATGCATCACCCCAAAATCCCGCCCCGCCCTGGAAACGCGAAAGTTGGCCAATATCCTTGAGCTACAGCACACGGCCTTGGCCGCGGGGTAGCTGCGTGCCTAGGCTTTGGCCTCGGGGTGGCTGGGTGCCATGGCCTTGGCCGTGGCCGCAGGGTGGCTGCGTGCCTTGCACGAAATGCAGCACATGCTCGCGACCAAGGCACGTCGCACACTCTCGCGCACACACAACACAAACTTGGTCCGCGCTCCCGGGGCAAGGATAGGGAGCTCGAGCGTGGCCCTGTGCGTTGGCCTTGGCCGCGGGGTGGCCGCGTGCCTTGCCCGCGGGGTGGCCGTGTGCCTTGGCCGCGGACGGGCATTTGGCCAAAATGTGAGCACACGGTCCACACCGTTGCTTCGTATTCTTGGACCAAAAACTGAGATCCACACCTACCTTCCACTTCTTTCTCCGGTTTTGCCTGAATCGGATGAGTTGGCCCACCCGTTTGGGCTCCCGTTCGCTGCCGGTAAGATGGCTGTAAATTTTGTTTCGGAGCTTGGATTTGGATTCCGTTTTCTCCCGCCACCGACTCCCACCAAACCCGACCACGCCCGCAAAAAATACACGCCACCCCGAAACACGAAATTTGGCAGCCCAGTGTGTGCTATAGCTCACAGTGTTTTAGCCTTGGTTGCGAGCATGTGAAAAATGAGCAAGGCAGGGCCTCCCTCATTATTTTCGCCATTTCCGAGAGGAAAACAGTACTAGCACCGTGAGGAGGCCAAGGCACCCAGTTCTACCACAATCGGACCAATGCCAAGGCACGTTCCAGCCCGCGGCCAAGGCCATGGCACACAGCCAGCCCGCGGCCAAGGCCATGGGTAAATCAGCCCGGCCAAGGCGAGGTTCGGCCAGCCCTCGGAATTGACTCCCGCCTCCTCCGACGCCAAGGCCAAGGCCATCTAATGCATCACCCCAAAATCCCGCCCCCGCCCTGGAAAGGCCAAGGCCGAAAGTGCTGGCTCACTGATCTTGACTTTTACGTTTACACGGCCTTGGATTTTGGGTTGATGCATTGCCTAGGCTTTGGCCTGGAAAAGAGTGGGGTGGCTGGGTGCCGAACCTTGGTTTTGGCTGATTTACCGAGGGGGTGGGCGTGCCTTGCACGAAATGCAGCACATGTGCCCGCAAATTGGTCTGACACTCTCGGTAGACACAACACAAACTTGGTCCTCGCTCCCGGGCAAGGATAGGGAGCTCGAAGAACTGGCGTTGGCCTTGGCCGCGGGAGGCCCTGGTGCCAATTTTGCCCGAGGGTGGCCGTGTGCCTTGGCTATAGCACACGGGCATTTGGCCAAAATGTGAGCACACGGTCCACATTTTGGGCTGGCATCGTCGGGTTTTGGACCAAAAACTGAGATCCACACCTACCTTCCACTTCTTTACGGCCATCCGGTTTTGCCTGAGCCCAAACGGGTTGGCCCACCCGTTTGGGAACCCGTTTCAGGCGGAAAAATGAAGGTGTTAATCTCAGAGTTTCCAAGAATCGAAGAAATGATTCCGTTCTCTCCGCCAACTCCCACCAAACCCGACCACGCCAGCCAAAAATCCAAGGCACGCTGCACGCTCGAGCTCCCTATCCACGAAATTTGGCAGCCCGAGTGTGTGTTGTGTGTGCGTGACAGTGTGCGACCAGCCTTGGTTGCGAGCATGTGCTGCATTTCGAGCAAGGCACGGAGCCAGCCCGCGGCCAAGGCCAAGTCCGAGGCACGCACCCACCCTGTGGCCAAGGACAATCCACGCGTCCAGCCCGCGTCCAAGGCCATGGCACCCAGCCAGCCCGCGGCCAAGGCCATGGCACGAAGCCAGCCCGCGGCCAAGGCCTTGGTACGCAGCCACCCCGAGGCCAAGGCCAAGGCCATGGCACGCAGCCACCCCACGGCCAAGGCCAAGGCCATGGCAAGCAGCCACCCCGCGGCCAAGGCCATGGCAAGCAGCCACCCCTCGGCCAAGGCCAAGGCCGTGTGCTGTAGGTCACGGATCTTGGCCAACTTTCGTGTTTCCGGGGCGGTGCGGGATTTTGGGGTGATGCATTAGATACGTGCGACAGTCGAGCGTTGGAAAAGAGGGGAGTCATTTTTAAGGTCCGAACCTCGTTTTACGGCCGATTTACCGAGGGTGCGGGGGTGCGAAAAGGGGACGAAACGTGCCCGCGAATTGGTCTGATTGTGGTAGAACTGGGCCGGGGGCCTCCTCACGGCGCAAGTACTGTTTTCCGCTCGAAGAACTGGCGAAAATAATGCGGGAGGCGCTGCGCCCAATTTTCCGCCAGAAAAGGCCAAAATCCGTGAGCTATAGCACACGGATTGTGGCCAAATTTCGCGTTTCGGGGTCGGCGTGGAATTTTGGGCTGGCATCGTCGGGTTTGGTGGGAGTCGGTGGTGCGAGAAAACGGAATCCAATTCCGAGCTCCGAAACTCGTTTTACGGCCATCTTACCGGCAGCGAACGGGTGGCCAAACGGGTGGGCCAACTCGTCCGATTCAGGAAAAACCGGAGAAAGAAGTGGAAGGTAGGTGTGGATCTCAGTTTTTTGTCCAAGAATACGAAGAAATGGCGAGGACCGTGTGCTCACATTTTGGCCAAATGCTCGCCCGCGGCCAAGGCCAAGCCACGCAGCCACCCCGCGGCCAACGCCAAGGCACAGGGTCACGCTCGAGCTCCCTATCCTTGCCTCGGGAGCGCGGCCGGAGTGTGTGTTGTGTGTGAGTGAGAGTGTGCGACCTGCCTTGGTCGCGAGCATGTGCTGCATTTCGAGCAAGGCACGGAGCCAGCCCGCGGCCAAGGCCAAGTCCGAGGCACGCAGCCACCCTGTGGCCAAGGCCAAGGCGCGCGTCGACCCCGCGGCCAAGGCCATGGCACCCAGCCAGCCCGCGGCCAAGGCCTAGGCACGAAGCTCGCCCGCGGCCAAGGCCTTGGCACGCAGCCACCTCGAGGCCAAGGCCAAGGCCATGGCACGCAGCCACCCCGCGGCCAAGGCCAAGGCCATGGCACGCAGCCACCCCGCTGCCAAGGCCAAGGCCGTGTGCTGTAGCGCACGGATCTTGACCAACTTTTGCGTTTCTGGGGCGGTGCGGGATTTTGGGGTGATGCATTAGATACGTGCGACAGTCGAGCGTTGGAAAAGAGGGGAGTCGTTTTTAAGGTCCGAACCTCGTTTTACGGCCGATTTACCGAGCGTGCGGGGATGCGAAAAGAGGACGAAACGTGCCCGCGAATTGGTCCGATTGTGGTAGAACTGGGCCGGGGGCCTCCTCACGGCGCAATTACTTTTTTCCACTCGAAGAAAGTGCGAAAATAATGCGGGAGGCCCTGCGCCCATTTTTCCCCCGGAAAAGGCCAAAATCCTTGAGCTATATGACACGGATTGTGGCCAAATTTCGCGTTTCGGGGGCGGCGTGGGATTTTGGGCTTGCGTCGTCGGGTTTAGTGGGAGTCGGTGGTGGGAGAAAACGGAATCCAATTCCGAACTCCGAAACTCGTTTTACGGCCATCTTAGCGGCAGCGAATGGGTGCCCAAACGGGTGGGCCAACTCGTCCGATTCAGGCAAAACTGGAGAAAGAAGTGGACGGTAAGTGTGGATCTCAGTTTTTGGTCCAAGAATACGAAGAAACGGCGAGGACCGTGTGCTCACATTTTGGCCAAATGCTCGCCCGCGGCCAAGGCCAAGCCACGCTGCCACCCCGCGGCCAACGCCAAGGCACAGGGCCACGCTCGAGCTCCCTATCCTTGCCTCGGGAGTACGGCCGGAGTGTGTGTTGTGTGTGCGTGAGAGTGTGCGACCTGCCTTGGTCGCAAGCATGAGCTGCATTTCGAGCAAGGCACGGAGGCAGCCCGCGGCCAAGGGCAAGGCCGAGGCACGCAGCCACCCCGCGGCCAAGGCCAAGGCACGCGTCCACCCCGCGGCCGAGGCCATGGCACCCAGCCAGCCCGCGGCCAAGGCCTAGGCACCCAGCCAGCCCGCGGCCAAGGCCTAGGCACGCAGCCAGCCCGCGGCCAAGGCATTGGCAGACAGCCACCCCGAGGCCAAGGCCAAGGCCATAGCACGCAGCCACCCCGTGCCCAAGTCCTAGGCACGCGTCCACCCCGCTGCCAAGGCCATGGCACCCACCTAGCCCGCGGCCAAGGCCTACGCACGCAGCCACCCCGTGGCGAAGGCCTTGGCACACAGCCACCCGGTGGCCAAGGCCAAGGCCATGGCACCCAGCCACCCCACGGCCAAGGCCTAGGCACGCAGCCCCCCCGCGGCCAAGGCAAGGCCGTGTGCTGTCGCTCACGGATCTTCGTCAACTTTCGCGTTTCCGGGCGGTGCGGGATTTTGGGGTGATGCATTAGATACGTGCGACAGTCGAACGTCGGAAAAGAGGGGAGTCCATTTCGAGGTCCGAACCTCGTTTTACGGCCGATTTACCGAGGGTGCGGGGGTGCGAAAAGGGGACGAAACGTGCCCTCGAATTGGTCCGATTGTGGTAGAACTGGGCCGGGGGCCTCCTCACGGCGCAAGTACTGCTTTCCGCTCGAAGAAATGGCAAAAATAATGCGGGAGGCCCTGCGCCCATTTTTCCGCCAGAAAAGGCCAAAATCCGTGGGCTATAGCACACAGATTGTGGCCAAATTTCGCGTTTCCGGGGTGGCGTGGGATTTTGGGCTGGCGTCGTCGGGTTTGGTGGGAGTCGGTGGCGGGAGAAAACGGAATCCAATTCCGAGCTCCGAAACTCGTTTTACGTCCATCTTACCGGCAGCGAACGGGTGCCCAAACGGGTGGGCCAACTCGTCCGATTCAAGCAAAACCAGAGAAAGAAGTGGAAGGTAGGTGTGGATCTCAGTTTTTGGTCCAGGAATACGAAGAAACGGCAAGGACCGTGTGCTCACATTTTGGCCAAATGCTCGCCCGCGACCAAAGCCAAGCCACGCTGCCACCCCGCGGCCAACGCCAAGGCACAGGGCCATGCTCGAGCTCCCTATCCTTGCCTCGGGAGCGCGGCCGGAGTGTGTGTTGTGTGTGCGTGAGAGTGTGCGACCTGCCTTGGTCGCGAGCATGTGCTGTATTTCGAGCAAGGCACGGAGCCAGCCCGCGGCCAAGGCCAAGGCCGAGGCACGCAGCCACCCCGTGGCCAAGGCCGAGGCACGCAGCCACCCCGTGGCCAAGGCCTAGGCACGCGTCCACCCCGCGGCCAAGGCCATGGCACCCAGCCAGCCCGCGGCCAAGGCCTAGGCACGCGGCCACCCCGTGGCCAAGGCCTTGGCAGACAGCCACCTGGTGGCCAAGGCCAAGGCCATGGCACCCAGCCACCCCGCGGCCAAGGCCTAGGCATGCAGCCACCCCACGGCCAAGGCCAAGGCCGTGTCCTGTCGGTCACGGATCTTGGCCAACTTTCGCGTTTCCGGGGCGGTGCGGGATTTTGGGTTGATGCATTACATACGTGTGACAGTCGAACGTCGGAAAAGAGGGGAGTCGATTTCGAGATCTGAACCTCACTTTACGGCCGATTTACCGAGGGTACGGGGATGCGAAAAGCGGACGAAACGTTCCCTCGAATTGATCCGATTGTGGTAGAACTGTGCCAGGGGCCTCCTCACGGCGCAAGTACTGCTTTCCGCTCCAAGAAATGGCAAAAATAATGCGGGAGGCCCTGCGCCCATTTTTCCACCAGAAAAGGCCAAAATCCGTGAGCTATAGCACACGGATTGTGGCCAAATTTCACGTTTCGGGGGCGGCGTGGGACTTTGGGCTGGCGTCGTCGGGTTTGGTGGGAGTTGGTGGCGGGAGAAAACGGAATCCAATTCCGAGCTCCGAAACCCGTTTTACGGCCATCTTACCGGCTGCGAACGGGTACCCAAACGGGTGGGCCCACTCATCCGATTCAGGCAAAACCGGAGAAAGAAGTGGAAGGTAGGTGTGGATCTCAGTTTTTGGTCCAAGAATACGAAGAACCGGCGAGTACCGTGTGCTCACATTTTGGCCAAATGCTCGCCCCCGGCCAATGCCAAGCCACGCTGCCACCCCGCGGCCAACGCCAAGGCACTGGGCCACGCTCGAGCTCCCTATCCTTGCCTCGGGAGGGCGGCCGGAGTGTGTGTTGTGTGTGCGTGAGAGTGTGCGACCTGCCTTGGTCGCGAGCATGTGCTGCATTTCGAGCAAGGCACGGAGCCAGCCCGCGGCCAAGGCCAAGGCCGAGGCACGCAGCCACCCCGTGGCCAAGGCCAAGGCCGAGGCACCCAGCCGCCCCGTGGCCAAGGCCGAGGCACGCGTCCACCCCGCGGCCAAGGCCATGGCACCCAGCCAGCCCGCGGCCAAGGCCATGGCAACCAGCCAGCCCGCGGCCAAGGCCTAGGCACACAGCCAGCCCGCAGCCAAGGCCTAGGCACACAGCCAGCCCGCGGCCAAGCCCTTGGCACCCAGCCACCCCGAGGCCAAGGCCAAGGCCATGGCACGCAGCGACACCGCGGCCAAGGCCAAGGCCGTGTGCTGTAGCTCACGGATCTTGGCCAACTTTCGCGTTTCCGGGGCGGTGCGGGATTTTGGGGTGATGCATTAGATACGTGCGACAGTCGAGCGTTGGAAAAGAGGGGAGTCGATTTTGAGGTCCGAACCTCGTTTTACGGCCGATTTACCGAGGGTGCTGGGGTGCGAAAAGGGGACGAAACGTGCCCGCGAATTGGTCCGATTGTGTTAGAACTGGGCCGGGGGCCTACTCATGGGGCAAGTACTGTTTTCCGCTCGAAGAAATGGCAAAAATAATGCGGGAGGCCCTGCGCACATTTTTCCCCCGGAAAAGGCCAAAATCCGTGAGCTATAGCACACGGATTGTGGCCAAATTTCACGTTTCGGGGGCGGCGTCGGATTTTGGGCGGGCGTCGTCGGGTTTGGTGGGAGTCGGTGGCGGGAGAAAACGGAATCCAATTCCGAGCTCCGAAACTCGTTTTACGGCCATCTTACCGGCAATGAACGGGTGCCCAAACGGGTTGGCCCACTCGTCCGATTCAGGCAAAACCGCAGAAAGAAGTGGAAGGTAGGTGTGGATCTCAGTTTTTTGTCCAAGAATACGAAGAAACGGCGAGGACTGTGTGCTCACATTTTGGCCAAATGCTCGCCCGCGGCCAAGGCCTAGCTACGCAGCCACCCTGCGGCCAACGCCAAGGCACAGGGCCACGCTCGAGCTCCCTATCCTTGCCTCGGGAGCGCGGACCGAGTGTGTGTTGTGTGTTCATGAGAGTGTGCGACCTGCCTTGGTCGCGAGCATGTACTGCATTTCGAGCAAGGCACGAAGCCAGCCCGCGGCCAAGGCCAAGGCCGAGGCACGCAGCCACCCCGTGGCCAAGGCCAAGGCACGCGACCACCCCGCAGCCAAGGCCATGGCACCCAGCCAGCCCACGGCCAAGGCGTAGGCACGCAGCCACCCGGTGGCCAAGGCCAAGGCCATGGCACCCAGCCACCCCGCGGCCAAGGCCTAGGCACGCAGCCACCCCGCGGCCAAGGCTAAGGCCGTGTGCTGTCGCTCACGGATCTTGGAAAACTTTCGCGTTTCCGGGGCGGTGCGGGATTTTGGGGTGATGGATTAGATATGTACGACAGTCGAACGTCGGAAAAGAGGGGAGTCGATTTCGAGGTCCGAACCTCGTTTTACGGCCGATTTACCGAGGGTGCGGGGGTGCGAAAAGGGGACGAAACGTGCCCTCGAATTTGTCCGATTGTGGTAGAACTGGGCCGGGGGCCTCCTCACGGCGCAAGTACTGCTTTCCGCTCGAAGAAATGGAAAAAATAATGCGGGAGGCCCAGCGCCCATTTTTCCGACAGAAAAGGCCAAAATCCGCGAGCAATAGCACACGGATTGTGGCCAAATTTCGGGTTTCGGGGGCAGCGTGGTATTTTGGGCGGGCGTCGTCGGGTTTGGTTGGAGTCGGTGGGGAGAGAAAATGGAATCCAATTCCGAGCTCCGAAACTCGTTTTACGGCCATTTTACTGCCAGCGAACGGGTTCCCAAACGGGTGGGCCAACTCGTCCGATTCAGGCAAAACCGCAGAAAGAAGTGGAAGGTAGGTGTGGATCTCAGTGTTTGGTCCAAGAATACGAAGAAACGGCGAGGACCGTGTGCTCACATTTTGGCCAAATGCTCGCCCGCGGCCATGGCCAAGCCACGCAGCCACCCCGCGCCAAACGCCAAGGCACAGGGCCACGATCGAGCTCCCTATCCTTGCCTCGGGAGCGCGGCCGGAGTGTGTGTTGTGTGTGCGTGAGAGTGTGCGACCTGCCTTGGTCGCGAGCATGTGCTGCATTTCGAGCAAGGCACGGAGCCAGCCCGCAGCCAAGGCCAAGGCCGAGGCACGCAGCCACCCCGTGGCCAAGGCCAAGGCACGCGTCCACCCCGCGGCCAAGGCCATGGCACCCAGCCAGCCCGCGGCCAAGGCCTAGGCACGCAGCCAGGCCGCGGCCAAGGCCTTGGCACGTAGCCACCCCGAGGCCAAGGCCAAGGCCATGGCATGCAGCCGCCCCGCGGCCAAGGCCAAGGCCATGTGCTGTAGCTCACGGATCTTGGCCAACTTTCGCGTTTCTGGGGCGGTGCGGGATTTTGGGGTGAAGCATTAGATACGTGCAACAGTCCAGCGTTGGAAAAGAGGGGAGTTGATTTCGTGGTCCGAACCTCATTTTACGGCCGATTTACCGAGGGTGCGGGGGTGCGAACAGGGGGCGAAACGTGCCCGCGAATTGGTCCGATTGTGGTAGAACTGGGCCGGGGTCTCCTCACGGCGCAAGTACTGTTTTCCGCTCGAAGAAATGGCGAAAATAATGCGGGAGGCCCTGCGCGCATTTTTCCCCCGGAAAAGGCCAAAATCCGTGAGCTATAGCACACGGATTGTGGCCAAATTTCGCGTTTCGGGGGCGGCCTTGGATTTTGGGCTGGCGTCGTCGGGTTTGGTGGGAGTCGGTGGCGGGAGAAAACGAAATCCAATTCCGAGCTCCGAAACTCGTTTTACGGCCATCTTACCGGCAGCGAACGGGTGCCCAAACGGGTGGGCCCACTCGTCCGATTCAGGCAAAACCGGAGAAAGAAGTGGAAGGTAGGTGTGGATCTCAGTTTTTGGTCCAAGAATACGAAGCAACGGCGAGGACCGTGTGCTCACATTTTGGCCAAATGATCGCCCGCGGCGAAGGACAAGCCATGCAGCCACCCCGCGGCCAATGCCAAGGCACAGGGCCACTCTCGAGCTCCCTATCCTTGCCTCGGGAGCGCGGCCGGAGTGTGTGTTGTGTGTTCGTGAGAGTGTGCGGCCTGCCTTGGTCATGAGCATATGCTGCATTTCGAGAAAGGCACGTAGCCAGCCCGCGGCCAAGGCCAAGGCCGAGGCACGCAGCTACCCCGTGGCAGCCACCCCGTGGACAAGGCCTAGGCACGCGTCCACCCCGCGGCCAAGGCCAAGGCACCCAGCCAGCCCGCGGCCAAGGCCTAGGCACGCAGCCACCCCGCGGCCAAGCCCTTGGCGCACAGCCACCCCGTGGCCCAGGCCAAGGCCATGGCACCCAGCCACCCCGCGGCCAAGGCCAAGGCCGTGTGCTGTCGCTCACGGATCTTGGCCAACTTTCGCGTTTCCGGGCGGTGCAGGATTTTCGGGTGATGCGTTAGATACGTGCGACAGTCGAATGTCGGAAAAGAGGGGAGTCGATTTTGAGGTCCGAACCTCGTTTTACGGCCGATTTACCGAGTGTGCGGGGGTGCGAAAAGGGGACGAAACGTGCCCTCGAATTGTTCCGATTGTGGTAGAACTGGGCCGGGGGCCTCCTCACGGCGCAAGTACTGCTTTTCGCACGAAGAAATGGCAAAAATAATGCGGGAGGCCCTGCGCCCATTTTTCCACCAGAAAAGGCCAAAATCCGTGAGCTATAGCACACGGATTGTGGCCAAATTTCGCGTTTCGGGGGCAGCGTGGGATTTTGAGCTGGCGTCGTCGGGTTTGGTGGGAGTCGGTGGCGGGAGAAAACCGAATCCAATTCCGAGCTCCGAAACTCGTTTTACGGACATCTTACCGGCAGCGAACGGGTGCCCAAACGGGTGGGCCAAGTCGTCCGATTCAGGAAAAACCGGAGAAAGAAGTGGAAGGTAGGTGTGGATCTCAGTTTTTGGTCTAAGAATACGAAGAAACGGCGAGGACCGTGTGCTCACATTTTGGCCAAAAGCTCGCCCGTGGCCAAGGCACTCGGCCACCCCGCGGCCAAGGCCAAGGCACAGGGCCACGCTCGAGCTCCCTATCCATGCCCCGGGAGGGCGGTCCAAGTGTGTGTTGTGTGTGTGCGAGAGTGTGCGACGTGCCTTGGTCGCGAGCATGTGCTGCATTTCGAGCAAGGCACGCAGCCACCCCGCGGCCAAAGCCAAGGCATGCAGCCACCCCGCGGCCAAGGCCGAGGCCATGGCACCCAGCCACCCCGTGGCCAAGTCCAAGGCACGCAGCCACCCCGAGGCCAAGGCCAAGGCCATGGAAACAAGCCACCCCGCGGCACAGGCCTAGGCACGCAGCCACCCCGTGGCCAAGGCCAAGGCACGCAGCCACCCCGTGGCCAAGGCCAAGGCCATGGCACCCAGCCACGCCGCTGCCAAGGCCTAGGCACGCAGCCACCCCGCGGCCAAGGCCGTGTGCTGTAGCTCACGGATCTTGGCCAACTTTCGCGTTTCCGGGGCGGTGCGGGATTTTGGGGTGATGCATTAGATACGTGTGACAGTCGAACGTCGGAGAAGACGGGAGTCGATTCCGAGGTCCGAACCTCGTTTTACGGCCGATTTACCGAACTAGCGGGGGTGCGAAAAGGTGACAAAACGTGCCTGCAAATTGGTCCGGTTGTGGTAAACTGGGCCGGGGGCCTCCTCACAGTGCTAGTACTGTTTTGCGCTCGAAGAAATGGTGAAAATAATGCGGGAGGCCCTCCGCCCATTTTCCCGCCCGAAAAGGCCAAAATCCGTGAGCTATAGCACACGGATTGCGGCCAAATTTCGCGTTTCGGGGGCGGCGTGGGATTTTTGGCTGGCGTGGTCGGGTTTGGTGGGAGTCGGTGGCGGGAGAAAACGGAATCCAATTCCGAGCTCCGAAACTCGTTTTACGGCCATTTTACCGCCAGAGAACGGGTTCCCAAACGGGTGGGCCAACTCATCCGATTCAGGCAAAACCGGAGAAAGAAGTGGAAGGTGAGTGTGGATCTCAGTTTTTGGTCCAAGAATGCGAAGCAACGGCGAGGACCGTGTCCTCACATCTAGGCCAAATGCTCGCCCGCGGCCAAGGCCAAGGCCAAGGCGCGCGGCCACCCCTCGGCCAAGCCCAAGGCACAGGGCCACGCTCGAGCTCCCTATCCTTGCCCCGGGAGTGCGGCCCAAGTTTGTGTTGTGTGTGTGCGAGAGTGTGCGATGTGCCTTGGTCGCGAGCATGTGCTGCATTTCGAGCAAGGCAAGCAGCCACCCCGCGGCCAAGGCCTAGGCACGCAGCCACCCCGCGGCCAAGGCCTAGGCACGTACCCACCCCGCGGCCATGGCCTAGGCACGCAGCCACCCCGCGGCCATGGCCTAGGCATGCAGCCACCGCGCGGGCAAGGCCGTGTGCTGTAGCTCACGGATCTTGGCCAACTTTCGCATTTTTCCGCCCGAAGAGGCCAAAATCCGTGAGCTATAGCACACGGATTGCGGCCAAGTTTCGCGTTTCGGGGGCAGCGTGGGATTTTTGGCTGGCGTGGTTGGGTTTGGTGGGAGTCAGTGGCGGGAGAAAACTGAGTCCAATTCCGAGCTCCGAAACCCGTTTTACGGCCATTTTACCGCCAGAGAATGGTTCCCCAACGGGTGGGCCAACTCGTCCGATTCAGGCAAAACCAGAGAAAGAAGTGGAAGGTAGGTGTGGATCTCAGTTTTTGGTCCAAGAATGCGAAGTGTGTGTTGTGTCCTCACATTTTGGCCAAATGTGCCGCGTGCCTTGGCCAAGGCATGTGCTGCATTTCGCCAAGGCAAGGCACAGGGCCACGCCGAGCTCCCTATCCTTGCCACGGGAGCAAGGCCCAAGTGTGTGTTGTGTGTGGCGAGAGTGTGCGGACGTGCCTTGGTCGCGAGCATGTGCTGCATTTCGAGCAAGGCACGCAGGCAAGGCCAAGGCCATGGCAGCCAGCCAAGGCCAAGGCCATGGGCCACCCAGCCAACCCGCGGCCAAGGCCGAGGCCATGGCACCCAGCCACGCCGCTGCCAAGGCCTAGTCACGCAGCCACCCCGCGGCCAAGGCCGTGTGCTATAGCTCATGGATCTGGGCCAACTTTCGCATTTACGGGCCGGTGCGGGATTTTGGGGTGATGCATTAGATACTTGCGACAGTCGAATGTCGGAGAAGATGGGAGTCGATTCCGAGGTCCGAACCTCGTTTTACGGCCGATTTACCGAACGTGCGGGGGTGCGAAAAGGGGACGAAACGTGCCGGCGAATTGGTCTGGTTGTGGTAGAACTGGGCCGGGGGCCTCCTCACGGTGCTAGTACTGTTTTACTCTCGAAGAAATGGCGAAAATAATGCGGGAGGCCCTGCGCCCATTTTTCTGCCAGAAAAGACCAAAATCCGTGAGCTATAGCACACGGAATGCGGCCGAATTTCGTGTTTCAGGGGCGGCCTGGGAATTTTGGCTGGCGTGGTCGGGTTTCGCGGGAGTCGGTGGCGGGAGAAAACAGAATCCCAATTCCGAACTCCGAAACTCGTTTAGCGGCCATTTTACCGCCAGAGAACGGGTTCCCAAACGGGTGGGCCAACTCGTCCGATTCAGGCAAAACCGGAGAAAGAAGTGGAAGGTAGGTGTGGATCTCAGATTTTGGTCCAAGAATACGAAGCAACGGCGAGGACCGTGTGCTCACATTTTGGCCAAATGCTCGCCCGCGGCCAACGCCAAGGCACAGGGCCACGCTCAAGCTCCCTAAGCTTGCCCCGGGAGCGCGGCCCAAGTTTGTGTTGTGTGTGTGCGAGAGTGTGCGACGTGCCTTGGTCGCGAGCATGTGCTGCATTTTGAGCAAGGCACGTAGCCAGCCCGCGGCCAAAGCCAAGGTAGGCAGCCACACCGCGGCCAAGGCGAAGGCCATCGCTCCCAGCCACCCCGCGGCCAAGGCCTAGGCACGCAGCCACCCCGTGGCCAAGGCCAAGGCACGCAGCGAGGCCGCGGCCAAGGCCAAGGCCATGGCACCCAGCCACCCCGCGGCCAAGGCCTAGGCACGCAGCCACGCCGCGGCCAAGGCCGTGTGCTGTAGCTAACGGATCTTGGCCAACTTTCGCGTTTCCGTGGCGGGGCTGGATTTTGGGGTGATGCATTAGATACGTGCGACAGTCGAACGTCGGAGAAGACGGGAGTCGATTCCGAGGTCCGAACCTCGTTTTACCTCTGATTTACCGAATGTGCGGGGTGCGAAAGGGGACGAAACGTGCCCGCGAATTGGTCCGGTTGTGGTAGAACTGGGCCAGGGCCTCCTCACGGTGCTAGTACTGTTTTCCTCGCGAAGAAATGGCGAAAATAATGCGGGAGGCCCTGCGCCCATTTTTCTGCCAGAAAAGGCCAAAATCCGTGAGCTATAGCACGCGGATTGCGGCCGAATTTCGTGTTTCAGGGGCGCCCTGGGAATTTTGGCTGGCGTGGTCGGGTTTGGTGGGAGTCGGTGGCGGGAGAAAACGGAATCCAATTCCGAACTCCCAAACTCGTTTTACAGCCATTTTACCGCCAGAGAACGGGTGCCCAAACGGGTGGGCCAACTCGTCGGATTCAGGCAAAACCAGAGAAAGAAGTGGAAGGTAGGTGTGGATCTCAGTTTTTGGTCCAAGAATAAGAAGTAACGGCAAGGACCGTGTGCTCACATTTTGGCCAAATGCTCGCCCGCGGCCAAGGCACGCGGCCACCCCGCGGCCAAGGCCAAGGCACAGGGCTACGCTCGAGCTCCCTATCCTTGCCCCGGGAGCGCGGCCCAAGCGTGTGTTGTGTGTGCGCGAGAGTGTGCGACGTGCCTTGGTCGCAAGCATGTGCTGCATTTCGAGCAAGGCACGCAGCCAGCCCGCGGCCAAGGCCAAGGCACGCAGCCACCACCCGGCCAAGGCCAAGGCCATGGCACCCAGCCACCCCGTGGCCAAGGCCTAGGCACGCAGCCACCCCATGGCCAAGGCCAAGGCAATGGCACCCAGCCACGCCGCTGCCAAGGCCTACGCACGCAGCCACCCCGCAGCCAAGGCCGTGTGCTGTAACTCACGGATCTTGGAAAAATTTCGCGTTTCCGGGGCGGGGCGGGATTTTGGGGTGATGCATTAGATACGTCCGACAGTCGAACGTCGGAGAAGACGGGAGTCGTTTCTGACGTCCGAACCTCGTTTTACCTCTGATTTAGCGAACGTGCGGGGGTGCGAAAAGGGGACGAAACATGCCCGCGAATTGGTCCGGTTGTGGTAGAACTGGGCCGGGGGCCTCCTCACGGTGCTAGGACTGTTTTCCTCTCGAAGAAATGGCGAAAATAATGCGGGAGGCCCTGCGCCCATTTTTCCGCCCGAAAAGGCCAAAATCCCTGAGCTATAGCACACGGATTGCGGCCAAATTTCGCGTTTCGGGGGCGGCGTGGGATTTTTGGCTGGCGTGGTCGGGTTTGGTGGGAGTCGGTGGCGGGAGAAAACGGAATCCAATTCTGAGCTCCGAAACTCGTTTTACGACCATTTTACCGCCAGAGAACGGGTGCCCAAACGGGTGGGCCAACTCGTCCGATTCAGGCAAAACCGGAGAAAGAAGTCGAAGGTAGGTGTGGATCTCAGTTTTTGGTCCAAGAATACGAAGCAACGGCGAGGACCGTGTGCTCACATTTTGGCCAAATGCTCGCCCGCGGCCAAGGCCAAGGCACAGGGCGACGCTCGAGCGTCCTATCCTTGCCCCGGGAGCGCGGCCCAAGTGTGTGTTGTGTGTGCGCGAGAGTGTACGACGTGCCTTGGTCGCGAGCATGTGCTGCATTTCGAGCAAGGCACGCAGCCAGCCCGCGGCCAAGGTCAAGGCACGCAGCCACCCCGCGGCCAAGTCCAAGGCAGGCAGCCCGCACGCGTGCGGCATCAACGGCCAATGCATATAGCGGGCATGGCCCAAGCGTCTGTCCGACTTTGTTTGGGCCGAAATTTTAGGAGGTGACGTATTTTGACCGAAGTTATCTTACGGGACTCAAAAGTGGGGAAAAACAGCGGAAGCACTGGGCCCCATTTTTCGGGCCAAAATGGCCAAAGACCGTGTGCTGTAGCTCGCGGATCTGGTCCAACTTTCGTGCCGCGGCCAATGCCCAGGTATGGTGCAGCCAACGCGCGCTCCCGAAGCAAGGATAGGGAGCTTGAGCGTGGCCCCGTGCCTTGGCCGTGAGCACCCGTTTTGCCCCCCACTCCCAGCATGCCACGTGAGGCCAAAAACACCTCTTTTCGTGCTACGAAATATTTTTCTCTTTCTATTTAATAGTATTTCACATTTTTTTCTACCATCATGGAAAAAATCACACCGTAATTCAATATACTTTTTTTTTGGGGGGTGAGAGTCAGCTCAAGGACTGGTGGTGTCTACTGCTGGTGGGTCCAAAATTGCTCTAATACCTCGATTGTCGATTGCATATATATCCTAATATGCAGCAGAAAATAATTTTTAAATTAAATGTGAAATATTCAGATATGTTGTTTTTGAAATTAATGTAATAATATTTGAAGAGAATATTCGAAGCTTTAGCTCTCGCTTGAACCCCTAACATGTAGGTCAAAAATGCAAATAAATTTTCAAGCCTACCATTGAGACAACTTAAAATATCAATATACGACTCGCAAATAAAATTTATATTTGGATCTAAGATACAAATTAATTATAAATCAAATAATTAACGATTTCACATCACAATTGGACATTTAAGTTGCTGCTTTCTGTGGTCAAATCCAAATTAAAATGTCTTATTGTTGCAAAACGTTAGGTTTAAAAAATTCGTGCTACAAAAAATGTGTGAAAACATAAGAGAAACACAAAATTAAGGTTCGGGAAAGCCCCGCAAGCTCCTACGAGAGGCCCTGCGCCCATTTTTCCGCCCGAAAAGGCCAAAATCCGTGAGCTATAGCACACGGATTGTGGCCAAATTTAGTGTTTCGAGGGCGGCCTGGGATTTTTGGCTGGCGTGGTCGGGTTTGGTGGGAGTCGGTGGCGGGAGAAAACGGAATCCAATACCGAGCTCTCAAACTCGTTTTACGGCCATTTTACCGCCAGAGAACGGGTGCCCAAATGGGTGGGCCAACTCGTCCGATTCAGGCAAAACCGGAGAAAGAAGTGGAAGGTAGGTGTGGATCTCAGTTTTTTGTCCAAGAATACGAAGCAACGGCGAGGACCATGTGCTCACATTTTGGCCAAATGCTCGCCCGCGGCCAAGGCACGTGGCCACCCCGCTGCCAAGGGCAAGGCACAGGGCCACGCTCGAGCTCCCTATCTTTGCTCCGGGAGCGTAGCCCAAGTTTGTGTTGTGTGTGTGCAAGAGTGTGCGACGTGCCTTGGTCGCGAGCATGTGCTGCATTTCGAGCAAGGCACGCAGCCAGCCCGCGGCCAAAGCCAAGGTACGTAGCCACCCCGCGGCCAAGGCCAAGACCATGGCACCCAGCCACCCCGCGGCCAAGGCCTAGGCACGCAGCCAGCCCACGGCCAAGGCCAAGGCCATGGCACCCAGCCACCCCGCAGCCAAGGCCTAGGCATGCGGCCACCCCGTGGCCAAGGCCATGGAACGCAGCCACCTCGTGGCAAACGCCAAGGCCATGGCAGCCAGCCACCACGCGGCCAAGGCCTAGGCACGCAGCCACCCCATGGCCAAGGCCTAGGCACGCAGCCACCCCGCGGCCAAGGCCTAGGCACGCAGCCACCCCGCGGCCAAGGCCGTGTGCCGTAGCTCACGGATCTTGGCCAACTTTCGCGTTTCCGGGGCGGTACGGGATTTTGGGGTGATGCATTAGATCGTGCGACAGTCGAACGTCGGAGAAGACAGGAGTCGATTCCGAGGTCCGAATCTCATTTTACGGCCGATTTACCAAACGTGCGGGGGTGCGAAAAGGGGACAAAACGTGCCCGCGAATTGGTCCGGTTGTGGTAGAACTGGGCCGGGGGCCTCCTCACGGTGCTAGTACGGTTTTGTGATCGAAGAAATGGCGAAAATAATGTGGGAGGCCCTGCACCCATTTTTGCTCCCGTAGAGGCCAAAATCCGTGAGCTATAGCACACGGATTGCGGCCAAATTTCGTGTTTCGGGGGAGGCGTGGGATTTTTGGCGGGCGTGGTCGGGTTTGGTGGGAGTCGGTGGCGGGAGAAAACGGAATCCAATTCCGAGTTCCGAAACTCGTTTTACGGCCATTTTACCGCCAGAGAACGGGTGCCCAAACGGGCGGGCCAACTCGTCCGATTCAGGCAAAACCGGTGAAAGAAGTGGAAGGTAGGTGTGGATCTCAGTTTTTGGTGCAAGAATACAAAGCAACGGCAAGGACCGTGTGCTCACATTTTGGCAAAATGCTCGCCCACGGCCAAGACCAAGGCCAAGGCACGCGGCCACCCCGCGGCCAAGGCCAAGGCACAGGGCTACGCTCGAGCTCCCTATCCTTGCCCCGGGAGCGCGGCCCAAGTGTGTGTTGTGTGTGTGCGAGAGTGTGTGACGTGCCTTGGTCGCAAGCATGTGCTGCATTTCGAGCAAGGCACGCAGCAAGCCCGCGGCCAAAGCCAAGGCACGCAGCCACCCCGCGGCCAAAGCCAAGGCACGCAGCCACCCCGCGGCCAAGGCCTAGGCACGCAGCCACCCAGCGGCCATGGCCTAGGCACGCAGCCACCCCGCGGCCAAGGCCGTGTGCTGTAGCTCACGGATCTTGGCCAACTTTCGCATTTTTCCGCCCGAAAAGGCCAAAATCCGTGAGCTATAGCACACGGATTGCGGCCAAATTTCGCGTTTCGGGGGCGGCGTGGGATTTTTGGCTTGCGTGGTTGGGTTTGGTGCGAGTCGGTGGCGGGAGAAAACGGAATCCAATTCCAAACTCCCAAACTCGTTTTACAGCCATTTTACTGCCAGAGAACCGGTCCCCAAACGGGTGGGGCAACTCATCCGATTCAGGCAAAACCGGAGAAAGAAGTGGAAGGTAGGTGTGGATCTCAGTTTTTGGTCCAAGAATACGAAGCAACGGCGAGGACCGTGTGCTCACATTTTGGAAAATGCTCGCCCGCGGCCAAGGCACGCGGCCACCACGCGGCCAAGGCCAAGGCACAGGGCCACGCTCGAGCTCCCTATCCTTGCCCCGGGAGCGCGGCCCAAGTATGTGTTGTGTGTGCGCGAGAGTGTGCGACGTGCCTTGGTTGCGAGCATGTGCTGCATTTTGAGCAAGGCACGCAGCCAGCCCGCGGCCAAGGGCAAGGCCATGGCACCCAGCCACCCCGCGGCCAAGGCCTAGGCACGCAGCCACGGATCTTGGCCAAGGCCAAGGCCATGGCACCACCCATTTTTCCAAGGCCTAGGCACGCAGCCAAAACCCGTGAGCTGCTGTAGCTCACGAATCTTGGCCAACTTTCGCGTTTCGAGGTGGGGCGGGATTTTGGGGTGATGGTTTGGTGCGAGTCGGTGGCGGAGAAAACGGAGTCGATTCCGAAGGTCCCAAACTCGTTTTACAGCCATTTTACCGCCAGAGAACGGGTGCCCAAACGGGTGGGCCAACTGTCCGATTCAGGCAAAACGGTTGTGAAAAAAGTGGAAGGTAGGTGCTAGTATCTGTTTTGGTCCAAGAAATAAAATAATGGCAAGAGAGGCCGTGTGCTCACATTTTTCCGCGCGAAGGCAAAACGTGAGCTATAGCACACGGAAGGCCAAGGCACGGGTTTACACGGGAGGCGTGGGATTTTGCCCCGGAGCACGGCCCGGGTTTGGTGGGAGTCGGTGGCGGGAGAAAACGGAATCCCTTCCGAGCAAATGTTTTGCCATTTTAGCAAGAGAACGGTGCCCAAGCGGGCGGGCCAAGGCCAGTCCGATTCAGGCAAAACCGTGAAAGAAGTGGAAGGTAGGTGGCATCTCAGTTTTTGGTGCAAGAAGGCAAGGCACGCAGCCACCCCGTGGCCAAGGCCAAAATGCACCCAGCCACGGCCAAGACCAAGGCCAAGGCACGCAGCCACCCCGCGGCCAAGGCCAAGGCACAGGTGCTGTAACTCACGGATCTTGGAAAAATTTCGCGTTTCCCAAGGGGTGGGATTTTGGGGTGATGCATTACGTGCCTACGTCCGACAGTCTGAACGTCGGAGAAGACGGAGTCGATTCCGAGGTCCGCACCAAACCGCATTTTACGCCTGATTTAGCGAACCGCGGCCAAGTGCGAAAAGGGGCACGAAACGTGCCCAAGGCCTAGGTGAATTGGTCCAGTTGTGGTAGAACTGGGCGGGGGGCCACCTCACGGTGCTAGGACTGTTTGTGCTGAAGAAATGGCGAAAACGGATCGGGAGGCCCTGCGCCCATTTTTCCGCCCGAAAAGGCCAAAATCCGTGAGCTATAGCACACGGATTGCGGCCAAATTTCGTGTTTCGGGGGCGGCGTGGGTTTTTTGGCTGGCGTGGTCGGGTTTGGTGGGAGTCGGTGGCGGGAGAAAACGGAATCCAATTCCGAGCCCCGAAACTCGTTTTACGGCCATTTTACCGCCAGAGAACGGGTTCCCAAACGGGTGGGCCAACTCGTCGGATTCAGGCAAAACCGGAGAAAGAAGTGGAAGGTAGGTGTGGATCTCAGTTTTTGGTCCAAGAATGCGAAGCAACGGCGAGGACCGTGTCCTCACATTTTTGCCAAATGCTCGCCCGCGGCCAAGGCCAAGGCCAAGGCACGCGGCCACCCCGCGGCCAAGGCCAGCGCACAGGGCCACGATCGAGCTCCCTATCCTTGCCTCGGGAGTGTGGTCCAAGTGTGTTTTGTGTGTGTGCGAGAGTGTGCGACGTGCCTTGGTCGCGAGCATGTGATGCATTTCGAGCAAGGCACGCAGCTAGCCCGCGGCCAAAGCCAAGGCACGCAGCTAGCCCGCGGCCAAAGCCAAGGCACGCAGCTAGCCCGCGGCCAAAGCCAAGGCACGCAGCCACCCCGCGGCCATGGCCTAGGCACGCAGCTAGTACCCTCGGTAAATCGGCCGTAAAACGAGGTTCGGACCTCGAAATCGACTCCCCTCTTTTCCGACGTTTGACTATCGCACTTATCTAATGCATCACCCCAAAATCCCGCACCACCCCGGAAACGCTAAAGTTGGCCAGGATGCGTGAGTGACAGCACACGGCCTTGGCCTTGGCCGCGGGGTGGCTGCAGGCCATGTCCTCGGGGTTGCTGCGTAAAACCATGGCCTTGGCCTTGAAATGGCGAAAATAACGGGTGGCTGTGTGCCAAGGCCTTGGCCGTGGGCTGGCTGGGTGCCATGGCCTTGGCCGCGGGTTTTTGGCTGGGTGCCATGGGTTTGGTGGGGCGGTGGCTGGGTGCGGAATGGCCTTGGCCCCGAAACTCGTTTTACGCCATTTTACCGCCAGAGAACGGGTTCCCAAACGGGTGGGCCAACTCGCGTGCCTCGGCAAAACCTGGCCTTGGAAGATAGGGCTGGATCTCAGTTTTGGTCCAAGAATGCAGCACATGCTCGCGACCAAGGCATTTTCGCACACTCTCACGCACACACAACACACACTCGGGCCACCGCTCCCGAGGCAAGGATAGGGAGCTCGAGCGTGGCCCTGTGCCTTGGCGTTGCCTCGGGAGTGTGGTGCGTGGTTTTGTGTGTGGGCGAGCATTTGGCCAAAATGTGAGCACACGTCCCGCCATTTCTTCGTATTCTTGGACCAAAACCTGAGATCCACACCTACCTTCCACTTCTTTCTCCGTTTTGCCAGAATCGGACGATTTGGCCCCCGCGTTTGGGCACCCGTTCAGCTGCCGGTAAGATGGCCGTAAAACGAGTTTCGAGCTCGGAATTGATTCCGTTTTTCCGCCACTTGACTCCCACAAACCCCACCACGCATCAGCCCAAAATCCCACCACGCCCCGAAACGCTAAAGTTGGCCAAGATCCGTGAGTGATAGCTCACGGATTTTGGACTTTTCTGGCGCAAAAATGGGTGGCAGGGCCTCCCGCATTATTTTTTCCATTTCTTGGCCTTGCGGAAAGCAGTACTTACGTGTGCCAAGGAGGCCCCGTGGGCCCATTTCTACCACAATCGGACCAATTTAAGGGCACGTGCCATCCCCTTCGCACCCCGCACCCTGGGTAAATTGGCCTTAAAACAAGGTTCGACCTCAAATCGACTCCCCTCTTTTCCGACGTTCGACTGTCGTCGACGTATCTAATGCATCACCCCAAAATCCCACACCGCCCGGAAACGCGAAAGTTGGCCAAGATCCCAAGATCCGCAGCACATGCACACGGCCTTGGCCTTGGCAGGTCGGCTGGCTGGGGGCCATGGCCTTGGCCTTGGCCTCCGAGGCAAGGATGGCCTTGGCCTTGGCCAGCGTGGTGGCTGTGTGCCAAGGCCTTGGCCGCGGGGTGGCTGCGTGGCTTGGCCTTGGCCACGGGCGAGCATTTGGACAAAATGTGAGCACACGGTCCTCGCCGTTTCTTCGTATTCTTGGGCCAAAACCTGAGATCCACACCTACCTTCCACTTCTTTCTCCGGTTTTGCCAGAATCGGACGATTTGGCCCACCCGTTTGGGCACCCGTTCGCTGCCAGTAAGATGGCCGTAAAACAAGTTTCGAGCTCGGAATTGATTCCGTTTTCTCCCGCCACCGACTCCCACCAAACCCCACCACGCCAGCCCAAAATCCCACGCGCCCCTGAAACGCGAAATTTGGCCACAATCCGTGTGCTATAGCTCACGGATTTTGGCCTTTTCCGGGGGAAAAACGGGCGCAGGACCTCCCGCATTATTTTCACCATATTTCAAGTGGAAAACAGTACTTGCGCCGTGAGGAGGCCCCCGGCCCATTTCTACCACAATCGGACCAATTTAAGGGCACGTTTCGTCCCCTTTTCGCACCCCCGCACCCTCGGTAAATTGGCCGTAAAACAAGGTTCGGACCTCGAAATCGACTCCCGTCTTTTCCGACATTTGACTGTCGCACGTATCTAATGCATAACCCCAAAATCCCGCACCGCCCAGAAAACAAGAAAGTTGGCCCAGATCCGTGAGCTATAGCGCACGGTCTTTTGGCCATTTTGGTCCGAAAAATGGGGCCCGGAGCATCCGCGCTGTATGAACAACTTTTCAGTCCCGTAAGATAACTTCAGGCTGAAATAAGTGCCTAAAATGGCCTTGGCCCGGGTCGGACAGACGCTTGGCCTTGGCCCCGGGTTTCTGCATTGGCCGTGGGCCTTGGCCTGGGCTAGGGCTGCTTGCCTTGGCCCCGAAATGCGGGTGGTTGGGAGCCTTGGCCTTGGACCAAGGCAGGTGGTGGCTGCGTGCCAACAGGCACTTGGTCCGCGCTCCTGAGGCTGGCTGGGTGCCTTGGCCTTGTGCCTTGGCCTTGGCGCGGGGTGGCTGCGTGCCGAGGCGTTGGCCAAAATTGGCCGCAGGGCTGGTTTCTTCGTTTCTTGGGCTGAGATCCACAATGCAGCACATGCTTGCGGCCAAGGCACAGAGCGGCGCTCTCGGGAAAAGTAGCCACAAAACGAGTTTCGGAGCCCGGAATCGGCTTCCGCTCTCTCCCGCGGTGAACCCCCTCCAATACCGACAACACCAGCCTAAAAGCCCACGCCGCCACGGAAACGCGAAATTTGGCCGCAATCCGTGTGCTATAGCTCACGGATTTTGGCCATTTCGGGGGGAAAAATGGGCGCAGGGCCTCCCGCACTATTTTTTCCATTTCTTCGAGCGGAAAGCAGTACTTGCGCCGTGAGGGCACGTTTCATCCCCTTTTCGCACCCCCGCACCCTCGGTAAATCGGCCGTAAAACGAGGTTCGGACCTCGAAATCGACTCCCCTCTTTTCCGACGTTCGACTGTCGCACGTATCTAATGCATCACCCCAAAATCTCGCACCGCCCCGGAAACGCGAAAGTTGGCCAAGATCCGTGAGCGACAGCACACGGCCTTGGCCTTGGCCGCGGGGTGGCTGCGTGCCTAGGCCTTGGCCGCGGGGTTGCTGGGTGCCATGGCCTTGGCCTTGGCCACCGGGTGGCTGTGTGCCAAGGCCTTGGCCACGGGGTGGCTGCGTGCCTAGGCCTTGGCCGCGGGCTGGCTGGGTGCCATTGCCTTGGCCGGGGGGTGGACGCGTGCCTAGGCTTTGGCCATGGGGTGGCTGCGTGCCTCGGCCTTGGCCTTCGGCGCGGGTTGGCTACGTGCCTTTCTCGAAATGCAGCATATGCTCGCGACCAAGGCAGGTCGTACACTCTCACGCACACACAACACACACTCCGGCCGCGCTCCCGAGGCAAGGATACGGAGCTCGAGCGTGGCCCTGTGCCTTGGCGTTGGCCGGGGGGTGGCTGCGTGGCTTGGCCTTGGCCGCGGGCTGGCTCCGTGCCTTGCTCGAACTGAAGCACATGCTCGCGACCAAGGCAGGTCGCACACTCTCACGCACACACAACACATACTCTGGCCGCGCTCCCGAGGCAAGGATAGGGAGCTCGAGCGTGGCCCTGTGCCTTGGCGTTGGCCGCGGGGTGGCTGCGTGGCTTGGAGTTGGCCGCAGACGAGCATTTGGCCAAAATGTGAGCACACGGTCCTCGCCGTTTCTTTGTATTCTTGGACAAAAAACTGAGATCCACACCTACCTTCCACTTCTTTCTCCGGTTTTGCCTGAACCGGACGAGTGGGCCCACCCGTTTTGGCACCCGTTCGCTGCCGGTAAGATGGCCGTAAAACAAGTTTCGGAGCTCGGAATTGGATTCCGTTTTCTCCCGCCGCCGACTCCCACCAAACCCGACCATGCCAGCCCAAAATCGAACGCTGCCCCCGAAACGCGAAATTTGGCCACAATCCGTGTGCTATAGGTCATGGATTTTGGCCTTTTCCGGGGGAAAAATGGGCGCAGGGCCTCCCGCATTATTTTCGCCATTTCTTCGATCGGAAAACAGTACTTGCGCCGTGAGGAGGCCCCCGGCCCAGTTCTACCACAATCGGACCAATTCGCGGGCACGTTTCGTCCTCTTTTCGCACCCCTGCAGCCTCGGTAAAACGGCCGTAAAACGAGGTTCGGACCTCGAAATCGACTCCCCTCTTTTCCAACGCAAAACCTGTCGCACGTATCTAATGCATCACCCCAAAATCCGGCACCGCCCCGGAAACGCGAAAGTTGGCCAAGATCCGTGAGCTACAGCACATGGCCTTGGCCTTGGCCGCGGGGTGGCTGCGTGGCATGGCCTTGGCCTTGGCCGTGGGGTGGCTGCGTGCCATGGCCTTGGCCTTGGCCTCGGGTTGGCTGCGTGCCAAGGCCTTGGCCGCGGGCTGGCTGCGTGCCTAGGCCTTGGCCGCGGGCTGGCTGGGTGCCATGGCCCTGGCCGCCGGGTGGCTGTGCGCCTAGGCCTTGGCCGCGGGGTGGCTGCGTGCCTTACCCTTGGCCGCGGGCTGGCTCCGTGCCTTGCTCGAAATGCAGCACATGCTCATGACCAAGGCAGGTCGCACACTCTCACGCACACACAACACACACTCCGGCCGCGCTCCCTAGTCAAAGATAGGGAGCTCGAGCGTGGCCCTGTGCCTTGGCGTTGGCCGCGGGGTGGCTGCGTGGCTTGGCCTTGGCCGCGGGCGAGCATTTGGCCAAAATGTGAGCACACGGTCCTCGCCGTTTCTTCGTATTCTTGGACCAAAAACTGAGATCCACACCTACCTTCCACTTCTTTCTCCGGTTTTGCCTGAATCGGACGAGTGGGCCCACCCGTTTGGGCACCCGTTCGCTGCCTGTACGATGGCCGTAAAACGAGTTTCGGAGCTTGGAATTGGATTCCGTTTTCTCCCACCACCGACTCCCACCAAACCCAACCACGCCAGCCCAAAATCCCACGCCGCCCCCGAAACGCGAAATTTGGCCACAATCCGTGTGCTATAGCTCACGGATTTTGGCCTTTTCCGGGGGAAAAATGGGTGCACGGCCTCCCACATTATTTTCGCCATTTCCTCGAGTGGAAAACAGTACTTGCGCCGTGAGGAGGCCCCCGGCCCAGTTCTACTACAATCGGACCAATTCGCGGGCACGTTTCGTCCCCTTTTCGCACCCCTGCACCCTCGGTAAATCGGCCGTAAAACGAGGTTCGGACCTCGAAATCCACTACCCTCTTTTCCGACGTTCGACTGTCGCACGTATCTAATGCATCACCGCAGAATCCCGCACCGCCCCGGAAACGCGAAAGTTGGCCAAGATCCGTGAGCGACAGCACACGGACTTGGCCTTGGCCGCAGGGTGGCTGCGGGCCATGGCCTTGGCCTTGGCCTCGGGGTGGCTGCGTGCCGTGGCCTTGGCCTTGGCCACCGGGTGGCTGTGTGCCAAGGCCTTGGCCGCGGGCTGGCAGGCTGCCATGGCCTTGGCCGCGGGGTGGACGTGTGCCTTGGCCTTGGCCACGGGGTGGCTGCGTGCCTCGGCCTTGGCCACGGGGTGGCTGCGTGCCTCGGCCTTGGCCTTGGCCGCGGGCTTGCTCCGTGCCTTGCTCGAAATGCAGCACTTGCTCGCGACCAAGGCAGGTCGCACACTCTCACGCACACACAACACACACTCCGGCCGCGCTCCCGAGGCAATGATAGGGAGCTCGAGCGTGGCCCTGTGCCTTGGCGTTGGCCGCGGGGTGGCTGCGTGGCTTGGCCTTGGCCGCGGGCGCGTATTTGGCCAAAATGTGAGCACACGGTCCTCGCCGTTTCTTCGTATTCTTGGACCAAAAACTGAGATCCACACCTACCTTCCACTTCTTTCTCCGGTTTTGCCTGAATCGGACGAGTGGGCCCACCCTTTTCGGCACCCGTTCGCTGCCGGTAAGATGGCCGTAAAACGAGTTTCGGAGCTCGGAATTGGATTCCGTTTGCTCCCGCCACCGACTCCCACCAAACCCGACCACGCCAGCCCAAAATCCCACGCCGCCCCCGAAATGCGAAATTTGGCCACAATCCGTGTGCTATAGCTCACGGATTTTGGCCTTTTCCAGGTGAAAAATAGGCGAGGGCCTCCCGCATTATTTTTTCCATTTCTTCGAGCGGAAAACAGTACTTGCACCGTGAGGAGGCCCCCGGCCCAGTTCTACCACAATTGGACCAATTCGGGGGCACGTTTCGTCCCCTTTTCACACCCCCGCACCCTCGGTAAATCGGCCGTAGGACGAGGTTCGGACCTCGAAATCGACTCCCCTCTTTTCCAACGCTCGACTGTCGCACGTATCTAATGCATCACCCCAAAATCCTGTACCGCCCTGGAAACGCGAAAGTTGGACAAGATCAGTGAGCTACGGCACACGGCCTTGGCCGCGGGGTGGCTGCGTGCCTAGGCCTTGGCCGTGGCCGCGGGGTGGCTGCGTGCCTAGGCCTTGGCCTTGGCCACGGGGTGGCTGCGTGCCTAGGCCTTGGCCTTGGCCACGGGGTGGCGGGAGGAAACGG
>JASUUG010000019.1:0-63111 GCA_030449905.1 Luvunga scandens
TGTGATGTGAAATCTTTAATTATTTGATTTATAATTAATTTGTATCTTAGATCCAAATATAAATTTTATTTGCGAGTTGTATATTGATATTTTAAGTTGACTCAATGGTAGGCTTGAAAATTTATTTGCTTTTTTGACCTACATGTTAGGGGTTCAAGCGAGAGCTAAAGCTTCGAATATTCTCTTCAAATATTATTACATTAATTTCAAAAACAACATATCTGAATATTTCACATTTAATTTAAAAATTATTTTCTGCTGCATATTAGGATATATATGCAATCGACAATCGAGGTATTAGAGCAATTTTGGACCCACCAGCAGTAGACACCACCAGTCCTTGAGCTGACTCTCACCCCCCCAAAAAAAAAGTATATTGAATTACGGTGTATTTTTTCCATGATGGTAGAAAAAAATGTGAAATACTATTAAATAGAAAGAGAAAAATATTTCGTAGCACGAAAAGAGGTGTTTTTGGCCTCACGTGGCATCTTTGGGAGTGGGGGCAAAACGGGTGCTCACGGCCAAGGCACGGGCCACGCTCAAGCTCCCTATCCTTGCCTCGGGAGCGCGCGTTGGCTGCACCATACCTGGGCATTGGCCGTGGCACGAAAGTTGGACCAGATCCGCGAGCTACAGCACACGGTCTTTGGCCATTTTGGCCCGAAAAATGGGGGCCGGAGCTTCCGCGCTGTTTCCCCCACTTTTGAGTCCCGTAAGATAACTTCGGTCGAAATACGTCACCTCCTAAAATTTCGGCCCAAACAAAGTTGGACAGACGCTTAGGCCACGCCCGCTATATGCATTGGCCGTTGATGCCGCGCGCGTGCGGGCTGCGTGCGGGCTGCGTGCCCTGGCCTTGGCCGCGGGGTGGCTACGTGCCTTGACCTTGGCCGCGGGCTGGCTGCGTGCCTTGCTCGAAATGCAGCACATGCTCGCTACCAAGGCACATCGTACACTCTCGCGCACACACAACACACACTTGGGCCGCGCTCCCGGGGCAAGGATAGGGAGCTCGAGCGTGGCCCTGTGCCTTGGCCTTGGCCGCGGGGTGGCCGCGTGCCTTGGCCGCGGGCGAGCATTTGGCCAAAATGTGAGCACACGGTCCTCGCCGTTGCTTCGTATTCTTGGACCAAAAACTGAGATCCACACCTACCTTCCACTTCTTTCTCCGGTTTTGCCTGAATCGGACGAGTTGGCCCACCCGTTTCCGCACCCGTTCTCTGGCGGTAAAATGGCCGCAAAACGAGTTTCGGAGCTCGGAATTGGATTCCCTTTTCTCCCGCCACCGACTCCCACCAAACCCGACCACGCCAGCTAAAAATCCCACGCCGCCCCCGAAACGCGAAATTTGGCCGCAATCCGTGTGCTAAAGCTCACGGATTTTGGCCTTTTCGGTCGGAAAAATGGGCGCAGGGCCTCCCGCATTATTTTCGCCATTTCTTCGAGAGGAAAACCGTACTAGCACCGTGAGGAGCCCCCGGCCCAGTTCTACCACAACCGGACCAATTCGCGGGCACGTTTCGTCCCCTTTTCGCACCCCCGCACGTTCGCTAAATCAGACATAAAACGACATTCGGACCTCGGAATCGACTCCCGTCTTCTCCGACGTTCGACTGTCGCACGTATCTAATGCATCACCCCAAAATGCCGCCCCGCCCCGGAAACGCGAAAGTTGGCCAAGATCCGTGAGCTACAGCACACGGCCTTGGCTGCGGGGTGGCTGCGTGCCTAGGCCTTGGCAGCGGCGTGGCTGGGTGCCATGGCCTTGGCCTTGGCCACGGGGTGGAAGCGTGCCTTGGCCTTGGCCTTGGCCGCGGGGTGGCTGCGTGCCTAGGCCTTGGCCGCAGGGTGGCTGGGTGCCATGGCCTTGGCCTTGGCCGCGGGCTGGCTGCGTGCCTTGCTCGAAATGCAGCACATGCTTGCGACCAAGGCACGTCGCACACTCTCGCGCACACACAACACACACTTGGGCCGCGCTCCCGGGGCAAGGATAGGGAGCTCGAGCGTGGCCCTTTGCCTTGGCCTTGGCCGCGGGGTGGCCGCGTGCCTTGGCCGCGGGCGAGCATTTGGCCAAAATGTGAGCACACGGTCCTTGCAGTTGCTTCTTATTCTTGGACCAAAAACTAAGATCCACACCTACCTTCCACTTCTTTCACTGGTTTTGCCTGAATCCGACGAGTTGGCCCAACCGTTTGGGCACCCGTTCTCTGGCGGTAAAATGGCCGTAAAACGAGTTTGGGAGCTCGGAATTGGATTCCGTTTTCGCCCGCCACCGACTCCCACCAAACCCGACCACGCCCACCAAAAATCCCACGCCGCCCCCAAAACACGAAATTTGGCCGCAATCCGTGTGCTATAGCTCACGGATTTTGGCCTTTTCGGGCGGAAAAATGGGCGCAGGGCCTCCCGCATTATTTTCGCCATTTTTCGATCGCAAAACAGTACTAGCACCGTGAGGAGGCCCCCGACCCAGTTCTACCACAACCGGATCAATTCGCGGGCATGTTTCGTCCCCTTTTCGCACTCCCGCACGTTCCGTAAATCGGCCGTAAAATGAGGTTCGGACCTCGGAATTGACTCCCGTCTTCTCTGACGTTCGACCGTCGCACGTATCTAATGCATCACCCCAAAATCCTGCACCGCCCCGGAAACGCGAAAGTTGGCCAAGATCCGTGAGCTACAGCACAAGGCCTTCGCCGCGGGGTGGCTGCGTGCCTAGGACTTGGAAGCGGCGTGGCTGGGTGCCATGGCCTTGGCCTTGGCCAGTGGGTGGCTGCGTGCCTTGGCCTTGGCCACTGGGTGGCTGCGTGCCTTGGCCTTGGCCACGGGGTGGCTGGGTGCCATGGCCTTGGCTTTGGCCGCGGGGTGGCTGCGTGCCTAGGCCTTGGCCGCGGGGTGGCTGCGAGCCTTGGCCTTGGCCGCTGGCTGGCTAAGTGCCTTGCTCGAAATGCAGCACATGCTCGCGACCAAGGCACGTTGCACACTCTCGCGCACACACAACACACACTTGGGCCGCGCTCCCGGGGCAAGGATAGGGAGCTCGAGCGTGGCCCTGTGCCTTGGCCTTGGCCGCGGGCGAGCATTTGGCCAAAATGTGAGCACACAGTCCTCGCCGTTGCTTCGTATTCTTGGACCAAAAACTGAGATCCACACCTATCTTCCACTTCTTTCTCCGGTTTTGCCTGAATCCGACGAGTTGGCCCACCCATTTGGGCACCCGTTCTCTGGCAATAAAATGGCCGTAAAACGAGTTTCGGAGCTCGGAATTGGATTCCGTTTTCTCCCGCCACCGAATCCCACGAAACCCGACCACGCCAGCCAAAAATTCCACGCCGCCCCTGAAACACGAAATTTGGCCGCAATCCGTGTGCTATAGCTCACGGATTTCGGCCTTTTCGGGCGGAAAAATGGGCGCAGGGCCTCCCGCATTATTTTCGCCATTTCTTCGAGCGAAAACAGTACTAGCACCATGAGGAGGCCCCCGGCCCAGTTCTACCACAACCGGACCAATTCGCCGGCACGTTTCGTCCCCTTTTCGCACCCCCGCACGTTCGGTAAATCGGCCGTAAAACGAGGTTCGGACCTCGGAATCGACTCCCGTCTTCTCCGACGTTCGACTGTTGCACGTATCTAATGCATATCCCCAAAATCCCGCACCGCCCCGGAAACGCGAAAGTTGGCCAAGATCCGTGAGCTACAGCACACGGCCTTGGCCGCGGGGTAGCGGCATGCCTAGGCCTTGTCCGCGGTGTGGCTGGGTGCCATGGCCTTGGCCCAGGCCACGGGGTGGCTGCGTGCCTACGCCTTGGCCATGGGGTGGCTGGGTGCCATGGCCTTGGCCTTGGCCTCGGGGTGGCTGTGTGCCTAGGACTTGGCCACGGGGTGGCTGGGTGCCATGGCCTTGGCCTTGGCCGCGGGGTGGCTGCATGCCTTGGCTTTGGGCGCGGGCTGGCTCCGTGCCTTGCTCGAAAAGCAGCACATGCTCGCGACCAAGGCACGTTGCACACTCTCGCACACACACAACACACACTTGGACCGCCCTCCCGGGGCATGGATAGGGAGCTCGAGCGTGGCCCTGTGCCCATGCCTTGGCCGCGGGCGAGCTTTTGCCCAAAATGTGAGGACACGGTCCTCGCCGTTCCTTCGCATTCTTGGACCAAAAACTGAGATCCACACCTACCTTCCACTTCTTTCTCCGGTTTTGCCTGAATCGGACGAGTTGGCCCACCCATTTGGGAACCCGTTCTCTGGCGGTAAAATGGCCGTAAAACGAGTTTCGGAGCTCGGAATTGGATTCCTTTTTCTCCTGCTACCGACTCCCACCAAACCCGACCAGGCCAGCCAAAAATTCCACGCCGCCCCCGAAACACGAAATTTGGCCGCAATCCATGTGCTATAGCTCACGGATTTTGGCCTTTTCGGGCGGAAAAATGGGCGCAGGGCCTCCCGCATTATTTTCGCCATTTCTTCGAGAGGAAAACAGTACTAGCACCGTGAGGAGGCCCCCGGCCCAGTTCTACGACAACCGGACCAATTCGCGGGCACGTTTCGTTCCCTTTTCACACCCCCGCACGTTCGGTAAATCGGCTGTAAAACGAGGTTCGGACCTCGGAATCGACTCCCGTCTTCTCCGACGTTTGACTGTCGCACGTATCTAATGCATCACCCCAAAATCCCGCCCCGCCCCGGAAACCCAAAAGTTGGCCAAGATCCGTGAGCTACAGCACACGGCCTTGGCAGCGGGGTGGCTTCGTGCCTAGGCCTTGGCCGCGGGATGGCTGGGTGCCATGGCCTTGGCCTTGGCCGCGGGGTAGCTGCGTGCCTTGGCCTTAGCCGCGGGCTGGCTGCGTGCCATGCTCGAAATGCAGCACATGCTCGCGACCAAGGCACTTCGCACACTCTCGCGCACACACAACACAAACTTGGGCCGCGCTCCCGCGGCAAGGATAGGGAGCTCGAGCGTGGCCCTGTGCCTTGGCCTTGGCCGCGGGGTGGCCGCGTGCCTTGGCCGCGGGCGAGCATTTGGCCAAAATGTGAGCACACGGGGTGGCTGCGTGCCTTTCTCGAAATGCAGCATATGCTCGCGACCAAGGCAGGTCACACACTCTCACGCACACACAACACACACTCCGGCCGCGCTCCCGAGGCAAGGATAGGGAGCTCGAGCGTGACCCTGTGCCTTGGCGTTGGCCGCGGGTTGGCTGCGTGGCTTGGCCTTGGCCGCGTGCGAGCATTTCGCCAAAATGTGAGCGCACGGTCCTCGCCGTTTCTTCGTATTCTTGGAAAAAAAACTGAGATCCACACCTACCTTCCACTTCTTTCTCCGGTTTTTCCTGAATCGGACAAGTTGGCCCACCCGTTTGGGCACCCGTTCGCTGTCGGTAAGGTGGCCGTAAAATGAGTTTCGGAGCTCGGAATTGGATTCCGTTTTCTCGCACCACCGACTCCCACCAAACCCGACTACGCCAGCCCAAAATTCCACGCCGACCCCGAAATGCGAAATTTGGCCACAATCTGTGTGCTATAGCTCACGGATTTTGGCCTTTTCCGGGGGAAAAATGGGTGCACGGCCTCCCGCATTCTTTTCGCCATTTCTTCGAGCAGAAAACAGTACTTGCGCCGTGAGGAGGCCCCCAGCCCAGTTTTACCACAATTGGACCAATTCGCGGGCACGTTTCGTCCCCTTTTCGCACCCCCGCACCCTCGGTAAAACGGCCGTAAAACGAGGTTCGGACCTCGAAATCGACTCCCCTCTTTTCCGACGTTCAAGTGTCACACGTATCTATTGCATCACCCCAAAATCCCGCACCGCCCCGGAAACGCGAAAGTTGGCCAAGATCCGTGAGCTACAGCACACGGCCTTGGCCTTGGCTGCGGGGTGGCTGCGTGCCATGGCCTTGGCCTTGGCCTCGGGGTGGCTGCGTGCCAAGGCCTTGGCCGCAGGCTGGCTGCGTGCCTAGGCCTTGGCCGCGGGCCGGCTGGGTGCCATGGCCTTGGCCGCGGGGTGAACGCGTGCCTTGGCCTTGGCCACGGGGTGGCTGCAAGCCTCGTCCTTGGCCTTTGCCGCGGGCTGGCTCTGTGCCTTGCTCGAAATGCAGCACATGCTCGCGACCAAGGCTGGTCGGACACTCTCACGCACACTCAAGACACACTCGGGCCGCGCTCCCTAGGCAATGATAGGGAGCTCGAGCGTGGCCCTGTGCCTTGGCGTTGGCCGCGGGGTGGCTGCCCGGCTTGGCGTTGGCCACGGGCGAGCATTTGGCCAAAATGTGAGCACACGGTCCTCGCCGTTTCTTCGTATTCTTGGACCAAAAACTTAGATCCACACCTACCTTCCACTTCTTTCTCCGGTTTTGCCTGAATCGGACGAGTTGGCCAACCCGTTTGGGCACCCGTTCGCTGCCGGTAAGATGGCCGCAAAACGAGTTTCGAAGCTCGGAATTGGATTCCGTTTTCTCCCGCCATCGACTCCCACCAAAGCCGACAACGCCAGCCATAAATCCCACGCCGCCCCCGAAACTCGAAATTGGGCCACAATCCGTGTGCTATAGCTTACGGATTTTGGCCTTTTCTGGCGGAAAAATGGGCGCAGGGCCTCCCGCATTATTTTTGCCTTTTCTTCGAGCGGAAAGCAGTACTTGCGCCGTGAGGAGGCCCCCGGCCCAGTTCTACCATAATCGGACCAATTCGAGGGCACGTTTTGTCCCCTTTTCGCACCCCCGCACCCTAGGTAAATCGGCCGTAAAACGAGGTTCGGACCTCGAAATCGACTCCCCTCTTTTCCGGCGTTCGACGTATCTAATGCATCACCCCAAAATCCCACACCGCCCGAAACGCGAAAGTTGGCCAAGATCCGTGAGCGACAGCACACCTCTTTTGGCCGGGCCATGGCCTCGGGGTGGCTGCGTGCCATGGCCTTGGCCTTGGCCACCGGGTGGCTGTGTGCCAAGGCCTTGGCCGCGGGCTGGCTGGGTGCCATGGCCTTGGCCGCGTGGTGGACGCGTGCCTTGGCCTTGGCCACGGGGTGGCTGCGTGCCTCGGCCTTGGCCTTGGCCGCGGGCTTGCTCCGTGAATTGCTCGAAATGCAGCACATGCTCACGACCAAGGCAGGTCGCACACTCTCACGCACACACAAGACACTATCGGGCCGCGCTCCCGAGGCAATGATAGGGAGCTCGAGCGTGGCCCTGTGCCTTGGCGTTGGCCGCGGGGTGGCTGCGCGGCTAGGCGTTGGCCGCGGGCGAGCATTTGGCCAAAATGTGAGCACACGGTCCTCGCCGTTTCTTCGTATTCTTGGACCAAAAACTGAGATCCACACCTACCTTCCACTTCTTTGTCCGGTTTTGCCTGAATCGGACGAGTTGGCCAACCCGTTTGGGCACCCGTTCGCTGCCGGTAAGATGGCCGTAAAACGAGTTTCGGAGCTCGGAATTGGATTCCGTTTTCTCCCGCCACCGACTCCCACCAAAGCTGATGACGCCCGCCCAAAATCCCACGCCGCCCCCGAAACTCGAAATTGGGCCACAATCCGTGTGCTATAGCTTACGGATTTTGGCCTTTTCTGGCGGAAAAATGGGCGCAGGGCCTCCCGCATTATTTTTTCCTTTTCTTCGAGCGGAAAGCAGTACTTGCGCCGTGAGGAGGCCCCCGGCCCAGTTCTACCATAATCGGACCAATTCGAGGGCACGTTTTGTTCCCTTTTCGCACCCCCGCACCCTCGGTAAATCGGCCGTAAAACGAGGTTCGGACCTCGAAATCGACTCCCCTCTTTTCCGGCGTTCGACTGTCGCACGTATCTAATGCATCACCCCAAAATCCCGCACCGCCCCGGAAACGCGAAAGTATGCCAAGATCCGTGAGCGACAGCACAAGATCCGTGAGCGGGACAGCGGGCCACGGACTTGGCCTCCTTGGCCATGGCCTTGGCCTTGGCCACCGGGTGGCTGCATGCCTAGGCCTTGGCCGCGGGCTGGCAGCATGCCTAGGCCTTGGCCGCGGGCTGGCTGGGTGCCATGGCCTTGGCCGCGGGGTGGACACGTGTCTTGGCCTTGGCCACGGGGTGGCTGCGTGCCTCGGCCTTGGCCTTGGCCGCGGGCTGGCTCCGCGCCTTGCTCGAAATGCAGCACATGCTCGCGACCAAGGCAGGTCGCACACTGTCACGCACACACAACACACACTCGGGCCGCCAAATTTCGTGTTTCGGGGGCGGCGTGGGATTTTTGGCTGGCGTGGTCGGGTTTGGTGGGAGTCGGTGGCGGGAGAAAACGGAATCCAATTCCGAGCTCCGAAACTCGTTTAACAGCCATTTTACCGCCAGAGAACGGGTTCCCAAACGGGTGGGCCAACTCGTCGGATTCAGGCGAAACCGGAGAAAGAAGTGGAAGGTAGGTGTGGATCTCAGTTTTTGGTCCAAGAATACGAAGCAATGGCGAGGACCGTGTGCTCACATTTTGGCCAAATGCCCGCCCGCGGCCAAGGCACGCGGCTACCCCGCGGCCAAGGCACGCGGCTACCCCGCGGCCAAGGCACGCGGCTACCCCGCGGCCAAGGCCAAGGCACAGGGCCACGCTCGAGCTCCCTATCCTTGCCCCGGGAGCGCGGCCCAAGTTTGTGTTGTGTGTGCGCGAGAGTGTGCGACGTGCCTTGGTCGCGAGCATGTGCTGCATTTCGAGCAAGGCACGCAGCCACCCCGCGGCCAAGGGCAAGGCCATGGCACCCAGCCACCCTGCGGCCAAGGCCAAGGCCATGGAACCCAGCCACCCCGCGGCCAAGGCCAAGAAACGCAGCCACCCCGTGGCCAAGGCCAAGGCACCCAGCAACGGCGAGGACAGTTTGCTCACATTTTGGCAAGATGCTCGCCCGCAGCCAAGGCCAAGGCCAGGGCACGCGGCCACCCCGCGGCCAAGGCCAAGGCACAGGGCCACGCTCGAGCTCCCTATTCTTGCCCCGGGAGTGCGGCCCAAGTGTGTATTGTGTATGCGCGAGAGTGTGAGATGTGCCTTGGCCGCGAGCATGTGCTGCATTTCGAGCATGTTACGCAGCAAGCCCGCGGCCAAGGCCAAGGCACGCAGCCACCCCACGGCCAAGGGCAAGGCCATGGCACGCAGCCACCCCGCGGCCAAGGCCTAGGCACTCAGCCACCCCGCGGCCAAGGCCTAGGCACGCAGCCACCCCGCGGCCAAGGCCGTGTGCTGTAGCTCACGGACCTTGGCCAACTTTCGCGTTTCCGGGGCGGGGCGGGATTTTGGGGTGATGCATTAGATACGTGCGACAGTCGAACGTCCGAGAAGACGGGAGTCGATTCCGAGGTCCGAACCTCGTTTTACGTCTGATTTACCGAACAGGCGGGGGTGCGAAAAGGGAACGAAACGTGCCCACGAATTGGTCCGGTTGTGGTAGAACTGGGCCGGGGGCCTCCTCACGGTGCTAGTACTGTTTTCCTCTCGAAGAAATGGCAAAAATAATGCGGGAGGCCCTGCGCCCATTTTTCCGCCCAAATCCGTGGCTACAGCACACGGATTGCGGCCAAATTTCTCGTTTCGGGGGCGGTGTGTGATTTTTCTCTGGCGTGGTCGGGTTTGGTGGGAGTCGGTGGTGGGAGAAAACGGAATCCAATTCCAAGCTCCGAAACTCGTTTTACAGCCATTTTAGCGCCAGAGAACGGGTGCCGAAACGGGTGGGCCAACTCATTGGATTCAGGTAAAACCGGAGAAAGAAGTGGAAGGTAGGTGTGGATCTCAGTTTTTGGTCCAAGAATACGAAGCAACGGTGAGGACAGTGTGCTCACATTTTGGCCAAATGCTCGCCCGCGGCCAAGGAATGCGGCCACCCCGCGGCCAAGGCCAAGGCTCAGGGCCACGCTCGAGCTCCCTATCCTTGCCCCGGGAGAACCGCCCAAGTGTGCGTTTTGTGTGCGCGAGAGTGTACGACGTGCCTTGGTCGCGAGCATGTGCTGCATTTCGAGCAAGGCACGCAGCCAGCCCGCGGCCAAGGCCAAGGCACGCAGCCACGCCGGGGCCAAGGCCAAGGCCATGGCACCCAGCCACCCCGCGGACAAGGCTTAGGTACGCAGCCACCCCGGGGCCAAGGCCAAGGCCATGGCACCCAGCCACCCCGCGGCCAAGGCTTAGGCACGCAGCCACCCCGTGGCCAAGGCCTAGGCACGCAGCCACCCCGCGGCCAAGGCCTAGGCACGCAGCCACCCCGCTGCCAAGGCCGTGTGCTGTAGCTCACGGATCTTGGCCAACTTTCGCGTTTCCGGGGCGGGGCGGGATTTTGGGGTGATGCATTAGATACGTGCAACAGTCGAACGTCGGAGAATACGGGAGTCGATTCCGAGGTCCGAACCTCGTTTTACGGCCGATTTACCGAACGTGCGGGGGTGCGAAAAGGGAACGAAACGTGCCCGCGAATTGGTCCGGTTGTGGTAGAACTGGGCCGGGGGCCTCCTCACGGTGCTAGTACTGTTTTCCTCTTGAAGAAATGGAGAAAATAATGCGGGAGGCCCTGCGCCCATTTTTCCGCCCGAAAAGGCCAAAATCGGTGAGCTATAGCACACGGATTGCGGCCAAATTTCGTGTTTCATGGGCGGCGTGGAATTTTTGGCTGGCGTGGTCGGGTTTGGTGGGAGTCGGTAGCGGGAGAAAAAGGAATCCAATTCCGAGCTCCGAAACTCTTTTACGGCCATTTTACCGCCAGAGAACGGGTTCCCAAATGGGTGGGCCAACTCGTCCGATTCAGGCAAAACCGGAGAAAGAAGTGGAAGGTAGGTGTGCATCTCAGTTTTTGGTCCAAGAATGCGAAGCAACGGCGAGGACCGTGTCCTCACATTTTGGCCAAAAGCTCACCCGCGGCCAAGGCCAAGGCCAAGGCACGCGGCCACCCCAAGGCCAAGGCCAAGGCATAGGGCCACGCTCAAGCTCCCTATCCATGCCCCGGGAGGGCGGTCCAAGTGTGTGTTCTGTGGGTGCGAGAGTGTGCGACGTGCCTTGGTCGCGAGCATTTGCTGCATTTCGAGTAAGGCACGCAGCCACCCCGCGCCCAAAGCCAAGGCATGCAGCCACCCCGCGGCCAAGGCCAAGGCCATGGCACCCAGCCACCCCGTGGCCAAGTCCTAGGCACGCAGCCACCCCGAGGCCAAGGCCAAGGGCATGGCACCCAGCCACCCCGCGCCCAAGGCCTAGGCACGCAGCCACCCGCGGCAAAGGCCAAGGCCTAGGCACGCAGCCACCCGCGGCAAAGGCCAAGGCCATGGCACCCAGCCACCCCGCGGCCAAGGCCTAGGCACGCAGCCACCCCGTGGCCAAGGCCATGGCACCCAGCCACCCCGCGGCCAAGGCCTTGGCACGCAGCCACCCCGCGGCCAAGGCCGTGTGCTGTAGCTCACGGATCTTGGCCAACTTTCACGTTTCCGGGGCCGGGCGGGATTTTGGGGTGATGCATTAGATACGTGCGACAGTTGAACGTCGGAGAAGACGGGAGTTGATTCCGAGGTCCGAACCTCGTTTTACGTCTGATTTACCGAACGTGCGGGGGTGTGAAAAGGGGACGAAACGTGCCCGCGAATTGGTCCGGTTGTGGTAGAACTGGGCCAGGGGCCTCCTCATGGTGCTAGTACTGTTTTCCTCTCGAAGAAACGGCGAAAATAATGCGGGAGGCCCTGCGCCCATTTTTCCGCCCGAAAAGGCCAAAATCCGTGAGCTATAGCGCACGGATTGTGGCCAAATTTCGCGTTTCGGGGGCGGCGTGGGATTTTGGCCTGGCGAGGTCGGGTTTGGTGGGAGTCGGTGGCGGGAGAAAACGGAATCCAATTCCGAGCTCCGAAACTCGTTTTACGGCCATCTTACCGGCAGCGAACGGGTGCCCAAACGGGTGGGCCAACTCGTCCGATTCAGGTAAAACCGGAGAAAGAAGTGGAAGGTAGGTGTGGATCTCAGTTTTTGGTCCAAGAATAGGAAGAAACGGAGAGGACCGTGTGCTCACATTTTGGCCAAATGCGCGCTCGCGGCCAAGGCCAAGCCATGCAGCCACCCCGCGGCCAACGCCAAGCCACAGGGCCACGCTGGAGCTCCATATCCTTGCCTCGGAAGCGCGGCCCGAGTGTGTGTTGTGTGTGCGTGAGAGTGTGCGACCTGCCTTGGTCGCGAGCATGTTCTGCATTTCGAGCAAGGGACGGAGCCAGCCCGCGGCCAAGGCCAAGGCCGAGGCACGCAGCCACCACATGGCCAAGGTCTAGGCACGCGTCCACCCCGAGGCCAAGGCCAAGGCCATGGCACGCAGCCACCCCGCGGCCAAGGCCAAGGCAGTGTGCTGTCGCTCACGGATCTTGGCCAACTTTCGCGTTTCCGGGGCGGTGCGGGATTTTGGTGTGATGCATTAGATACGTACGACAGTCGAACGTCGCAAAAGGGGGGAGTCGATTTCGAGGTCCGAACCTCGTTTTACGGCCGATTTACCGAGGGTGCGGGGGTGCGAAAAGGGGACGAAACGTGCCCTCGAATTGGTCCGATTGTGGTAGAACTGGGCCGGGGGCCTCCTCACGGCGCAAGTACTTCTTTCCGCTAAAAGAAATGACAAAAAGAATGCGGGAGGACCTGCGCCCATTTTTCCGCCAGAAAAGGCCAAAATCCGTGAGCACACGGATTGTGGCCAAATTTCGCGTTTCGGGGGCGGCGTGGGATTTTGGGCTGCCGTGGCGGGTTTGGTGGGAGTCGGTGGCGGGAGAAAACGGAATCCAATTCCGAGCTCTGAAACTCATTTTACGGCCTTCTTACCGGCAGCGAACGGGTGCCCAAACGGGTGGGCCAACTCATCCGATTCAGGGAAAACCGGAGAAAGAAGTGGAAGGTAGGTGTGGATCTCAGTTTTTGGTCCAAGAACACGAAGAAACGGCGAGGACCGTGTGCTCACATTTTAGCCAAATGCTCGCCCGCGGCCAAGCCCAAGCCACGCAGCCACCCCGCGGCCAACGCCAAGGCACAGGGCCACGCTCGAGCTCCCTATCCTTGCCCCGGGAGCGCGGCCGAAGTGTGTATTGTGTGTGCGCGAGAGTGTTCGACGTGCCTTGGTCCCGAGAATGTGCTGCATTTCGAGCATGGCACGCAGCCAGCCCGAGGCCAAGGCAAATGCACGCAGCCACCCCGCGGCCAAGGCCAAGGCCATGGCACCCAGCCACCCAGCGGCCAAAGCCTAGGCACGCAGCCACCCCTAGGCCAAGGCCGTGTGGTGTAGCTCACGGATCTTGGCCAACTTTCGCGTTTCCGGGGCGGCGCAGGATTTTGGGGTGATGCATTAGATATGTGCGACAGTCGAACGTCGGAGAAGACGGGAGTCGATTCCGAGGTCCGAACCTCGTTTTCCGTCTAATTTAACGAACGTGCGGGGTTACGAAAAGGGAACGAAACGTGCCCGCGAGTTGGTCCGGTTGTGGTAGAACTGAGCCGGGGGCCTCCTCACGGTGCTAGAACTATTTTCCTCTCGAAGAAATGGCGAAAATAATGCGGGAGGCCCTGCGCCCATTTTTCAGCCCGAAAAGGCCAAAATCCGTGAGCGCGGTCCAAGTGTGTGTTGTGTGCGTGCGAGAGTGTGCGACGTGCCTTGGTCGCGAGCATGTGCTGCATTTCGAGCAAGGCTCGCAGCCAGCCCGCGGCCAAAGCCAAGGCACGCAGCCACCCCGCGGCCAAAGCCAAGGCCATGGCACCCAGCCACCCCGCGGCGAAGGCCTAGGCACGCAGCCACCCCACGGCCAAGGCCTAGGCACGCATCCACCATGCGGGCATGGCCTAGGCACGCAGCCACACCGCGGCCTAGGCCGTGTGCTGTAGCTCGCGGATCTTTGCTAACTTTCGCATTTTTCCGCCCGAAAAGGCCAAAATCCATGAGCTATAGCACACGGATTGCGGCCAAATTTCGCGTTTCGGGGGCGGCGTGGGATTTTTGGCTGGCGTGGTCGGGTTTGGTGGGAGTCGGTGGAGGGAGGAAATGGAATCCAAATTTCTCGTTTTACGGCCATTTTACTGGCAGAGAACGGGTGCCCAAACGGGAGGACCAACTCGTCCGATTCAGGCAAAACAAGAGAAAGAAGTGGAAGGTAGGTGTGGATCTCAGTTTTTGGTCCAAGAATACAAAGCAACGGCAAGGACCGTGTGCTCACATTTTGGCCAAATGCTCGCCCGCGGCCAAGGCACGCGGCCACCCCGCGGCCAACGCCAAGGAACAGGGCCACGCTCGAGCTCCCTATCCTTGCCCCGGGAGCGCGGCCCAAGTGTGTGCTGTGTGTGCACGAGAGTGTGCAACGTGCCTTGGTCGCAAGTATGTGCTGCATTTCGAGCAAGGCACGCAGCCAGCCCGCGGCGAAGGCCAAGGCACGCAGCCACCCCGCGGCCAAGGCCTAGGCATGCAGCCACCCCGCGGCCAAGGCCAAGGCCATGGCACCCAGCCACCCAGCGGCCAAGGCCAAGCCACGCAGCCACCCCGTGGCCAAGGTCATGGCACCCAGCCACGCCGCTGCCAAGGCCTAGGCACGCAGCCACCCCGCAGCCAAGGCCGTGTGCTGTAGCTCACGGATCTTGGCCAACTTTCGCGTTTCCGGGGCGGGGCGGGGCGGGATTTTGGGGTGATGAATTAGATACGTGCGACAGTCGAACGTCGGAGAAGACGGGAGTCGATTCCGAGGTCCGAACGTCATTTTACGTCTGATTTAGCGAACGTGCGGGGGTGCGAAAAGGGGCCGAAACGTGCTTGCGAATTGGTTCGGTTGTGGTAGAACAGGGACGGCGGCCTCCTCACGGCGCAAGTACTGTTTTCCACTCGAAGAAATGGCGAAAATAATGCGGGAGGCCCTGCTCCCATTTTTCCCCCGGAAAAGGCCAAAATCCGTGAGCTATAGCGCACGGATTGTGGCCAAATTTCGCGTTTCGGGGGTGGCGTGGGATTTTGGGCTGGCGTGGTCGGGTTTCGTGGGAGTCGGTGGCAGGAGAAAACGGAATCCAATTCCGGGCTCCGAAACTCGTTTTACGGACATTTTACCGCCAGAGAACGGGTGCCCAATCGGGTGGGCCAACTCGTCCGATTCAGGCAAAACCGGAGAAAGAAGTGGAAGGTAGGTGTGGATCTCAGTTTTTGGTCCAAGAATACGAAGCAACGGCGAGGACCGTGTGCTCACATTTTGGCCAAATGCTCCCCCGCGGCCAAGGCACGCGACCACCCCGCGGCCAAGGCCAAGGCACAGGGCCACGCTCGAGCTCCCTATCCTTGCCCCGGGAGCGCGGCCCAAGTTTGTGTTGTGTGTGCGCGAGAGTGTACGACGTGCCTTGGTCGCGAGCATGTGCTGCATTTCGAGCAAGGCACGCAGCCAGCCCGCGGCCAAGGCCAAGGCACGCAGCCACCCCGCGGCCAAGGCCAAGGCCATGGCACACAGCCAGCCCGCGGCCAAGGCCTAGGCACGCAGCCAGCCCGCGGCCAAGGCCAAGACCATGGCACCCAGCCACCCCGCGGCCAAGGCCTAGGCACGCAGCCACCCCGTGGCCAAGACCAAGGCACGCAGCCACCCCGTGGCCAAGGCCAAGTCCTAGGCACGCAGCCACCCCGTGGCCAAGGCCAAGGCCATGGCACCCAGCCACCCCGCGGCCAAGGCCGTGCGCTGTAGCTCACGGATCGTGGCCAACTTTCGCGTTTCCGGGTCCAGCCGGGATTTTGGGGTGATGCATTAGATACGTGCGACACTCGAACGTCGGAGAAGACAGGAGTCGATTCCGAGGTCCGAACCTCGTTTTACGTCTGATTTACCGAACGTGCGGGGGTGCGAAAAGGGGACGAAACCTGCCCGCGAATTGGTCCGGTTGTGGTAGAACTGGGCCAGGGGCCTCCTCACGGTGCTAGTACTGTTTTCCTCTCGAAGAAATGGTGAAAATAATGCGGGAGGCCCTGCGCCCATTTTTCCGCCCGAAAAGGCCAAAATCCGTGAGCTATAGCACACGGACTGCGGCCAAATTTCGCATTTCGGGGGCGGCGTGGGCTTTTTGGTGGGCGTGGTCGGGTTTGGTGGGAGTCAGTGGCGGGAGGAAACGGAATCCAATTCCGAGCTCCCAAACTCGTTTTACGGCCATTTTACCGCCAGAGAACGGGTGCCCAAACGGGTGGGCCAACTTGTCGGATTCAGGAAAAACCGGAGAAAGAAGTGGAAGGTAGGTGTGGATCTCAGTTTTTGGTCCAACAATACGACGCAACCGCGAGGACCGTGTGCTCACATTTTGGCCAAATGCTCGCCCGCGGCCAAGGCCAAGGCCAAGACACGCGGCCACCCCGCGGGCAAGGCCAAGGCACAGGGCCACGCTCGAGATCCCTATCCTTGCCCCGGGAGTGTGGCCCAAGTGTGTGTTGTATGCACGCGAGAGTGTGCGACGTGCCTTGGTCGCGAGCATGTGCTGCATTTCGAGCAACGCACGCAGCCACGCCGCCGCCGCCAAAGCCAAGGCACGCAGCCACCCCGCGGCCAAGGCCGAGGCCATGGCACCCAGCCACTCCGCGGACATTGCCTAGGCACGCAGCCACCCCGCGGCCAAGGCCGAGGCCATGGCACCCAGCCACCCTGCGGACATTGAATAGGCACGCAGCCACCCCGCGGCCAAGGCCAAGGCCATGGCACCCAGCCACCCCGCGGCCAAAGCCAAGGACTTGGCACCCAGCCACCCCGCGGCCAAGGCCTAGGCACGCAGCCACCCCGCGGCCAAGGCCAAGGCCATGGCACCCAGCCACCCCGCGGCCAAGGCCAAGGCACGCAGCCACCCCGTGGCCAAGGCCATGGCACGCAGCCACCTCGTGGCCAAGGCCAAGACCATGTCACCCAGCCACGCCGCTGGCAAAGCCTAGGCACGCAGCCACCCCGCGGCCAAGGCCGTGTGCTGTAGCTCACGAATCTTGGCCAACTTTCGTGTTTCCGGGGCGGTGCCTGATTTTGGGGTGATGCATTAGATATGTGCGACAGTCGAACGTCGGAGAAGACGGGAGTCGATTCCGAGGTCCGAACGTCGTTTTACGGCCGATTTACCGAACGTGCGGGGGTGCGAAAAGGGGACGCAGCCAAGGCACGCGGCCACCCCGCGGCCAAGGCACGCGGCCACCCCGCGGCCAAGGCACGCGGCCACCCCGCGGCCAAGGCCAAGGCACAGGGCCACGCTCGAGCTCCCTATCCTTGCCCCGGGAGCGCGGCCCAAGTTTGTGTTGTGTGTGCGCGAGAGTGTACGACGTGCCTTGGTCGCGAGAATGTGCTGCATTTCGAGCAACGCACGCAGCCACCCCGCCGCCAAAGCCAAGGCACGCAGCCACCCCGCGGCCAAGGCCGAGGCCATGGCACCCAGCCAGCCCGCGGCCAAGGCCTAGGCATGCAGCCACCCCACGGCCAAGGCCAAGGCCATGGCACCCACCCACCCCGCGGCCAAGGCCTAGGCACGCAGCCACCCCTCGGCCAAGGCCAAGGCCATGGCACCCAGCCACGCCGCTGCCAAGGCCTAGGCACGCAGCCACCCCGCGGCCCAGACCGTGCGCTGTCGCTCACGGATCTTGGCCAACTTTCGCGTTTCCGGGGCGGTGCGGGATTTTGGTGTGATGCATTAGATACGTACGACAGTCCAACGTCGCAAAAGGGGGGAGTCGATTTCGAGGTCCGAACCTCGTTTTACGGCCGATTTACCGAGGGTGCGGGGGTGCGAAAAGGGGACGAAACGTGCCCTCGAATTGGTCCGATTGTGGTAGAACTGGGCCAGGGGCCTCCTCACGGCGCAAGTACTTCTTTCCGCTAAAAGAATTGACAAAAAGAATGCGGGAGGCCCTGCGCCCATTTTTCCGCCAGAAAAGGCCAAAATCCGAGAGCTATAGCACACGGATTGTGGCCAAATTTCGCGTTTCCGGGGCGGCGTGGGATTTTGGGCTGCCGTGGCGGGTTTGGTGGGAGTCGGTGGCGGGAGAAAACGGAATCCAATTCCGAGCTCTGAAACTCGTTTTACGGCCTTCTTACCGGCAGCGAACGGGTGCCCAAACGGGTGGGCCAACTCATCCGATTCAGGGAAAACCGGAGAAAGAAGTGGAAGGTAGGTGTGGATCTCAGTTTTTGGTCCAAGAACACGAAGAAACGGCGAGGACCGTGTGCTCACATTTTAGCCAAATGCTCGCCCGCGGCCAAGCCCAAGCCACGCAGCCACCCCGCGGCCAACGCCAAGGCACAGGGCTACGCTCAAGCTCCCTATCCTTGCCTCGGGAGCGCGGCCCGAGTGTGTGTTGTGTGTGCGTGAGAGTGAGCGACCTGCCTTGGGCGTGAGAGTGAGCGACCTGCCTTGGTCGCGAGCATGTGCTGCATTTCGAGCAAGGCACGGAGCCAGCCCGCGGCCAAGGCCAAGGCCGAGGCACGCAGCCACCCCGTGGCCAAGGCCAAGGCACGCGTCCACCCCGCGGCCAAGGGCATGGCACCCAGCCAGCCCGTGGCCAAGGGCTAGGCACGCTGCCAGCCCGCGGCCAAGGCCTTGGCACGCACCCACCCTGAGGCCAAGGCCAAGGCCATGGCACGCAGGCACCCCACGGCCAAGGCCAAGGCATGGCACGCAGCCACCCCGCGGCCAAGGCCAAGGCATGGCACGCAGCCACCCCGCGGCCAAGGCCAAGGCCGTGTGCTGTAGCTCACGGATCTTGGCCAACTTTTGCGTTTCCGGGGCGGTGCGGGATTTTGGGGTGATGCATTAGAGACGTGCGACAGTCGAACGTCGGAGAAGACGGGAGTCGATTCCGAGGTCCGAACCTCGTTTTACGGCTGATTTACCGAACGTGCGGGGGTGCAAAAAGGGGACAAAACGTGCCTGCGAATTGGTCCGGTTGTGGTAGAACTGGGCCGGGGGCATCCTCACGGCGCAAGTACTGCTTTCCGCTCGAAGAAATGGCAAAAATAATGCGGGAGGACCTGCGCCCATTTTTCCGCCAGAAAAGGCCAAAATCCGTGAGCTATAGCACATGGATTGTGGCCAAATTTCGTGTTTCGGGGGCGGCGTGGGATTTTGGCTGGCGTGGTCGGGTTTGGTGGGAGTCGTGGGCGAGAGAAAGCGGAATCGAATTCCGAGCTCCTAAACTCGTTTAACGGCCATTTTACCGCCAGAGAACGGGTGGGCCAACTCGTCCGATTCAGGGAAAACCGGAGAAAGAAGTGGAAGGCACGCGGCCACCCCGCGGCCAAGGCCAAGGCACAGGGCCATGCTCGAGCTCCCTACCCTTGTGCGCGAGAGTGTGCGACGTGCCTTGGTCGCGAGCATGTGCTGCATTTCGAGCAAGGCACGCAGCCAGCCCGCGGCCAAAGCCAAGGCACGCAGCCACCCCGCGGACAAGGCCAAGGCCATGGCACCCAGCCACCCCGCGGACAAGGCCTAGGCACGAAGCCACCCCGCGGCCAAGGCCAAGGCCATGGCACCCAGCCACCCCGTGGCCAAGGCCTCGGCACGCAGCCACCCCGTGGCGAGGGCCAAGGCACGCAGCCAGCCCGTGGCCAAGGCCAAGGCCTAGGCACGAAGCCACCCCGCGGCCAAGGCCGTGTGCTGTAGCTCACGGATCTTGGCCGACTTTCGCGTTTCCGGGGCGGGGCGGCATTTTGCGGTGATGCATTAGATACGTGCGACAGTCGAACGTCGGAGAAGACGGGAGTCAATTCCGAGGTCCGAACCTCGTTTTACGTTTGATTTAACGAACGTGCGGGGGTGCGAAAGGGGACGAAACGTGCCCGCGAATTGGTCCGGTTGTGGTAGAACTGGGCCGCGGGCCTCCTCACGGTGCTAGTACTGTTTTCCTCTTGAAGAAATGGCGAAAATAATGCGGGAGGCCCTGCGCCCACATTTTGGCCAAATGCTCGCCTGCGGCCAAGGCCAAGGCACAGGGCAATCCTCGAGATCCCTATCCTTGCCCCGGGAGCGCGGCCCAAGTTTGTGTTGTGTGTGCGCGAGATTGTGCGACGTCCCTTGGTCGCGAGCATGTGCTGCATTTCGAGCAAGGCACCCAGCCACCCTGCGGCCAAGGCCAAGGCCATGGCACCCAGCCACCCTGCGGCCAAGGCCAAGGCCATGGCACCCAGCCACCCGCAGCCAAGGCCAGGGCATGCAGCCACCCCGTGGCCAAGGCGAATTGATCAGGTTGTGGTAGAACTGGGTCGGGGGCCTCCTCACTGTGCTAGTACTGTTTTGCGATCGAAGAAATGGCGAAAATAATGCGGGAGGCCCTGCGCCCACATTTTGGCCAAATGCTCGCCTGCGGCCAAGGCCAAGGCACAGGGCAATCCTCGAGATCCCTATCCTTGCCCCGGGAGCGCAGCCCAAGTTTGTGTTGTGTGTGCGCGAGATTGTGCGACGTCCCTTGGTCGCGAGCATGTGCTGCATTTCGAGCAAGGCACCCAGCCACCCTGCGGCCAAGGCCAAGGCCATGGCACCCAGCCACCCCGCAGCCAAGGCCAGGGCATGCAGCCACCCCGTGGCCAAGGCGAATTGATCAGGTTGTGGTGGAACTGGGTCGGGGGCCTCCTCACTGTGCTAGTACTGTTTTGCGATCGAAGAAATGGCGAAAATAATGTGGGAGGCCCTGCTCCCATTTTTCCGCCCGAAAAGGCCAAAATCCGTGAGCTATAGCACACGGATTGTGGCCAACTTTCGCGTTTCCGGGGGCGGCGTGGGATTTTTGGGGGGCGTGGTCGGGTTTGGTGGGAGTCGGTGGCGGGCGAAAACGGAATCCAATTCCGAGCTCCCAAACTCGTTTTACGGCCATTTTACCGCCAGAGAACGGGTGCCCAATCGGGTGGGCCAACTCGTCGGATTCAGGCAAAACCAGAGAAAGAAGTGGAAGGTAGGTGTGGGTCTTAGCTTTTGGTCCAAGAATACGAAGCAACGGCAAGGACCGTGTGCTCACGTTTTGGCCAAATGCTCGCCCGCGGCCAAGGCACGCGGCCACCCCGCGGCCAAGGCCAAGGCACAGGGCCACGCTCGAGCTCCCTATGCTTGCCCCGGGAGCACGGCCCAAGTGTGTGTTGTGTGTGCGCGAGAGTGTGCGATGTGCCTTGGTCGCGAGCATGTGCTGCATTTCGAGCAAGGCACGCAGCCAGCCCGCCGCCAAAGCCAAGGCACGCAGCCACCCCGCGGCCAAGGCCGAGGCCATGGCACCCAGCCACCCCGCGGACAAGGCCTAGGCACGCAGCCACCCCGCGGCCAAGGCCAAGGCCATGGCACCCAGCCACCCCGCGGCCAAGGCCAAGGCCATGGCACCCAGCCACCCCGCAGCTAAGGCCAAGGCCATGGCATCCAGCGACCCCGCGGCCAAAGCCAAGGACTTGGCACCCAGCGACCCCGCGGCCAAGGCCTAGGCACGCAGCCACCACCGTGGCCAAGGCCTAGGCACGCAGCCACCCCGTTGCCAAGGCCAAGGCCATGGCACCCAGCCACGCCGCTGCCAAGGCCCAGGCACGCAGCCACCCCGCGGGCAAGGCCGTGTGCTATAGCTCACGGATCTTGGCCAACTTTCGCGTTTCCGGGGCGGTGCGGGATTTTGGGGTGATGCATTAGATACGTGCGACAGTCGAGCGTTGGAAAAGAGGGGAGTCGATTTCGAGGTCCGAACCTCGTTTTACGGCCGATTTGCCGAGGGTGCGGGGGTGCGAAAAGGGGACGAAACGTGCCCTCGAATTGGTCCGATTGTGGTAGAACTGGGCTGGGGGCCTCCTCACGGCGCAAGTACTGCTTTCCGCTCGAAGAAATGGCAAAAATAATGCGGGAGGCCCTGCGCCCATTTTTCCGCCCGAAAAGGCCAAAATCCGTGAGCTATGTAGCACACGGATTGGGCCAAATTTCGTGTTTCGGGGGAGGCGTGGGATTTTCGGTTGGCGTGGTCGGGTTTGGTGGGAGTCGGTGGCGGGAGAAAACAGAATCCAATTCCGATCTCCGAAACTCGTTTTACGGCCATTTTACCGCCAGAGAACGGGTGCCCAAACGGGTGAGCCAACTCGTCGGATTCAGGCAAAACCAGAGAAAGAAGTGGAAGGTAGGTGTGGATCTCAGTTTTTGGTCCAAGAATACGAAGCAACGGCGAGGACCGTGTGCTCACATTTTGGCCAAATGCTCGCCCGCGGCCAAGGCCAAGGCCAAGGCACGCGGCCACCCCGCGGCCAAGGCCAAGGCACAGGGCCACGCTCGAGCACACTATCCTTGCCCCGGGAGCGCGGCCCAAGTGTGTGTTGTGTGTGCGCGAGAGTGTGCGACGTGCCTTGGTCGCGAGCATGTGCTGCATTTCGAGAAAGGCACGCAGCCAGCCCGCGGCCAAGGCAAGGCACGCAGCCACCCCGCGGCCAAGGGCAAGGCCATGGCACCCAGCCACCCCGCGGCCAAGTCCTAGGCACGCAGCCACTCCACGGCCAAGGCCAAGGCCATGGCACCCAGCCACCCCGCGGCCAAGGCCTAGGCACGCAGCCACCCCGCGGCCAAGGCCAAGGCCATGGCACCCAGCCACGCCGCTGCCAAGGCCTAGGCACGCAGCCACCCCGCGGCCAAGGCCGTGTGCTGTAGCTCACGCATCTTGGCCAACTTTCGCATTTCCAGGGTGGTGCGGGATTTGGGGGTGATGCATTAGATACCTGCGACAGTCGAACGTCGGAGAAGACAGGAGTTGATTCCGAGGTCCGAACCTCATTTTACGGCTGATTTACCGAACGTGCGGGGGTGCGAAAAGGGGACGAAACGTGCCTGCGAATTGGTCCGGTTGTGGTAGAACTGGGCCGGGGGCCTCCTCACGGTGCTAGTATTGTTTTGCGCTCGAAGAAATGGCGAAAATAATGCGGGAGGCCCTGCGCCCATTTTTCCGCCCAACAAGCGCAAAATCCGTGAGCTATAGCACACGGATTGCGGCCAAATTTCGTGTTTCGGGGGCGGTGTGGGATTTTTGGCTGGCGTGGTTGGGTTTGGTGGGAGTCGGTGGCGGGAGAAAACGGAATCCATTTCCGAGCTCCTAAACTCGTTTAATGGCCATTTACCGAGAGAACGGGTGGGCCAACTCGTCCAATTCAGCCCTCACGGATCTTGGCCAACTTTCGCGTTTCGGGACGGTGCGCGATTTTGGGGTGATGCATTAGATGCGTGCGACAGTCGAGCGTCGGAAAAGAGGGGAGTCGATTTGAGGTCGAACCTCGTTTGACGGCCGATTTACCGACGGTGCGGGGGTGAGAAAAGGGGATGAAACCTGCCCTCGAATTGGTACGATTGTGGTAGAACTGGGCCAGGGGCCTCCTCACGGCGCAAGTACTGCTTTCCGCTCAAAGAAATGGCGAAAATAATGCGGGAGGCCCTGCGCCCATTTTCCACCAGAAAAGGCCAAAATCCTGAGCTATTGTACACGGATTGTGCCCAAATTTCGCGTTTGTACACGGATTGTGCCCAAATGCGGCCGGAGTGTGTGTTGTGTGTGCGTGAGAGTGTGCGACCTGCCTTGGTCGCGAGCATGTGCTGCATTTCGAGCAAGCCACGGAGCCAGCCAGCGGCCAAGGCCAAGACCGAAGCACGCAGCCACCCCGTGGCCAAGGCCAAGGCACGCGTCCACCCCGCGGCCAAGGCCATGGCACCCAGCCAGCCCGCGGCCAAGGCCTAGGCGCGCAGCCACCCGCGGCCAAGGCCTAGGCAAGCAGCCACCCGCGGCCAAGGCCAAGGCCGTGTGCTGTAGCTCACGGATCTTGGCCAACTTTCGCGTTTCCGGGGCGGTGCGGCATTTTGGGGTTATGCATTAGATACGTACGACAGTCGAGCGTTGGAAAAGGGGGGAGTCGATTTCGAGGTCCGAACCTCGTTTTACGGCCATTTTACCGAGGGTGCGGGGGTGCGAAAAGGGGACAAAACGTGCCCGCGCATTGGTCCGATTGTTGTAGAACTGGGCTGGGGGCCTCCTCACGGCGCAAGTACTGTTTTCCACTCGAAGAAATGGCGAAAATAATGCGGGAGGCCCTGCACCCATTTTTCCCCCGGAAAAGGCCAAAATCCGTGAGCTATAGCACCCGGATTGTTGCCAAATTTCGCGTTTCGGGGGCGGCGTGGGATTTTGGGCTGGCGTCATCGGGTTTGGTGGGAGTCGGTGGCGGGAGAAAACGGAATCCAATTCCGAGCTCCGAAACCCGTTTTACGGCCATCTTACCGGCAGCGAACGGGTGCGCAAACGGGTGGGCCCACTCATCCGATTCAGGCAAAACCGGAGAAAGAAGTGGAAGGTAGGTGTGGATCTCAGTTTTTGGTCCAAGAATACGAAGAAACGGCGAGGACCGTGTGCTCACATTTTGGCCAAATGCTCGCCCGCGGCCAAGGCCAAGCCACGCAGCCACCCGCGGCCAACGCCAAGGCACAGGGCCACGCTCGAGCTCCCTATCCTTGCCTCGGGAGCGCGGCCGGAGTGTGTGTTGTGTGTGCGTGAGAGTGTACGACCTGCCTTGGTCGCGAGCATATGCTGCATTTCGAGAAAGGCACGTAGCCAGCCCGCGGCCAAGGCCAAGCCCGAGGCACGCAGCCACCCCGTGGGAAAGGCCTAGGCATGCGTCCATGCCCGGCCAAGGCCGTGGCACCCAGCCACCCCGCGGCCAAGGCCGTGTGCTGTAGCTCACGGATCTTGGCCAACTTTCACATTTCCGGGGCGTGGCGGGATTTTGGGGTGATGCATTAGATACTTGCGACAGTCGAACGTCGGAGAAGACCGGAATCGATTCCGAGGTCCGAACCTCGTTTTACGTCTGATTTACCGAACGTGAGGGGTTGCGACAAGGGGACGAAACGTACCCGCGAATTGGTTCGGTTGTGGTAGAACTGGGCCGGGGGCCTCCTCACGCTGCTAGTACTGTTTTCCTCTCGAAGAAATGGCGAAAATAATGCGGGAGGCCCCAGCACCCATTTTTCCGCCCGAAAAGGCCAAAATCCGTGAGCTATAGCGCACGGATTGCAGCCAAATTTCGCGTTTCGGGGGCGTGTGGGATTTTTGGCGGGCGTGGTCGGGTTTGGTGGGAGTCGGTGGCGGGAGAAAACGGAATCCAATTCTGAGCTCCAAAACTCGTTTTACGGCCATTTCACCGCCAGAGAACGGGTTCCCAAACGGGTGGGCCAACTCGTCCGATTCAGGCAAAACCGGAGAAAGAAGTGGAAGGTAGGTGTGGATCTCAGTTTTTGGTCCAAGAATACGAAGCAACGGCGAGGACCGTGTGCTCACATTTTGCCAAAATGCTCGCCCGCGGCCAAGGCCAAGGCCAAGGCACGCGTCCACCCCGCGGCCAAGGCACGCGGCCACCCCGCGGCCAAGGCCAAGGCCAAGGCACGCGGCCACCCCACGGCCAAGGCCAAGGCACATGGCCATGCTCGAGCTCCCTATCCTTGCCCCGGGAGCGCGGCTGATGTGTGTATTGTGTGTGCGAGAGAGTGTGCGACATGCCTTGGTCCCAAGAATGTGCTGCATTTCGAGCATGGCACGCAGCCAGCCCGAGGCCAAGGCCAAGGCACGCAGCCACCCCTCGGCGAAGGCCAAGGCCATGGCACCCAGCCACCCCGCGGCCAAGGCCTAGGCACGCAGCCACCCCTAGGCCAAGGCCGTGTGCTGTAGCTCACGGATCTTGGCCAACTTTGGCGTTTCCGGGGCGGGGCAGGATTTTGGGGTGATGCATTAGATATGTGCGACAGTCGAACGTTGGAGAAGATGGGAGTCGATTCCGAGGTCCGAACCTCGTTTTACGTCTAATTTAATGAACGTGCGGGGTTGCGAAAAGGTGACGAAACGTGCCCGCGAATTGGTCCGGTTGTGGTAGAACTGGGCCAGGGGCCTCCTCACGGTGCTAGTACTGTTTTCCGCTTGAAGAAATGGCGAAAATAATGCGGGAGGCCCAGCGCCCATTTTTCCGCCCGAAAAGGCCAAAATCCGTGAGCTATAGCGCACGGATTGCGGCCAAATTTCGCGTTTCGGGGGCGGCGTGGGATTTTTGGCGGGCGTGGTCTGGTTTGGTGGGAGTCGGTGGCGGGAGAAAACGGAATCCAATTCCGAGCTTCGAACCTCGTTTTACGGCCATTTTACCGCCAGAGAACGGGTTCCCAAACGGGTGGGCCAACTCGTCCGATTCAGGCAAAACCGGAGAAAGAAGTGGAAGGTAGGTGCGGATCTCAGTTTTTGGTCCAAGAATGCGAAGCAACCGCGAGGACCGCGACCTGACATTTTGGCCAAATGCTCGCCCGCGGCCAAGCCACGCGGCCACCCCGCGGCCAAGGCCAAGGCACAGGGCCATGCTCGAGCTCCCTATCCTTGCCCCGGGAGAGCGGCCCAAGTGTGTGTTGTGTGTGCGCGAGAGTGTGCGACGTGCCTTGGTCGCGCGCATGTGCTGGATTTCGAGCACGGCACGCAGCTAGCCCGCGGCCAAGGCCAAGGCACGCAGCCACCCCGCGGCCAAGTGCAAGGCCATGGCACCCAGCCACCCTGCGGCCAAGGCCTAGGCACGCAGCCACCCCGCGGCCAAGGCCAAGGCCATCGCACCCAGCCACCCCGCGGCCAAGTCCTAGGCACGCAGCCACCCCGTGGCCAAGGCCAAGGCCATGGCACCCAGCCACCCTGCGGCCAAGGCCTAGGCACGCAGCCACCCCGCGGCCAAGGCCAAGGCCATGGCACCCAGCCACCCCGCGGCCAAGGCCTAGGCGATGGCACACAGCCACAGCCAGGCCCACGCGGCCGCGGGCCAAGGCCTAGGCACGCAGCCACCCCGCGGCCAAGGCCAAGGCCATGGCACCCAGCCACCCCGCGGCCAAGGCCTAGGCACGCAGCCACCCCGTGGCCAAAGCCAAGGCCATGGCACACAGCCACCCTGCGGCCAAGGCCTAGGCACGCAGCCACCCCGCGGCCAAGGCCGTGTGCTGTAGCTCACGGATCTTGGCGAACTTTCGCGTTCCCGGGGTGGGGCGGGATTTTGCGGTGATGCGTTAGATACGTGCGACAGTCGAATGTCGGAGAAGACGGGATTCGATTACGAGGTCCGAACCTTGTTTTACGTTTGATTTACCGAACGTGCGGGGGTGCGAAAAGGGGACGAAACGTGCCCGCGAATTGGTCCGGTTGTGGTAGAACTGTGCCGGGGGCCTCCTCACGGTGCTAGTAATATTTTCCTCTCGAAGAAATGGCAAAAATAATGCGGGAGGCCCTGCGCTCATTATTCTGCCCGAAAAGGCCAAAATCCGTGAGCCATAGCACACGGACTGCGACCAAATATCGGGTTTCGGGGGCGGCGTAAGATTTTTGGCGGGCGTGATCGGGTTTCGTGGGAGTCGGTGGCGGGAGAAAACGGAATCCAATTCCGTGCTCTCAAACTCGTTTTACGGCCATTTTACCGCCAGAGAACGGGTGCCAAAACGGGTGGGCCAACTCGTCGGATTCAGGCAAAACCAGAGAAAGAAGTGGAAGGTAGGTGTGGATCTCAGTTTTTGGTCCAAGAATACGAAGCAACAGCGAGGACCGTGTGCTCTCATTTTGGCCAAATGCTCGACCGCGGCCAAGGCCAAGGCACGCGGCCACCCCGCGGCCAAGGCCAAGCCACAGGGCCACGCTCGAGCTCCCTATCCTTGCCCCGGGAGCGCGGTCCAAGTGTGTGTTGTGTGTGTGCGAGAGTGTGCGACGTGCCTTGGTCGCGAGCATGTGCTGCATTTCGACCAAGGCAAGCAGCCAGCCCGCGGCCAAAGCCAGGGCACGCAGCCACCCCGCGGCCAAAGACAAGGCCATGGAACCCAGCCACCCCACGGCCAAGGCCTAGGCACGCAGCCACCCCGCGGCCATGGCCTAGGCACGCAGCCACCCCGCGGCCATGGCCTAGGCACGCAGCCTCCCCCCGGCCAAGGCCAACGCACGCACCCACCCCGCGGCCAAGGCCAAGGCACGCAGCCACCCCGTGGCCAAGGCCAAGGCCATGGCACCCAGCCACGCCGCTGCCAAGGCCTAGGCACGCAGCCACCCCGCGGCCAAGGCCGTGTGCTGTAGCTCACGGATCTTGGCCAACTTTCGCGTTTCCGGGGCTGTGCGGGATTTTTGGGTGATGCATTAGATTCGTGTGACAGTCGAACGTTGGAGAAGACGGGAGTCGATTCCGAGGTCCGAACCTTGTTTTACGGCCGATTTACCGAACTAGCGGGGGTGCGAAAAGGTGACGAAACGTGCCCGCGAATTGGTCCGGTTGTGGTAGAACTGGGCCGGGGGCCTCCTCACAGTGCTAGTACTGTTTTGCGCTCGAAGAAATGGTGAAAATAATGCGGGAAAAGGCCAAAATCCGTGAGCTATAGCACACGGATTGCGGCCAAATTTTGCGTGTCGGGGGCGGCGTGGGATTTTTGGCTGGCGTGGTCGGGTTTGGTGGGAGTCGGCGGCGGGAGAAAACAGAATCCAATTCCGAGCTCCGAAACTCGTTTTACGGCCATTTTACCGCCAGAGAACGGGTTCCCAAACGGGTGGGCCAACTCGCCCGATTCAGGAAAAACCGGAGAAAGAAGTGGAAGGTGAGTGTGGATCTCAGTTTTTGGTCCAAGAATGCGACGCAACGGCGAGGACCGTGTCCTCACATCTTGGCCAAATGCTCGTCCGCGGCCAAGGCCAAGGCCAAGGCGCGCGGCCACCCCGCGGCCAAGGGCAAGGCACAGGGCCACGCTCGACCTCCCTATCCTTGCCCCGGGAGCGCGGCCCAAGTTTGTGTTGTGTGTGTGCGAGAGTGTGCGACGTGCCTTGGTCGCGAGCATGTGCTGCATTTCGAGCAAGGCAAGCAGCCAGCCCGCGGCCAAAGCCAAGGCCATGGCACCCAGCCACCCCGCGGCCAAGGCCTAGGCACGCAGCCACCCCGCGGCCAAGGCCTACGCACGTAGCCACCCCGCGGCCATGGCCTTGGCACGCAGCCACCCCGCGGCCATGGCCTAGGCATGCAGCCACCGCGCGGCCAAGGCCATGTGCTGTAGCTCACGGATCTTGGCCAACTTTCGCATTTTTCCGCCCGAAAAGGCCAAAATCCGTGAGCTATAGCACGCCGATTGCGGCCAAGTTTCGTGTTTCGGGGGCGGCGTGGGATTTTTGGCTGGCATGGTCGGGTTTGGTGGGAGTCGGTGGCGGGAGAAAACGGAATCCAATTCCGAGCTCCGAAGCCCGTCTTACGGCCATTTTACCGCCAGAGAATGGTTCCCCAACGGGTGGGCCAACTCGTCCGATTCAGGCAAAACCGGAGAAAGAAGTGGAATGTAGGTGTGGATCTCAGTTTTTGGTCCAAGAATACGAAGCAACGGCGAGGACCGTGTGCTCACATTTTGGCCAAATGCTCGCCCGCGGCCAGGGCCAAGCCACAGGGCCACGCTCGAGCTCCCTATCCTTGCCCCGGGAGCGCGGCCCAAGTGTGTGTTGTGTGTGCGCGAGAGTGTACGACGTGCCTTGGTCGCGAGCATGTGCTGCATTTCGAGCAAGGCACTCAGCCAGCCCGCGGCCAAGGTCAAGGCACGCGGCCACCCCGCGGCCAAGTCCAAGGCAGGCAGCCCGCATGCAGCCCGCACGAGTGCGGCATCAACGGCCAATGCATATAGCGGGCGTGGCCCAAGCGTCTGTCCGACTTTGTTTAGGCCGAAATTTTAGGAGGTGACGTATTTCGACCGAAGTTATCTTACGGGACTCAAAAGTGGGGGAAACAGCGCAGAAGCTCCGGGCCCCATTTTTCGGGCCAAAATGGCCAAAGACCGTGTGCTGTAGCTCGCGGATCTGGTCCAACTTTCGTGCCGCGGCCAATGCCCAGGTATGGTACAGCCAACGCGCGCTCCCGAGGCAAGGATAGGGAGCTTGAGCGTGGCCCCGTGCCTTGGCCGTGAGCACCCGTTTTGCCCCCCACTCCCAGCATGCCAAGTGAGGCCAAAAACACCTCTTTTCGTGCTACGAAATATTTTTCTCTTTCTATTTAATAGTATTTCACATTTTTTTCTACCATCATGGACAAAATCACACCGTAATTCAATATACTTTTTTTTTGGGGGGTGAGAGTCAGCTCAAGGGCTGGTGGTGTCTACTGCTGGTGGGTCCAAAATTGCTCTAATACCTCGATTGTCGATTGCATATATATCCTAATATGCAGCAGAAAATAATTTTTAAATTAAATGTGAAATATTCAGATATGTTGTTTTTGAAATTAATGTAATAATATTTGAAGAGAATATTCGAAGCTTTAGCTCTCGCTTGAACCCCTAACATGTAGGTCAAAAATGCAAATAAATTTTCAAGCCTACCATTGAGACAACTTAAAATATCAATATACGACTCGCAAATAAAATTTATATTTGGATCTAAGATACAAATTAATTATAAATCAAATAATTAACGATTTCATATCACAATTGGACATTTAAGTTGCTGTTTTCTGTGGTCAAATCCAAATTAAAATGTCTTATTTTTGCAAAAAGTTAGGGTTAAAAAATTCGTGCTACAAAAAATGTGTGAAAACATAAGAGAAACACAAAATTAAGGTTCGGGAAAGCCCCGCAAGCTTCTACGAGAGGCCCTGCGCCCATTTTTCTGCCCGAAAAGGCCAAAATCCGTGAGCTATAGCACACGGATTGTGGCCAAATTTAGTGTTTCGGGGGCGGCCTGGGATTTTTGGCTGGGGTGGTCGGGTTTGGTGGTAGTCGGTGGCGGGAGAAAACGGAATCCAATTCCGAGCTCCCAAACTCGTTTTACGGCCATTTTACCGCCAGAGAACGGGTGCCCAAACGGGTGGGCCAACTCGTCCGATTCAGGCAAAACCGGAGAAAGAAGTGGAAGGTAGGTGTGGATCTCAGTTTTTGGTCCAAGAATACGAAGCAACGGCGAGGACCGTGTGCTCATATTTTGGCCAAATGCTCGCCTGCGGCCAAGGCCAAGGCGCAGGGCCACGCTCGAGCTCCCTATCATTGCCCCTGGAGCGCGGCCCAAGTTTGTGTTGTGTGTGCGCGAGAGTGTGCGACGTGCCTTGGTCGCGAGCATGTGCTGCATTTCGAGCAAGGCACGCAGCCACCCCACGGCCAAGGCCAAGGCCATGGCACACAGCCACCCCGCGGCCAAGGCCTAGGCACGCAGCCAGCCCGCGGCCAAGGCCAAGAGCATGGCACCCAGCCACCCCGCGGCCAAGGCCTAGGCACGCAGCCACCCCGTGGCCAAGGCCAAGGCACGCAGCCACCCCGTGGCCAAGGCCAAGGCCATTGCACCCAGCCACCCTGCGGCCAAGGCCTAGGCACGCAGCCACCCCGCGGCCAAGGCCGTGTGCTGTAGCTCACGGATCTTGGCCAACTTTCGCGTTTCCGGGGCGGGGCGGGATTTTGGGGTGATGCATTAGATACGTGCGACAGTCGAACGTCGGATAAGACGGGAGTCAATTCCGAGGTCCGAACCTCGTTTTACGTCTGATTTAACGAACGTGCGGGGTTGCAAAAAGGGGATGAAACGTGCCCGCGAATTGGTCCGGTTGTGGTAGAACGTGGCCGGGGGCTTCCTCACGGTGCTAGTACTGTTTTGTGATTGAAGAAATGGCGAAAATAATACGGGAGGCCATGCGCCCATTTTTCCGCCCGAAAAGGCCAAAATCCGTGAGCTATAGCACACGGATTGCGGCGAAATTTCGTGTTTCGGCGGCAGTGTGGGATTTTTGGCTGGCGTGGTCGGGTTTGGTGGGAGTCGGTGGCGGGAGAAAATGAAATCCAATTCCGAGCTCCGAAACTCGTTTTACGGCCATTTTACCGCCAGAGAACGGGTGCCCAAACGGGTGGGCCAACTCGTCCGATTCAGGCAAAACCGGAGAAAGAAGTGGAAGGTAGGTGTGGATCTCAGTTTTTTGTCCAAGAATACGAACCAACGGCGAGGACCGTGTGCTCACATTTTGGAAAATGCTCGCCCGCGGCCAATGCACGCGGCCACCCCGCTGCCAAGGGCAAGGCACAGGGCCACGCTCGAGCTCCCTATCTTTGCTCCGGGAGCGTAGCCCAAGTTTGTGTTGTGTGTGTGCAAGAGTGTGCGACGTGCCTTGGTCGCGAGCATGTGCTGCATTTCGAGCAAGGCACGCAGCTAGCCCGCGGCCAAAGCCAAGGCATGTAGCCACCCCGCGGCCAAAGCCAGGGCACCCAGCCACCCCGCGGCCAAGACCTAGGCACGCAGCCAGCCCACGGCGAAGGCCAAGGCCATGGCACCCAGCCACCCCGCAGCCAAGGCCTAGGCATGCGGCCACCGCGTGGCCAAGGCCATGGAACGCAGCCACCCCGTGGCAAACGCCAAGGCCATGGCAGCCAGCCACCACGCGGCCAAGGCCTAGGCACGCAGCCACCCCACGGCCAAGGCCTAGGCACGCAGCCACCCCGCGGCCAAGGCCTAGGCACGCAGCCACCCCGCGGCCAAGGCCGTGTTCTGTAGCTCACGGATATTGGCCAACTTTCGCGTTTCCGGGGCGGTGCGGGATTTTGGGGTGTTGCATTAGATACGTGCGACAGTCGAACGTCGGAGAAGACAGGAGTCGATTCCGAGGTCCGAATCTCATTTTACGGCCGATTTACCGAACGTGCGGGGGTGCGAAAAGGGGACAAAACGTGCCCGCGAATTGGTCCGGTTGTGGTAGAACTGGGCCGGGGGCCTCCTCACGGTGCTAGTACAGTTCTATGATCGAAGAAATGGCGAAAATAATGCGGGAGGCCCTGCCCCCATTTTTGCTCCCGAAAAGGCCAAAATCCTTGAGCTATAGCACACGGAATGCGGCCAAATTTCATGTTTCGGGGGAGGCGTGGGATTTTTGGCGGGCGTGGTCGGGTTTGGTGGGAGTCAGTGGCGGGAGAAAACCGAATCCAATTCCGAGTTCCGAAACTCGTTTTACGGCCATTTTACCGCCAGAGAACGGGTGCCCAAATGGGCGGGCCAACTCGTCTGATTCAGGCAAAACCGGTGAAAGAAGTGGAAGGTAGGTATGTATCTCAGTTTTTGGTCCAAGAATACGAAGCAACGGCGAGGACCGTGTGCTCACATTTTGGAAAATGCTCGCCCGCGGCCAAGGCCAAGGCCAAGGCACGCGGCCACCACGCGGCCAAGGCCTAGGCACGCAGCCACCCCGCGGCCAAGGCCTAGGCACGGAGCCACCCTGCGGCCAAGGCCGTGTGCTGTAGCTCACAGATCTTGGCCAACTTTCGCATTTTTCCGCCCGAAAAGGCCAAAATCCGTGAGCTATAGCACACGGATTGCGGCCAAATTTCGCGTTTCGCGGGCGGCGTGGGAATTTTGGCTGGCGTGGTCGGGTTTGGTGTGAGTCGGTGGCGGGAGAAAACGGAATCCAATTCCGAGCTCCGGAACTCGTTTTACGGCCATTTTACTGCTAGAGAACGGGTCCCCAAACGGCTGGGGCAACTCATCCGATTCAGGCAAAACCGGAGAAAGAAGTGGAAGGTAGGTGTGGATCTCAGTTTTTGGTCCAAGAATACGAAGCAACGGCGAGGACCGTGTGCTCACATTTGGAAAATGCTCGCCCGCGGCCAAGGCCAAGGCCAAGGCACGCGGCCACCACGCAGCCAAGGCCAAGGCACAGGGCCACGCTCGGTCTCCCTATCCTTGCCCCGGGAGCGCGGCCCAAGTGTGTGTTGTGTGTGCGCGAGAGTGTGCGACGTGGCTTGGTTGCGAGCATGTGCTGCATTTTGAGCAAGACACGCAGCCAGCGCGCGGCCAAGGGCAAGGCCATTGCACCCAGCCACCCTGCGGCCAAGGCCTAGGCACTCAGCCACACCGCGGCCAAGGCCTAGGCACGCAGCCACCCCGTGGCCAAGGCCAAGGCCATGGCACCCAGCCACCCCGCGGCCAAGGCCTAGGCACGCAGCCACCCCGCGGCTAAGGCCGTGTGCTGTAGCTCACGAATCTTGGCCAACTTTCGCGTTTCCGGGGTGGGGCAGGATTTTGGGGTGATGCATTAGATACGTGCGACAGTCGAACGTCGGAGAAGACGGGAGTCGATTCCGAGGTCCGAACCTCGTTTTACGGCCGATTTACTGAACGTGCGGGGGTGCGACAAGGGGACGAAACGTGCCCGGGAATTGGTCCGGTTGTGGTAGAACTGGGCTGGCGGCCTCCTCGCGGTGCTAGTACTGTTTTGCGCTTGAAGAAATGGCGAAAATAATGCGAGAGGCCCTGCGCCCATTTTTCCGCCCAAAAAGGCCAAAATCCGTGAGCTATAGCACACGGATTGCGGCCAAATTTCGTGTTTCGGGGGCGGCGTGAAATTTTTGGCGGGCGTGGTCGGGTTTGGTGGGAGTCGGTGGTGGGAGAAAACGGAATCACTTCCGAGCCCCGAAACTCGATTTACGGCCATTTTACCGCCAGAGAACGGGTTCCCAAACGGGTGGGCCAACTCGTCGGATTCAGGCAAAACCGGAGAAAGAAGTGGAAGGTAGGTGTGGATCTCAGTTTTTGGTCCAAGCATGCGAAGCAACGGCGAGGACCGTGTCCTCATATTTTGGCCAAATGCTCGCCCGCGGCCAAGGCCAAGGCCAAGTCACGCGGCCACCCCGCGGCCAAGGCCAAGGCACAGGGCCACGATCGAGCTCCCTATCCTTGCCTCGGGAGTGCGGTCCAAGTGTGTGTTGTGTGTGTGCGAGAGTGTGCGACGTGCCTTGGTCGCGAGCATGTGATGCATTTCGAGCAAGGCACGCAGCGACCCCGCGGCCCCGCGGCCAAAGCCAAGGCACACAGCCACCCCGCGGCCAAAGCCAAGGCCTAGGCACGCAGCCACCCCGCGGCCAAGGGCTAGGCACGCAGCCACTCCGCAGCAATGCCTAGGCAAGCAGCCACCCCGCGGCCATGGCCTAGGCACGTAGCCACCCCGCGGCCAAGGCCGTGTGCTGTAGCTCTCCGATCTTGGCCAACTTTCGCATTTCTGGGACGGTGAGGGATTTTGTGGTGATGCATTAGATACGTGCGGCAGTCGAATGTCGGAGAAGACTGGAGTCGATTACGAGGTGCGAACCTCGTTTTACGGCCGATTTACCGAAAGTGCGGGGGTGCGAAAAGGGGACGAAATGTGCCCGCGAATTGGTCCGGTTGTGGTAGAACTGGGCCGGGGGCCTCCTCACGGTGCTAGTACTGTTTTCCGCTCGAAGAAATGGCGAAAATATGGGGGAGGCCCTGCGCCCATTTTTCCGCCCGAAAAGGCCAAATTCCGTGGGCTATAGCACACGGATTGCAGCCAAATTTCACGTTTCGGGGGGCGGTGTGGGATTTTTGGCTGCCGTGGTCGGGTTTGGTGGGAGTCGGTGGCGGGAGAAAACAGCATCCAATTCCGAGCTCCGAAACTCGTTTTACAGCCATTTTACCGCCAGAGAACGGGTGCCCAAACGGGTGGGCCAACTCGTCCGATTCAGGAAAAACCGGAGAAAGAAGTGGAAGGTAGGTGTGGATCTCAGTTTTTGGTCCAAGAATACGAAGTAACGGCGAGGACCGTGTGCTCACATTTTGGCAAAATGCTCGCCTGCGGCCACGGCCAAGGCCAAGGCCATGGCAACCAGCCTAGGCACGTAGCCACCCCGCGGCCAAGGCCTAGGCATGCAGCCACCCCGCGGCCAAGGCCGTGTGCTGTAGCTCACGGATCTTGGCCAACTTTTGTGTTTTGGGGGTGGGGCGTATTTTGGGGTGATGCATTAGATACGTGCGACAGTCGAATGTCGGAGAAGACGGGAGTCGATTCCGAGGTCCGAACCTCGTTTTACGTCCGATTTTCCGAACCTGCGGGGGTGCAAAAAGCGGACAAAACGTGCCCGCGAATTGGTCCGGTTGTGGTAGAACTGGGCCGGGGGCCGCCTCACGGTGCTAGTACTGTTTTCCTCTCGAAGAAATGGCGAAAACAATGCGGGAGGCCCTGTGCCCATTTTTCTGCCCGAAAGGCCCAAAATCCGTGAGCTATAGCACACGGATCGCGTTTCGGGGGCGGTGTGGGATTTTTGGCGGGCGTGGTCGGGTTTGGTGGGAGTCGGTGGCGGGAGAAAACAGAACCCAATTCCGACCTCCGAAACTCGTTTTACGGCCATTTTCCTGCCAGAGAACGGGTGCGCAAACGGGTGGGCCAACTCGTCGGATTCAGGCAAAACCGGAGAAAGAAGTGGAAGGTAGGTGTGGATCTCAGTTTTTGGTCCAAGAATACGAAGCAACGGCAAGGACCGTGTGCTCACATTTTGGCCAAATGATCGCCCGCGGCCAAGGCCAAGGCCAAGGCACGCGGCCACCCCACGGCCAAGGCCAAGGCACAGGGCCACGCTCGAGCTCCCTATCCTTGCCCCGGGAGCGCGGCCCGACTGTGTGTTGTGTGTGCACGAGACTGTGCGACGTGCCTTGGTCGCGCGCAGGTGCTGAATTTCGAGGAAGGCACGCAGCCAGCCCGCGGCCAAGGCCAAGGCACGCCACCACCCCGCGGCCAAGGGCAAGGCCATGCCACCCAGCCACCCCGCGGCCAAGGCCAAGGCCAAGGCACGCAGCCACCCCGCGGCCAAGGCCAAGGCACGCGGCCACCCCGCTGCCAAGGCCAAGGCCAAGGCACGCGGCCACCCCGCGGCCGAGGCCAAGGCACAGGGCCACGCTCGAGCTCCCTATCCTTGCCCCGGGAACGCGGCCCAAGTGTGTATTGTGTGTGCGCGTGAGTGTGCGACGTGCCTTGGTCGCGAGCATTTGCTGCATTTCGAGCATGGTACGCAGCCAGCCCGCGGCCAAGGCCAAGGCACGCAGCCACCTCGCGGCAAAGGCCAAGGCCATGGCACCCAGCCACCCCGCGGCCAAGGCCTAGGCACGCAGCCACCCCGCGGGCAAGGCCGTGTGCTGTAGCTCACGGATCTTGGCCAACTTTCGCGTTTCCAGGGCGGGGCAGGATTTTGGGGTGATGCATTAGATACATGCGACAGTCGAACGTCGGAGAAGACGGGAGTCGATTCCGAGGTCCGAACCTCGTTTTACGTCTGATTTACCGAACGTGCGGGGGTGCGAAAAGGGAACGAAACGTGCCCGCGACTTGGTCCGGTTGTGGTAGAACTAGGACGGGGGCCTCCTCACGGTGCTAGTACTTTTTTCCTCTCGAAGAAATGGCGAAAATAATGCGAGAGGCCTTGCGCCCATTTTTCCGCCCGAAAAGGCCAAAATCCGTGAGCTATAGCACACGGATTGCGGCCAAATTTCGTGTTTCGGGGGCGGCGTGGGGTTTTTGGCTGGCGAGGTCGGGTTTGGTGGGAGTCGGTGGTGGGAGAAAACGGAATCCAATTCCGAGCTCCGAAACTCGTTTAATGGCCATTTTACCGCCAGAGAACGGGTTCCCAAACGGGTGGGCCAACTCGTCCGATTCAGGCAAAACTGGAGAAAGAAGTGGAAGGTAGGTGTGGATTTCAGTTTTTGGTCCAAGAATACGAAGCATCGGTGAGGACCGTGCGCTCACATTTTCGCCAAATGCTCGCCCGCGGCCAAGGCACAATGCCACGCTCGAGCTCCCTATCCTTGCCCCGGGAGCGCCGCCCAAGTTTGTGTTGTGTGTGCGCGAGAGTGTGCGACGTTCCTTGGTCGCGAGCATGTGCTGCATTTCGATCGAGGCACGCAGCCAGCCCGCGGCCAAAGCCAAGGCACGCAGCCAGCCCGCGGCCAAAGCCAAGGCACGCAGCCACCCCGCGGCCATGGCCTAGGCACGCAGCCACCCCGCGGCCAAGGCCAAGCCCATGGCACCCAGACATCCCGCGGCCAAGGCCTAGGCACGCAGCCACCCCGTGGCCAAGGCCAAGGCACGCAGCCACCCCGTGGCCAAGGCCAAGGCCATGGCACCCAGCCACCCCGCGGCCAAGGCCAAGGCCATGGCACCCAGCCACCCCGCGGCCAAGGCTGTGTGCTGTAGCTCACGGATCTTGGCCAACTTTCGCGTTTCCGGGGCGGGGCGGGATTTTGGGGTGATACATTAGATACGTGCGACTGTCAAACGTCGGAGAAGACGGGAGTGGATTCCGAGTTTCGAACCTCATTTTACGTCTGATTTACCGAACGTGCGGGGGCGAGAAAAGGGAACGAAACGTGCCCGCGACTTGGTCCGGTTGTGGTAGAACTGGGACGGGGGCCTCCTCACGGTGCTAGTACTTTTTTCCTCTCCAAGAAATGGTGAAAATAATGCGGGAGGCCCTTTGCCCATTTTCCCGCCCGAAAAGGCCAAAATCCGTGAGCTATAGCGCACGGATTGCGGCCAAATTTCGCGTTTCGGGGGCGGCGTGGGATATTTGTCAGGCGTGGTCGGGTTTGGTGGGAGTTTGTGGCGGGAGAAAACGGAATCCAATTCCGAGCTCCGAAACTCGTTTAACGGCCATTTTACCGCCAGAGAACGGGATCCCAAACGGGTGGGCCAACTCATCGGATTCAGGCAAACCCGGAGAAAGAAGTGGAAGGTAGGTGTGGATCTCAGTTTTTGGTCGAAGAATACGAAGCAACGGCGAGAACCGTGTCCTCACATTTTGGCCAAATGCTCGCCCGCGGCCAAGGCCAAGGCCAAGGCACGCGGCCATCCCTCGGCCAAGGCCAAGGCACGCGGCCATCCCTCGGCCAAGGCCAAGGCACAGGGCCGCGCTCGAGCTCCCTATCCTTGCCCCGGGAGCGCGGTCCAAGTGTGTGTTGTGTGTGTGCAAGAGTGTGCGACGTGCATTGGTCGCGAGCATTTGCTGCATTTCGAGCAAGGCACGCAGCTAGCCCGCGGCCAAAGCCAAGGCACGCAGCTAGCCCGCGGCCAAAGCCAAGGCACGCAGCCACCCCGCGGCCAAGGCCAAGGCCATGGCAACCAGCCACCCCAAGGCCAAGGCCAAGGCACGCAGCCACCCCGCGGCCAATGCCATGGCCATGGCACCCAGCCAGCCCGCGGCCAAGGCCTAGGCACGCAGCCACCCCGCGGCCAAGGCCAAGGCCATGGCAACCAGCCACCCCAAGGCCAAGGCCAAGGCACGCAGCCACCCCGTGGCCAACGCCAAGGCACGCAGCCACCCCGTGGCCAAGGCCAAGCCCATGGCACCCAGCCACGCCGCTGCCAAGGCCTAGGCACGCAGCTACCCCGCGGCCAAGGCCGTGTGCTGTAGCTGACGGATCTTGGCCAACTTTCGCGTTTCCGGGGCGGTGCGGGATTTTGGGGTGATGCATTAGATACGTGCGAAAGTCAAACGTCGGAGAAGACGGGACTCGATTCCGAGGTCCGAACCTCATTTTACGGTCGATTTACCGAACGTGCGAATTGTTTTGTGCTCGAAGAAATGGCGAAAATCATTTTACGGGACAAAACATGCTTGCGAATTGGTCCGGTTGTGGTAGAACTGGGCCGGGGGCCTCCTCACGGTGCTAGTACTGTTTTGTGCTCGAAGAAATGGCGAAAATAATGCGGGATGCCCTGCGCCCATTTTTCCGCCCGAAAAGGCCAAAATCCGTGAGCTATAGCAAACGGATTGCGGCCAAATTTCGTGTTTCGGGGGTGGCGTGGGATTTTTGGCTGGCGTGGTCGGGTTTGGTGGGAGTCGGGGGCGGGAGAAAACGGAATCCAATTCCGAGCTCCGAAACTAGTTTTACGGCCATTTTACCGCCAGAGAACGGGTTCCCAAACGGGTGTTCCAACTCGTCCGATTCAGGAAAAACCGGAGAAAGAAGTGGAAGGTAGGTGTGGATCTCAGTTTTTGGTCCAAGAATACGAAGCAACGGCGAGGACCGTGTGCTCACATTTTGGCAAATGCTCGCCCGCGGCCAAGGCCAAGGCCAAGGCACGCGGCCACCCCGCGGCCAAGTGTGTGTTGCGGGTGCGCGAGAGTGTGCGACGTGCCTTGGTCGCGAGCATGTGCTGCATTTCGAGCAAGGCACACAGCCAGCCCGTGGCCAAGGCTAAGGCACGCAGCCACCCCGCAGCCAAGGGCAAGGCCATGGACCCAGCCACCCCGCGCCCAAGGCCTAGGCACGCAGCCACCCCACGGCCAAGGCCTAGGCACGCAGCCACCCCACGGCCAAGGCCAAGGCCGTGGCACCCAACCACCCCGCGGCCAAGGCCTAGGCACGCAGCCAGCCCGTGGCCAAGGCCATGGCACGCAGCCACCCCGCGGCCAAGGCCTTGGCACGCAGCCACCCCGCGGCCAAGGCCTTGGCACGCAGCCACCCCGCGGCCAAGGCCGTGTGCTGTAGCTCACGGGTCTTGGCCAACTTTTGCTTTTCCGGAGCCGGGCGGGATTTTGGGGTGATGCATTAGATACGTGCGACAGTCGAACGTCCTAGAAGACGGGAGTCAATTCCGAGGTCCGAACCTCGTTTTACGTCTGATTTACCGAACGTGCGGGGTGCGAAAAGGGGACGAAACGTGCCCACGAATTGGTCTGGTTGTGGTAGAACTGGGCCAGGGGCCTCCTCACGGTGCTAGTACTGTTTTCCTCTCGAAGAAATGGCGAAAATAATGCGGGAGGCCCTGCGCCCATTTTTCCACCTGAAAAGGCCAAAATCAGTGAGCTATAGCACACGGATTGCGGCCAAATTTCGTATTTAGGGGGCGGCGTGGGATTTTTGGCGGGCGTGGTCGGGTTTGGTGGGAGTCGGTGGCGGGAGGAAACGGAATCCAATTCCAAGCTCCCAAACTCATTTTACGGCCATTTTACCGCCAGAGAACGTGTCCCCAAACGGGTGGGCCAACTTGTCGGATTCTGGAAAAACCGGAGAAAGAAGTGGAAGGTAGGTGTGGATCTCAGTTTTTGGTCCAAGAATACGAAGCAACCGCGAGGACCGTGTGCTCACATTTTCGCCAAATGCTCGCCCGCGGCCAAGGCCAAGGCCAAGACACGCGGCCACCCCGCGGCCAAGGCCAAGGCACAGGGCCACGCTCGAGCTCCCTATCCTTGCCCCGGGAGCGCAGCCCAAGTGTGTGTTGTGTGTGCGTGAGAGTGTGCGACGTGCCTTTGTCGCGAGCATGTGCTGCATTTCGAGCAAGGCACGCATCCAGCCCGCGGCCAAGGCCAAGGCACGAAGCCACCCCTTGGCCAAGGCCAAGGCCATGGCACCCAGCCACCCCGCGGCCATGGCACCCAGCCACCCCGCGGCCAAGGCCAAGGCACGCAGCCACCCCGTGGCCAAGGCCATGGCACCCTGCCACCCTGCGGCCAAGACCTAGGCACGCCCCACCCTGCGGCCAAGGCCGTGTGCTGTAGCTCACGGATCTTTGCCAACTTTCGCGTTTCCGGGGTGGTGCGGGATTTTGGGGCGATGCATTAGATACGTGCGGCAGTCGAACATCGGAGAAGACGGGAGTCGATTCCGAGGTCCGAACCTCGTTTTATGGCAGATTTACCGAATGTGCGGGGGTGCGAAAAGGGGACGAAACGTGCCTGGGTATTGGTCCGCTTGTGGTAAAACTGGGCTGGGGGCCTCCTCACGGTGGTAGTACTGTTTTGCGCTCGAAGAAATGGCGAAAATAATGCGGGAGGCCCTGCGCCCATTTTTCCGCCCGAAAAGGCCAAAATCCGTGAGCTATAGCACACGGATTGCGGCCAAATTTGGTATTTCGGGGGCGGCGTGGGATTTTTGGTTGGCGTGCTTGGGTTTGGTGGGAGTCGGTGGCGGGAGAAAACGGAATGGAATTCCGAGCTCCGAAACTCGTTTAACGGCGATTTTACCGCCAGAGAACGGGTTCCCAAACGGGTGGGCCAACTCGTCCGATTCAGGCAAAACCGGAGAAAGAAGTGGAAGGTAGGTGTGGATCTCAGTTTTTGTCCAAGAATACGAAGCAACGCCGAGGACCGTGTGCTCACATTTTGGCCAAATGCTCGCCCGCTGCCAAGGCACGCGGCCACCCCGCGGCTAAGGCCAAGGCACAGGGCCACGCTCGAGCTCCCTATCCTTGCCCCGAGAGCGCGGCACAAGTTTGTGTTGTGTGTGCGCGAGAGTCTGCGACGTACCTTCGTCGCGAGCATGTGCTGCATTTCGAGCAAGGCACGCAGCCACCCCGCGGCCAAGGCCGAGGCCATGGCACCCAGCCACCCCACGTACAAGGCCAAGGCCATGGCACCCAGCCACCCCGCGGCTAAGGTCAAGGCCATGGCACCCAGCCACCCCGTGGCCACAGCCAAGGACTTGGCACCCAGCCACCCCGTGGCCAAGGCCTAGCCACGCATCCACCCCGCGGCCAAGGCCAAGGCCATGGCACCCAGCCACCCCGCGGCTAAGGCCAAGGCCATGGCACCCAGCCTCCCCGCGGCCAAAGCCAAGGACTTGGCACCCAGCCACCCCGCGGCCAAGGCCTAGGCACGCAGCCACCCCGCGGCCAAGGCCAAGGCCATGGCACCCAGGCACCCCGCGGCCAAGGCCAAGGCACGCAGCCACCCCGCGGCCAAGGCCAAGGCACGCAGCCACCCCGTGGCCAAGGCCAAGGCCATGGCACCCAGCCACGCCGCTGCCAAGGCCTAGGCACGCAGCCACCCCACGGCCAAGGTCGTGTGCTGTAGCTCACGGATCTTGGCCAACTTTCGCGTTTCCGGGGCGGTGCAGGATTTTGGGGTGATGCATTAGATACGTGCGACAGTCGAACGTCGGAGAAGACGGGAGTCGATTCCGAGGTCCGAACGTCGTTTTACGGCCGATTTACCGAACGCGCGGGGGTGCGAAAATGGGACGAAACGTGCCCGTGAATTGGTCCGCTTTTGGTAGAACTGGGCCGGGGGCCTCCTCGGGGTGATAGTACTGTTTTGCGCTCGAAGAAATGGCGAAAATAATGCGGGAGGCCCTGCGCCCATTTTTCCGCCCGAAAAGGCCAAAATCCGTGAGCTATAGCAAACGGATTGCGGCCAAATTTCATGTTTCGGCGGCGGCGTGGGATTTTTACCTGGCGTGGTCGGGTTTGGTGGGAGTCGGTGGTGGGAGAAAACGGAATCCAATTCCGAGCTCCGAAACTCTTTTTACGGCCATTTTACCGCCAGAGAACGGGTGCCCAAACGGGTGAGCCAACTCGTCGGATTCAGGGAAAAGCAGAGAAAGAAGTGGAAGGTAGGTGTGGATCTCAGTTTTTGGTCCAAGAATACGAAGCAACGGCGAGGACCGTGTGCTCACATTTCGGCCAAATGCTCGCCCGCGGCCAAGGCCAAGGCGAAGGCACGCGGCCACCCCGTGGCCAAGGCCAAGGCACAGGGCCACGCTCGAGCACACTATCATTTCCCCGGGAGCGCGGCCCAAGTGTGTGTTGTGTGTGCGTGAGAGTGTGCGACGTGCCTTGGTCGCGAGCATGTGCTGCATTTCGAGCAAGGCAAGCAGCCAGCCCGCGGCCAATGCAAGGCACGCAGCCACCCCGCGGCCGAGGGCAAGGCCATGGCACCCAGCCACCCAGCGGCCAAGGCCTAGGCACGCAGCCACTCCACGGCCAAGGCCAAGGCCAGGGCACCCAGCCACCCCGCGGCCAAGGCCTAGGCACGCAGCCACCCCGTGGCCAAGGCCAAGGCCATGGCACCCAGCCACGCCGCTGCCAAGGCCTAGGCACGCAGCAACCCCGCGGCCAAGGCCGTCTGCTGTAGCTCACAGATCTTGGCCAACTTTCGCATTTCTGGGGCGGTGCGGGATTTTGGGGTGATGCATTAGATACGTGCGACAGTCGAACGTCGGAGAAGACGGGAGTCGATGCCGAGGTCCGAACCTCATTTTACGGCTGATTTACCGAACGTACGGGGGTGCGAAAAGGGGACGAAACGTGCCTGCGAATTCGTCCGATTATGGTAGAACTGGGCCGGGGGCCTCCTCACGGTGCTAGTACTGTTTTGCACTCGAAGAAATGGCGAAAATAATGCGGGAGGCCATGCGCCCATTTTTCCACCCGAAAACGCCAAAATCCGTGAGCTAGCACACGGATTGCGGCCAAATTTCGTGTTTCGGGGGCGGCGTGGGATTTTTGGCTCGCATGGTCTGGTTTGGTGGGAGTCGGTGGCGGGAGAAAACGGAATCCAATTCCGAGCTCCGAAACTCGTTTAACGGCCATTTTACCGCCAGAGAACGGGTGGGCCAACTCGTCCGATTCAGGCAAAACCGGAGAAAGAAGTGGAAGGTAGGTGTGGATCTCAGTTTTTGGTCCAAGAATACGCAGAAACGGTGAGGACCGTGTGCCAAATGCTCGCCCGCGGCCAAGGCCAAGGCACAGGGCCACGCTCGAGCTCCCTATCCTTGCCTCGGTAGCGCGGCCGGAGTGTGTGTTGTGTGTTCGTGAGAGTGTGCGACCTACCTTGGTCGCGAGCATGTGCTTCATTTCGAGCAAGGCAGGGACCCAGCCCGCGGCCAAGGCCAAGGCCGAGGCACGCAGCCACCCCATGGCCAAGGCCAAGGCACGCATCCACCCCGCGGCCAAGGCCATGGCACCCAGCCAGCCCACGGCCAAGGCCATGGCACCCAGCCAGCCCGTGGCCAAGGCCTAGGCACGCAGCCAGCCCGCGGCCAAGGCCTTGGCACACAGCGACCCCGAGGCCAAGGCCAAGGCCATGGCACGCAGCCACCCCGCTGCCAAGGCCAAGGCCATGGCACGCAGCCACCCCGCGGCCAAGGCCAAGGCCGTGTGCTGTAGCTCACGGATCTTCGCCAACTTTCGCGTTTCCAGGGCGGTGTGGGATTTTGGGGTGATGCATTAGATACGTGCGACAGTCGAGCGTCGGAAAAGAGGGGAGTCGATTTCGAGGTCCGAACCGCGTTTTACGGCCGATTTACCGAGGGTGCGGGGGTGCGAAAAGGGGACGAAACGTGCCCTCGAATTGGTCCGATTCTGGTAGAACTGGGCCGGGGGCCTCCTCACGGCGGAAGAACTTCTTTCTGCTCGAAGAAATGGCAAAAATAATGCGGGAGGCCCTGCGCCCATTTTTCCGCCAGAGAAGGCCAAAATCCGTGAGCTATAGCACACGGATTGTGGCCAAATTTCGCGTTTCGGGGGCGGCGTGGGATTTTGGGCTGGCGTCGTCGGGTTTGGTGGGAGTCGGTGGCGGGAGAAAACGGAATCCAATTCCAAGCTCCGAAACTCATTCTGCGGCCATCTTACCGGCAGCGAACGGGTGCCCAAACGGGTGGGCCAACTCCTCTGATTCAGGCCAAACCGGTGAAAGAAGTGGAAGGTAGGTGTGGATCTCAGTTTTTGGTCCAAGAATACGAAGAAACGGCAAGGACCGTGTGCTCACATTTTGGCCAAATGCTTGCCCGCGGCCAAGGCCAAGCCACGCAGCCACCCCGCGGCCAACGCCAAGGCACAGGGCCACGCTCGAGCTCCCTATCCTTGCCTCGGGAGCGCGGTCCGAGTGTGTGTTGTGTGTGCATGAGAGTGTGCGACCTGCCTTGGTTGCGAGCATGTGCTGCATTTCGAGCAAGGAACGGAGACAGCCCGCGGCCAAGGCCAAGGCCGAGGCACGCAGCCACCCCGTGGCCAAGGCCGAGGCACGCAGCCACCCCGTGGCCAAGGCCGAGGCACGCAGCCACCCCGTGGCCAAGGCCGAGGCACGCAGCCACCCCGTGGCCAAGGCCGAGGCACGCAGCCACCCCGTGGCCAAGGCCAAGGCACGCGTCCACCCCGCGGCCAAGGCCATGGCACCCAGCCAGCCCGCAGCCAAGGCCATAGCACCCACCCAGCCACCCCGAGGCCAAGGCCAAGGCCATGGCCCGTAGCCACCCCGCAGCCAAGGGCAAGGCCGTGTGCTGTCGCTCACGGATCTTGGCCAACTTTCGCGTTTCCGGGGCAGTGCGGGATTTTGGGTGATGCATTAGATACGTGCGACAGTCGAACGTTGGAAAAGAGGGGAGTCGATCTCGAGCTCCGAACTTCATTTTACGGCCGGTTTACCGAGCGTGCGGGGGTGTGAAAAGTGGACGAAACGTGCCCTCGAATAGGTTCGATTGTGGTAGAACTGGGCCGGGGGCCTCCTCACGGTGCAAGTACTGCTTTCCGCTCGAAGAAATGGCAAAAATAATGCGGGAGGCCCTGCGCCCATTTTTCCGCCAGAAAAGGCCAAAATCCGTGAGCTACAGCACATGGATTGTGGCCAAATTTCGCGTTTCGGGGGCGGCGTGGGATTTTGGACTGGCATCGTCGGGTTTGGTGGGAGTCGGTGGCGGGAGAAAACGGAATCCAATTCCGAGCTCCGAAACTCGTTTTACGGCCATCTTACCAGCAGCGGACGGGTGCCCAAACGGGTGGGCCAACTCGTCCGATTAAGGCAAAACCGGAGAAAGAAGTGGAAGGTAGGTGTGGATCTCAGTTTCTGGTCCAAGAATACGAAGAAACGGCGAGGACCGTGAGCTCACATTTTGGCCAAATGCTCGCCCGCGGCCAAGGCCAAGCCACGCAGCCACCCCGCGGCCAACGCCAAGGCACAGGGCCACGCTCGAGCTCCCTATTCTTGCCTCGGGAGCACGGCCCGAGTGTTTATTGTGTGTGCGTGAGAGTGTGTGACCTGCCTTGGTCGCGAGCATGTGCTGCATTTCGAGCTAGGCACGGAGCCAGCCCGCGGCCAAGGCCAAGGCTGAGGCACGCAGCCACCCCTTGGCCAAGGCCAAGGCCGAGGCACGCAGCCACCCCTTGGCCAAGGCCAAGGCACGCGTCCACCCCGTGGCCAAGGCCAAGGCACCCAGCCAGCCCGCGGCCAAGGCCAGGGCACCCAGCCACCCCGAGGCCAAGGCCAAGACCATGGCACGCAGCCACCCCGCGGCCAACGCCAAGGCCGTGTGCTGTAGCTCAAGGATATTGGCCAACTTTCGCGTTTCCGGGGCGGAGCGGGATTTTGGGGTGATGCATTAGATACGTGTGACAGTCGAGCGTTGCAAAAGAGGGGAGTCAATTTCGAGGTCCGAACCTCGTTTTACGGCCGATTTACCGAGGGTGTGGGGGTGCGAAAAGGGGACGAAACGTGCCCGCGAATTGGTCCGATTGTGGTAGAACTGGGCCGGCGGCCTCCTCACGGCGCAAGTACTTTTTTCCGCTCGAAGAAATGGCGAAAATAATGCGGGAGGCCCTGCGTCCATTTTTCCCCCGGAAAAGGCCAAAATCCGTGAGCTATAGCACATGGATTGTGGCCAAATTTCGTGTTTCGGGGGCGGCGTGGGATTTTGGGCTGGCGTCGTCGGGTTTGGTGGGAGTCGGTGGCGGGGGAAAACGGAATCCAATTCCGAGCTCCGAAACTCATTTTACGGCCATCTTACCGGCAGCGAACGAGTGCCCAAACGGGTTGTCCCACTCGTCCGATTCAGGCAAAACCGGAGAAAGAAGTGGAAGGTAGGTGTGGATCTCAGTTTTTGGTCCAAGAATACGAAGAAACGGCGAGGACCGTGTGCTCATATTTAGGCCAAACGCTCGCCCGCGGCCAAGGCCAAGCCACGCAGCCACCCCGCGGCCAACGCCAAGGCACAGGGCCACACTCAAGCTCCCTATCCTTGCCTCGGGAGCGCAGCCCGAGTGTGTGTTGTCTGTGCGTGAGAGTGTGCGACCTGCCTTGGTCGCGAGCATGTGCTGCATTTCGAGCAAGGCACGGAGCCAGCCCGCGGCCAAGGCCAAGGCCGAGGCACGCAGCCAGCCCGTGGCCAAGGCCGAGGCACGCAGCCAGCCCGTGGCCAAGGCCAAGGCACGCCTCCACCCCGCGGACAAGGCCATGGCACCCAGCCAGCCCGCAGCCAAGGCCATGGCACCCAGCCAGCCCACGGCAAAGGCCTTGGCACACAGCCACCCGGTGGCCAAGGCCACGGCGATGGAACGCAGCCACCCCGAGGCCATGGCCCGTAGCCACCCCGCAGCCAAGGCCAAGGCCGTGAGCTTTCGCTCACGGATCTTGGCCAACTTTCGCGTTTCTGGGGCAGTGCGGGATTTTGGGGTGATGCATTAGATATGTGCGACTGTCGAACGTCGGAAAAGAGGGGAGTCGATTTCGAGGTCCGAACCTCATTTTACGGCCGATTTACCCAGCGTGCGGGGGTGCGAAAAGGGGACGAAACGTGCCCTCAAATAGGTTCGATTGTGGTAGAACTGGGCCGGGGGCCTCCTCACGGCGCAAGTACTGCTTTCCGCTCGAAGAAATGGCAAAAATAATGCGGGAGGCCCTGTGCCCATTTTTCCGCCAGAAAAGGCCAAAATCCGTGAGCTACAGCACACGGATTGTGGCCAAATTTCGCGTTTCGGGGGCGGCGTGGGATTTTGGGCGGGCGTCGTCGGGTTTGGTGGGAGTCGGTGGCGGGAGAAAACAGAATCCAATTCCAAGCTCCGAAACTCGTTTTACGGCCATCTTACCGGCAGCGAACAGGTGCCCAAACGGGTGGGCCAACTCGTCCGATTCAGGCAAAACCGGAGAAAGAAGTGGAAGGTAGGTGTGGATCTCAGTTTTTGGTCCAAGAATACGAAGAAACGGCGAGGACCGTGTGCTCACATTTTGGCCAAATGCTCGCCCGCGGCCAAGGCCAAGCCACGCAGCCACCCCGCGGCCAACGCCAAGGCACAGGGCCACGCTCGAGCTCCCTATTCTTGCCTCGGGAGCGCGGCCCGAGTGTGTATTGTGTGTGCGTGAGAGTGTGCGACCTGCCTTGGTCGCGATCATGTGCTGCATTTCGAGCAAGGCACGGAGCCAGCCCAAGGCCAAGGCCAAGGCCGAGGCACGCAGCCACCCCTTGGCCAAGGCCAAGGCACGCGTCTACCCCGTGGCCAAGGCCAGGGTACCCAGCCAGCCCGCGGCCAACGCCATGGCACCCAGCCACCCCGAGGCCAAGGCCAAGACCATGGCACGCAGCCACCCCGCGGCCAACGCCAAGGCCGTGTGCTGTAGCTCACGGATACTGGCCAACTTTCGCGTTTCCGGGGCGGTCCGGGATTTTGGGGTGATGCATTAGATACGTGCGACAGTCGAGCGTTGGAAAAGAGGGGAGTCAATTTCGAGGTCCGAACCTCATTTTACGGCCGATTTACCGAGGGTGTGGGGGTGTGAAAAGGGGACGAAACGTGCCCGCGAATTGGTCCGATTGTGGTAGAACTGGGCCGGTGGCCTCCTCACGGCGCAAGTACTGTTTTCCGCTCGAAGAAATGGCTAAAATAATGTGGGAGGCCATGCGCCCATTTTTCCCCCGGAAAAGGCCAAAATCCGTGAGCTATAGCACACGGATTGTGGCCAAATTTCGTGTTTCGGGGGCGGCGTGGGATTTTGGGCTGGCGTGGTCGGGTTTGGTGAGAGTCGGTGGAGGGAGAAAACGGAATCCAATTCCGAGCTCCGAAACTCATTTTACGGCCATCTTACCGGCAGCGAACGAGTGCCCAAACGGGTTGTCCCACTCATCCGATTCAGGCAAAACCGGAGAAACAAGTGGAAGGTAGGTGTGGATCTCAGTTTTTGGTCCAAGAATACGGAGAAACGGCGAGGACCGTGTGCTCACATTTTGGCCAAATGCTCGCCCGCGGCCAACGCCAAGGCACAGGGCCACGCTCGAGCTCCCTATCCTTGCCTCGGGAGCGCGGCCGGAGTGTGTGTTGTGTGTGCGTGAGAGTGTGGGACCTGCCTTGCTCGCGAGCACATGCTGCATTTCGAGAAAGGCACGTAGCCAGCCCGCGGCCAAGGCCAAGGCCGAGTGGTGGCTGCGTGCCTAGGCCTTCGCCGCGTGGTGGCTGGCTGCCCGGCCTTGGGTGCCTTGGCCTTGGCCGCGGGGTGGCTGCGTGCCTAGGCCTTCGCCGCGGGCTGGCTGGGTACCTTGACCTTGGGTGCCTTGGCTTTGGCCGCGGGGTGCCTGCGTGCCTAGGCGTTGGCCTTGGCCGCGGGGCTGGCTGCGTGCCTTGGCCTTGGCCGAAATGCAGCACATGCTTGTGGCCAAGGCACAGACCGCCGCACTCGGGAAAAATAGCCACAAAACGAGTTTCGGAGCCCGGAATCGGCTTCCGCTTTCTCCCGCGGCGAACCCCCGCCAATACCGACAACACCAGCCAAAAATCCCACGCCGCCACGGAAACGCGAAATTTGGCCGCAATCCGTGTTCTATAGCTCACGGATTTTGCCCATTTCGCGGGAAACATGGGCCCAGGGCCCCCCGCGTCTTGTTCGCCATTTCTTCGAGCGGAAAAGAGTACTTGGAGCGTGAGGAGGCCCCCGGCCGAGCTCTGCCACAATCGGAACAATTCGCGGGCACGTTTTGTCCCCTTTTCGCACCCCGCACGTTCTATTAATCGGCCGTAAAACGGGGTTCGGACCTCGGAATCGACTCCCGTCTTTTCCGACGTTTGACTGTCGCACGTATCTAACGCATAACCCCAAAATCCCGCACCGACCCAAAAACAAGAAATTTGGCCCAGATCCGTGAGCTACAGCGCACGGTCTTTGGCCATTTTTGCCCAAAAAATGGGGCCCGGAGCATCCGCGCTGTTTGAACAACTTTTCAGTCCCGTAAGATAACTTCAGTCGAAATATGTCACCTCCTAAAATTTCGGCCCAAACAAAGTCAGACAGACGCTTGGGCCCCGCCTGGTTTCTGCATTGGCCGTGGATGCCGCGCGCGGGCGGGGTGCTTGCCTTGGCCCCGGCCGTGGGGTGGTTGGGAGCCTTGGCATTTGCCGCGTGGTGGCTGCGTGCCTAGGCCTTCGCCGCGGGCTGGCTGGCTGCCTGGCCTTGGGTGCCTTGGCCTTGGCCGCGGGGTGGCTGCGTGCCTAGGCGTTGGCCTTGGCCGCAGGGCTGGCTGCGTGCCTTGGCCTTGGCCGAAATGCAGCATATGCTTGCGGCCAAGGCACAGAGCGGCGCTCTCGGGTAAAATAGCCACAAAAAGAGTTTCGGAGCCCGGAATCGGCTTCCGCTCTCTCCCGCGGTGAACCCCCACTAATACCGACAACACCAGCCGAAAATCCGACGACGCCACAGAAACACGAAATTTGGCAGCAATCCGTGTGCTATAGCTCACGGATTTTGGCCATTTCGGGGGAAACATGGGCCCAGGGCCCCCCGCGTCTTGTTCGCCATTTCTTCGAGCGGAAAAGAGTACTTGGAGCGTGAGGAGGCCCCCGGCCCAGCTCTGCCACAATCGGAACAATTCGCGGGCACGTTTCGTCCCCTTTTCGCACCCCGCACGTTCGGTTAATCGGCCGTAAAACGGGGTTCGGACCTCGGAATCGACTCCCGTCTTTTCCGACGTTTGACTGTCGCACGTATCTAATGCATAACCCCAAAATCCCGCACCGCCCCGAAAACAAGAAAGTTGGCCCAGATCCGTGAGCTACAGCGCACGGTCTTTGGCCATTTTGGCCCGAAAAATGAGGCCTGGAGCATCCACGCTGTTTGAACAACTTTTCAGTCCCGTAAGATAACTTCAGTCGAAATACATCACCTCCTAAAATTTCGGCCCAAACAAAGTCAGACAGACGCTTGGGCCCCGCCCGGTTTCTGCATTGGCCGTGGATGCCGCGCGCGGGCGGGGTGCTTGCCTTGGCCCCGGCGGCGGGGTGGTTGGAAGCCTTGGCCTCGGCCGCGTGGTGGGTGCGTGCCTAGGCCTTCGCCGCGGGCTGCCTGGGTGCCTTGGCCTTGGCCGCGGGGTGGCTGCGTACCTAGGCGTTGGCCCCGCAGGGCTGGCTGCGCGCCTTGGCCTTGGCCGAAATGCAGCACATGCCTTCGGCCAAGGCACAGAGCGGCGCTCTCGGGAAAAATAGCCACAAAAAGAGTTTCGGAGCCCGGAATCGGCTTCCGCTCTCTCCCGCGGCGAACCCCGACCAATACCGACAACACCGGCCGAAAATCCCACGCCGCAACGGATACGCGAAATTTGGCCGCAATCCGTGTGCTATAGCTCACGGATTTTGGCCATTTCGGGGGAAACATGGGCCCAGGGCCCCCCGTGTCTTGTTCGCCATTTCTTCGAGCGGAAAAGAGTACTTGGAGCATGAGGAGGCCCCCGGCCCAGCTCTGCCACAATCGGAACAATTCGCGGGCACGTTTCGTCCCCTTTTCGCACCCCGCACGTTCGGTTAATCGGCCGTAAAACGGGGTTCGGACCTCGGAATCGACTCCCGTCTTTTCCGATGTTTGACTGTCGCACGTATCTAATGCATAACCGCAAAATCGCGCACCGCCCCGAAAGCAAGAAAGTTGACCCAGATCCGTGAGCTACAGCGCACGGTCTTTGGCCATTTTGGCCCGAAAAATGGGGCCCGGAGCATCCGCGCTGTTTGAACAACTTTTCAGTCCCGTAAGATAACTTCAGTCGAAATACATCGCCTCCTAAAATTTCGGCCCAAACAAAGTCAGACAGACGCTTGGGCCCCGCCCGGTTTCACCATTGGCCGTGGATGCCGTGCGCTGGCGGGGTGCTTGCCTTGGCCCCGGCGGCGGGGTGGTTGGGAGCCTTGGCCTTGGCCGCGTGGTGGCTGCGTGCCTAGGCCTTCGCCGCGGGCTGGCTGGCTGCCTTGGCCTTGGGTGCCTTGGCCTTGGCCGCGGGGTGGCTGCGTGCCTAGGCGTTGGCCTTGGCCGAAATGCAGCACATGCTTGCAGCCAAGGCACAGAGCGCCGCACTCGGGAAAAATAGCCACAATACGAGTTTCGGAGCCCGGAATCGGCTTCCGCTTTCTCCCGCGGTGAACCCCCACCAATACCGACAACACCAGCCCAAAAACCCACGCCGCCACGGAAACGCGAAATTTGGCCGCAATCCGTGTGCTATAGCTCAAGGATTTTGGCCATTTCGTGGCAAACATGGGCCCAGGGCCTCCCGCGTCTTGTTCGCCATTTCTTCGAGCGGAAAAGAGTACTTGGAGCGTGAGGAGGCACCCGGCCCAGCTCTGCCACAATCGGAACAATTCGCGGGCACGTTTCGTCCCCTTTTCGCACCCCGCACGTTCGGTTAATCGGCCGTAAAACGGGGTTCGGACCTCGGAATCGACTCCCGTCTTTTCCGACGTTTGACTGTCGCACGTATCTAATGCATAACCCCAAAATCCTGCACCGCCCCAAAAACAAGAAAGTTGGCCCAGATCCATGAGCTACAGCGCACGGTCTTTGGCCATTTTGGCCCAAAAAATGGGCACCGGATCATCCGCGCTGTTTGAACAACTTTTCAGTCCCGTAAGATAACTTCAGTCGAAATACGTCACCTCCTAAAATTTTGGCCCAAACAAAGTCGGACAGAAGCTTGGGCCCCGACCGGTTTCTAGATTGGCCGCGGATGCTGCGCGCGGGCGGGCTGCTTGCCTTGGCCCCGGCCACTGGGTGGCTGGGATCCTCGGCCTTGGCCGCGGGGTGGCTGCGTGCCTAAGCCTTCGCCGCGGGCTGGCTGGGTGCCTTGGCCTTGGCCGTGGGGTGGCTGCGTGCCTAGGCGTTGGCCTTGGCCGCAGGGCTAGCTGCGTGCCTTGGCCTTGGCCGAAATGCAGGACATGCTTGCGGCCAAGGCAGAGAGCGGCGCTCTCGGCAAAAATAGCCACAAAACGAGTTTCGGAGCCCGGAATTGGCTTCCGCTCTCCCACGGCGAACCCCCGCCAATACCGACAACACCAGCCAAAAATCCCACGCCGCCACGGAAACGCGAAATTTGGCCGCAATCCGTGTGCTATAGCTCATGGATTTTGGCCATTTCGGGGGAAACATGGGCCCAGGGCCCCCCACGTCTTGTTCGCCATTTCTTCGAGCGGAAAAGAGTACTTGGAGCATGAGGAGGCCCCCAGTCTAGCTCTGCCACAATCGGAACAATTCGCGGGCACATTTCGTCCCCTTTTCGAACCGCGCACCTTCGGTTAATCGGCCGTAAAACGGGGTTCGGACCTCGGAATCGACTCGCGTCTTTTCCGACGTTTGACTGTCGCACGTATCTATTGCATAACCCCAAAATTCCGCACCGCCCCAAAAACAAGAAAGTTGGCCCAGATCCGTGAGCTACAGCGCACGGTCTTTGGCCATTTTGGCACGAAAAATGGGGCCCGGAGCATCCGCGCTGTTTGAACAACTTTTCAGTCCCGTAAGATAACTTCAGTCTTAATACGTCACCTCCTAAAATTTCGGCCCAAACAAAGTCGGACAGAAGCTTGGGCCCCGCCCGGTTTCTGCATTGGCCGCGAATGCTGCGCGCGGGCGGGCTGCTTGCCTTGGCCCCGGCCACTGGGTGGCTGGGATCCTCGGCCTTGGCCGCGGGGTGGCTGCGTGCCTAAGCCTTCGCCGCGGGCTGGCTGGGTGCCTTGGCCTTGGCCGTGGGGTGGCTGCGTGCCTAGGCGTTGGCCTTGACCGCAGGGCTAGCTGCGTGCCTTGGCCTTGGCCGAAATGCAGGACATGCTTGCGGCCAAGGCAGAGAGCGGCGCTCTCGGCAAAAATAGCCACAAAACGAGTTTCGGAGCCCGGAATTGGCTTCCGCTCTCTCCCGCGGCGAACGCCCGCCAATACCGACAACACCAGCCAAAAATCCCACGCCGCCACGGAAACGCGAAATTTGGCCGCAATCCGTGTGCTATAGCTCAAGGATTTTGGCCATTTCGTGGGAAACATGGGCCCAGGGCCTCCCGCGTCTTGTTCGCCATTTCTTCGAGCGGAAAAGAGTACTTGGAGCGTGAGGAGGCACCCGGCCCAGCTCTGCCACAATCGGAACAATTCGCGGGCACGTTTCGTCCCCTTTCCTCACCCCGCACGTTCGGTTAATCGGCCGTAAAACGGGGTTCGGACCTCGGAATCGACTCCCGTCTTTTCCGACGTTTGACTGTCGCACGTATCTAATGCATAACCCCAAAATCCCGCACCGCCCCGAAAACAAGAAAGTTGGCCCAGATCCGTGAGCTACAGCGCACGGTCTTTGGCCATTTTGGCCCAAAAAATGGGGCCTGGATCATCCACTCTGTTTGAACAACTTTTCAGTCCCGTAAGATAACTTCAGTCGAAATACGTCACCTCCTAAAATTTCGTCCCAAACAAAGTCGACAGACGCTTGGGCCCCGCCCGGTTTCTGCATTGGCCGTGGATGCCGCGCGCGGGCGGGCTGCCTGCCTTGGCCCCGGCCTCGGAGTGGCTGGGAGCCTTGGCCTTGGCCGCGGGGTGGCTGCGTGCCTAGGCGTTGGCCTTGGCCGCGGGGTGGCTGCGTGCCTAGGCGTTGGCCTTGGCCGCGGGGCTGGCTGCGTGCCTTGGCCTTGGCCGAAATGTAGCACATGCTTGCGGCCAAGGCACAGAGCGCCGCACTCGGGAAAAATAGCCACAAAATGAGTTTCGGAGCCCGGAATTGGCTTCCGCTTTCTCCCACGGCGAACCCCCGCCAATACCAACAACACCAGCCCAAAATCCCACGCCGCCACAGAAACGTGAAATTTGGCCGCAATCCGTGTGCTATAGCTGACGGATTTTGGCCATTTCGGAGGAAACATGGGCCCAGGTGCATAACCCCAAAATCCCGCACTGCCCCGAAGACAAGAAAGTTGGCCCAAATCTGCGCTGTTTGAACAACTTTTCAGTCCCGTAAGATAACTTCAGTCGAAATACGTCACCTCCTAAAATTTCGGCGCAAACAAAGTCGGACAGACGCTTGGGCCCCGCCCGGTTTCTGCATTGGCCGTGGATGCCGCGCGCGGGCGGTCTGCTTGCCTTGGCCCCGGCCGCGGGGTGGTTGGGAGCCTTGGCCTTGGCCTTGGGGTGGCTGCGTGCCTAGGCCTTCGCCGCGGGTTGGCTGGGTGCCTTGGCCTTGGCCGCGGGGTGGCTGCGTGCCTAGACGTTGGCCTTGGCCGCAGGGACGGCTGGGTGCCTTGGCCTTGGCCTAAATGCAGCACATGCTTGCGGCCAAGGCACAGAGCGGCGCTCTCGGGAAAAATAGCCACAAAACGAGTTTCGGAGCCCGGAATCGGCTTCCGCTCTCTCCCACGGTGAACCCCCACCAATACCGACAACACCAGCCTAAAAGCCCACGCCGCCACGGAAACGCGAAATTTGGCCGCAATCCATGTGCTATAGCTCCCGGATTTTGGCCATTTCGGGGGGAAAAATGGGCGCAGGGCCGCCCGCATTATTTTTGCCATTTCGTCGAGCGGAAAGCAGTGCTTAAGCCGTGAGGAGGCCCCCTGCCCAGTTCCACCACAATCGGACCAATTCGAGGGCACGTTTCGTCCCCTTTTCCCACCCCCGCACCCTCGGTAAATCGGCCGTAAAACGAGGTTCGGACCTCGAAATCGACTCCCCTCTTTTCCGACGTTCGACTGTCGCACGTATCTAATGCATCACCCCAAAATCCCGCACCGCCCCGGAAACGCGAAAGTTGGCCAAGATCCGTGAGCGACAGCACACGGCCTTGGCCTTGTCCGCGGGGTGGCTGCGTGCCTAGGCCTTGGCCGCAGGGTGGCTGGGTGCCATGGCCTTGGCCTTGGCCACCGGGTGGCTGTGTGCCAAGGCCTTGGCCACTGGGTGGCTGTGTGCCTAGGCCTTGGCCGCGGGCTGGCTGGGTGCCACGGCCTTGGCCGCGGGGTGGACGCGTGCCTAGGCCTTGGCCAAGGGGTGGCTGCGTGCCTCGGCCTTGGCCTTGGGCGCGGGCTGGCTACGTGCCTTTCTCAAAATGCAGCATATGCTCGCGACCAAGGCAGGTCGCACACTCTCACGCACACACAACACACACTCCGTCCGCGCTCCCGAGGCAAGGATAGGGAGCTCGAGCGTGGCCCTGTGCCTTGGCGTTGGCCGGGGGGTGCCTGCGTGGCTTGGCCTTGGCCGCGGGCGAGCATTTGGCCAAAATGTGAGCACACGGCCCTCGCCGTTTCTTCATATTCTTGGACCAAAAACTGAGATCAACACCTACCTTCCACTTCTTTCTCCGGTTTTGCCTGAATCGGACGAGTGGGCCCACCCTTTTGGGCACCCGTTTGCTGCCGGTAAGATGGCCGTAAAACAAGTTTCGGAGCTTGGAATTGGATTCCGTTTTCTCCCGCCACCGAATCCCACCATACCCGACCATGCCAGCCCAAAATCCCACGCCCCCCCCGAAACGCGAAATTTGGCCACAATCCGTGTGCTATAGCTCACTGATTTTGGCCTTTTCCGGGGGAAAAATGGGCGCAGGGCCTCCCGAGCGGAAAACAGTACTTGCACTGTGAGGAGGCCCCCAGCCCAGTTCTACCACAATCGAACCAATTCGCGGGCACGTTTCGTCCCCTTTTCACACCCCCGCACCCTTGGTAAATCGGCCGTAAAACGAGGTTCGGACCTCGAAATCAACTCCCCTCTTTTCCAACGCTCGACTGTTGCACGTATCTAATGCATCACCCAAAAATCCCGCACCGCCCCAGAAACGCGAAAGTTGGCCAAGATCCGTGAGCTACAGCACATGGCCTTGGCCTTGGCCACGGGGTGGCTGCGTGCCATGGCCTTGGCCTTGGCCTCGGGGTGGCTGCGTGCCTAGGCCTTGGCCGCTGGCTCGCTGGGTGCCATGGCCTTGGCCGCGGGCTGGCTGTGTGCAATGGCCTTGGCCGCGGGGTGGACGCGTGCCTTCATCTTGGCCACGGGGTGGCTGCGTGCCTCGGCCTTGGCCTTGGCCGCGGGCTGGCTCCGTGCCTTGCTCGAAATGCAGCACATGCTCGCGACCAAGGCAGGTCGTACACTCTCACGTACAGACAACACACACTCCATTTCTTCGAGCGGAAAACAGTACTTGCGCCGTGAGGAGGCCCCCGGCCCAGCGACAATCGGACCAATTCGAGGGCACGTTTCGTCCCCTTTTCGCACCCCCGCACCCTCGGTAAATCGGCCGTAAAACTAGGTTCGGACCTCGAAATCGACTCCCCTCTTTTCCAACGCTCGACTGTCGCACGTATCTAATGCATCACCCGAAAATCCCGCACCGCCGCGGAAACGCGAAAGTTGGCCAAGTTCCGTGAGCTACAGCACACGGCCTTGGCTTTGGCCGCGGGGTGGCTGCGTGCCATGGCCTTGGCCTTGGCCGCGGGGTGGCTGCGTGCCATGGCCTTGGCCTTGGCCTCGGGGTGGCTGCATGCCAAGGCCATGGCCTTGGCCTCGGGGTGGCTGCGTGCCTAGGCCTTGGCTGCGGGCTGGCTGGGTGCCATGGCCTTGGCCACGGGCTAGCTGGGTGCCATGGACTTGGCCGCGGGCTGGCTGGGTGCCATGGTCTTGGCCGCGGGGTGGACGCGTGCCTTGGCCTTGGCCACGGGGTGGCTGCGTGCCTCGGCCTTGGCCTTGGCCGCGGGCTGGCTCCGTGCCTTACTCGAAATGCAGCACATGCTCGCGACCAAGGCAGACCGTACACTGTCACGCACACACAACACACACTCTGGCCGCACTCCCGAGGCATGGATAGGGAGCTCGAGCATGGCCCTCTGCCTTGGCGTTGGCCGCGAGGTGGCTGCATGGCTTGGCCTTGGCCGCGGGCGAGCATTTTGCCAAAATGTGAGCACACGGTCCTCGCCGTTTCTTTGTATTCTTGGACCAAAAACTGAGATCCACACCTACCTTCCACTTCTTTCTCCGTTTTTGCCCGAATCGGACGAGGGGGACTACCCGTTTGGGCACCCGTTCGCTGCCGGTAAGATGGCCGTAAAATGAGTTTCGGAGCTTGGAATTGGATTCCTTTTTCTCCCGCCACCGACTCCCACCAAACCCGACGACGCCAGCCCAAAATCCCATGCCGCCCCCGAAACGTGAAATTTGGCCACAATCCGTGTGCTATAGCTCACGGATTTTGGCCTTTTCTGATGGAAAAATGGGCGCAGGGCCTCCCGCATTATTTTTACCATTTGTTCGAGCGGAAAGCAGTACTTGCGCCGTGAGGAGGCCCCCGGCCCAGTTCTACCACAATCGGACCAATTCGAGGGCACGTTTCGTCCCCTTTTCGCACCCCCGCACACTTGGTAAATCGGCCGTAAAACGAGGTTCATACCTCGAAATCGACTCCCCTCTTTTCCGACGTTCGACTGTCGCACGTATCTAATGCATCACCCCAAAATCCCGCACCGCCCCGGAAATTCGAAAGTTGGCCAAGATCCGTGAGCGACAGCACACGGCCTTGGCCTTGGCCGTGGGGTGGCTGCGTGCCTAGGCCTTGGCCGAGGGGTGGCTGGGTCCCATGGCCTTGGCCTTGGCCACCGGGTGGCTGTGTGCCAAGGCCTTGGCCGCAGGCTGGCTGTGTGCCAAGGCCTTGGCCGCGGGCTGGCTGTGTGCCAAGTCCTTGGCCGCGGGCTGGCTGGCTGGGTGCCATGGCCTTGGCCGCGGGGTGGCTGCGTGCCTCGGCCTTGGCCTTGGCAGCGGGCTTGCTCCGTGCCTTGCTCGAAATGCAGCACATGCTCGCGCCCGAGGCAGGTTGCACACTCTCACGCACACACAAGACACACTCGGGCCGCTCTCCCGAGGCAATGATAGGGAGCTCGAGCGTGGCCCTGTGCCTAGGCGTTGGCCGCGGGGTGGCTGCGTGGCTTGGCCTTGGCCGCGGGCGAGCATTTGGCCAAAATGTGAGCACACGGTCCTCGCCGTTTCTTCGTATTCTTGGACCAAAAACTGAGATCCACACCTACCTTCCACTTCTTTCTCCGGTTTTGCCTGAATCGGACGAGTGGGCCCACCCTTTTGGGCACCCGTTCTCTGCCGTTAAGATTGCCGTAAAACGAGTTTCGGAGCTCGGAATTGGATTCCATTTTCTCCCGCCACCGACTCCCACCAAACCCGACAACGCCAGCCCAAAATCCCACGCCGCCCCCGAAACGCGAAATTTTGCCACAATCCGTGTGCAATAGATCAAGGATTTTGGCCTTTTCTGGCGGAAAAATGGGTGCAGGCCTCCCGGATTATTTTTGCCATTTCTTCGAGCGGAAAGCAGTACTTCCGCCGTGAGGAGGCCCCCGGCCCAGTTCTACCACAATCGGACCAATTCGAGGGCACGTTTCGTCCCCTTTTCACGCCCCCGCACCCTCGGTAAATCGGCCGTAAAACGAGGTTCGGACCTCGAAATCCACAACCGTCTTTTCCGATGTTCGACTGTTGTACGTATCTAATGCATCACCGCAGAATCCCGCACCGCCCCGGAAACGCGAAAGTTGGCCAAGATCCGTGAGCGACAGCACACGGACTTGGCCTTGGCCGCAGGGTGGCTGCGGGCCATGGCCTTGGCGTTGGCCTCGGGGTGGCTGCGTGCCATGGCCTTGGCCTTGGCCACCGGGTGGCTGTGTGCCAAGGCCTTGGCCGCGGGCTGGCTGGCTGCCATGGCCTTGGTGGCTGGCTGGGTGCCATGGCCTTGGCCGGGGTGGACGCGTGCCTTGGCCTTGGCCACGGGGTGGCTGTGTGCCTCGGCCTTGGCCTTGGCCGCGGGCTTGCTCCGTGCCTTGCTCGAAATGCAGCACATGCTCGCGACCAAGGCAGGTCACACACTCTGACGCACACACAAGACACACTCGGGCCGCGCTCCCGAGGCAATGATAGGGAGCTCGAGCGTGGCCCTGTGCCTTGGCGTTGGCCGCAGGGTGGCTGCGTGGCTTGGTCTTGGCCGCGGGCTAGCATTTGGCCAAAATGTGAGCACACGGTCCTCGCCATTTCTTCGTATTCTTGGACCAAAAACTTAGATCCACACCTACCTTCCACTTCTTTCTCCGGTTTTGCCTGAATCGGATGAGTGGGCCCACCCTTTTGGGCACCCGTTCGCTGCCGGTAAGATGGCCGCAAAACGAGTTTCGGAGCTCGGAATTGGATTCCGTTTTCTCCCACCACCGACTCCCACCAAGCCCGACCACGCCAGCCGAAAATCCTACGCCGCCCCCGAAACGCGAAATTTGGCCACAATCCATGTGCTATAGCTCACGGATTTTGGCCTTTTCCGGGGAAAAATGGGCGCAGGGCCTCCCGCATTTTTTTCGCCATTTCTTCGAGCGGAAAACAGTACTTGCACCGTGAGGAGGCCCCCGGCCCAGTTCTACCACAATTGGACCAATTCGCGGGCACGTTTCGTCCCCTTTTCACACCCCTGCACCCTCGGTAAATCGGCCGTAGAACGAGGTTCGGACCTCGAAATCGACTCCCCTCTTTTCCAACGCTCGACTGTCGTACGTATCTAATGCATCACCCCAAAATCCCGCACCACCCTGGAAACGCGAAATTTGGACAAGATCAGTGAGCTACAGCACACGGCCTTGGCCTCGGCCGCGGGGTGGCTGCGAGCCATGGCCTTGGCCATGGCCGCGGGGTGGCTGCGTGACATAGCCTTGGCCTTTCCTTCGGGGTGGCTGCGTGCCAAGGCCTTGGCCGCGGGCTGGCTGCGTGTCTAGGCCTTGGCCGCGGGCTGGCTGGGTGCCATGGCCTTGGCCGCGGGGTGGACGCGGGCCTTGGCCTTGGCCACGGGGTGGCTGCGTGCCTCGGCCTTGGCCTTGGCCGCGGGCTGGCTCCGTGCCTTGCTCGAAATGCAGCACACGCTCGCGACCAAGGCAGGTCGCACACTCTCACGTACACACAACTCACACTCCGGCCGCGCTCCCAGGGCAAGGCTAGGGAGCTCAAGCGTGGCCCTGTGCCTTGGCGTTGGCCTCGGGGTGGCTGCGTGGCTTGGCCTTGGCCGCGGGTGAGCATTTGGCCAAAATGTGAGCACACAGTCCTCGCCGTTTCTCCGTATTTTTGTGCCAAAAACTGAGATCCACACCTGCCTTCCACTTCTTTCTCCGGTTTTGCCTGAATCGGACGAGTTGGTCCACCCTTTTGGGCACCCGTTCGCTGCCGGTAAGATGGCCGTAAAACGAGTTTCGGAGCTCGGAATTGGATTCCGTTTTCTCCCGCCACCGACTCCCACCAAACCCGACCACGCCAGCCCAAAATCCCACACCGCCCCCGAAACGTGAAATTTGGCCACAATCCGTGTGCAATACCTCACGGATTTTGTCCTTTTCTGGGGGAAAAATGGGCGCAGGGCCTCCCGCATTTTTTTCGCCATTTCTTCGAGCGGAAAACAGTACTTGCGCCGTGAGGAGGCCCCCGGCCCAGTTCTACCACAATTGGACCAATTCGCGGGCACTTTCGTCCCCTTTTCACACCACCGCACCCTCGGTAAATCGGCCGTAGAACGAGGTTCGGACCTCGAAATCGACTCCCCTCTTTTCCAACGCTCGACTGTCGCACGTATCTAATGCATCACCCCAAAATCCCGCACCACCCTGGAAACGCGAAATTTGGACAAGATCAGTGAGCTACAGCACACGGCCTTGGCCTCGGCCGCGGGGTGGCTGCGAGCCATGGCCTTGGCCACGGCCGCGGGGTGGCTGCGTGACATAGCCTTGGCCTTTCCTTCGGGGTGGCTGCGTGCCTCGGCCTTGGCCTTGGCCGCGGGCTGGCTCCGTGCCTTGCTCGAAATGCAGCACACGCTCGCGACCAAGGCAGGTCGCACACTCTCACGTACACACAACTCACACTCCGGCCGCGCTCCCAGGGCAAGGCTAGGGAGCTCAAGCGTGGCCCTGTGCCTTGCCGTTGGCCTCGGGGTGGCTGCGTGGCTTGGCCTTGGCCGCGGGTGAGCATTTGGCCAAAATGTGAGCACACAGTCCTCGCCGTTTCTCCGTATTTTTGTGCCAAAAACTGAGATCCACACCTGCCTTCCACTTCTTTCTCCGGTTTTGCCTGAATCGGACGAGTTGGTCCACCCTTTTGGGCACCCGTTCGCTGCCGGTAAGATGGCCGTAAAACGAGTTTCGGAGCTCGGAATTGGATTCCGTTTTCTCCCGCCACCGACTCCCACCAAACCCGACCACGCCAGCCCAAAATCCCACACCGCCCCCGAAACGTGAAATTTGGCCACAATCCGTGTGCAATACCTCACGGATTTTGTCCTTTTCTGGGGGAAAAATGGGCGCAGGGCCTCCCGCATTTTTTTCGCCATTTCTTCGAGCGGAAAACAGTACTTGCGCCGTGAGGAGGCCCCCGGCCCAGTTCTACCACAATTGGACCAATTCGCGGGCACTTTCGTCCCCTTTTCACACCACCGCACCCTCGGTAAATCGGCCGTAGAACGAGGTTCGACCTCAAATCGACTCCCCTCTTTTCCAACGCTCGACTGTCGCACGTATCTAATGCATCACCCCAAAATCCCACACCGCCCTGGAAACGCGCGAAAGTTGGACAAGATCAGTGAGCTACAGCACACGGCCTTGACCTC
>JASUUG010000020.1:0-5000 GCA_030449905.1 Luvunga scandens
GAGCATGTGTTGCATTTTGAGCAAGGCACGAGCCATTCGCGGCCAAGGCCAAGGCCGAGGTGACGCAGCCACCCTGGGTGGGCTGCAAGGCCAAGGCACGCCCACCCCGCTGCCAAGGCCAAGGCACACCTCCACCCCGCGGCCAAGGCCATGGCACTCCAGCCAGCCCGCCATGCCAAGGCCTAAGGCCAAGGCATGCAGCCACCCCGTGGCCAAGGCACGCAGCCACCCCAAGGCCAAGGCCTATGGCACGCAGCCACCCGCGGCCAAGGCCAAGGCCGTGTGCTGTAGCTCCCACCAAACTTGGCCAACCACGTTTCGGGCAGTGCAGGATTTTGGGGTGATGCAGATACGTGTGAAGGCTCTAACGTCGGAAAGACTGAGTCGATTCCGAGGTCCTCACCTAAATTTTACGGCCGATTACCGAACGTTCTGGGGTGCGAAAAAGGACTAAACCTCCCTTAATTGGTCCGATTGTCTTAGAACTGAGCGGGGCCTCCTCAAAACAGTACTTTCCCGTCGAAGAAATGGCGAAAAATAAGGAGGGCCTAACGCCCAGTTCTTCCGGAAAAGGCCAAAACTGTGAGCTATAGCACACGGGACTCGCGTTCGGGAGTTGTGGATTTTGGTCAGGCGTGGCGGGTTTGGTGGGAGTCGGGCGGGAGAAAACGAATCAATTCCGAGGAGTTCAAAACTCGTTTCGGCCATTTACCAGTTTAACGGGTCCCAAACGTGGGTAATGCCAACCGTCCAATTCAGGCAAAACCGGAGAAAGAAGTGGAAAGTAGTGTGGATCTTGGTTTTGGTCCAAGAATATGAACGGCCTTGGAACCGTGTGCTCGCACATTTTGGCCGATTGCTCGCCCGCTGCCAAGGCCAGTTTTTCACGCAGCCACAGCGGCCAAGGTCACGCCACCCCGCCAAGGCCTTGGCCAGGGCCACGCCGAGCCCATCCTGCCTCGAGCCCGGCCGTGGTGTTGTGTGTGCGTGAGTGTGCGCATGCGCCTTGGTCGAGCATGTGCTGCATTTCGAGCAAGCACGGAGCCAGCCCGCGGCCAAGGGCGCCACCCCTGGCCAACGCCAAGGCATAAATCCACCCATGACCAAGGCCAAGGCACGCAGCCACCCGCGGACAAGGCCAAGGCCATGGTACCAGCCTTGCCCGCGGCCAAGGCCTAGGCACAAAAGCCAGCCCGCGGACAAGGCCATGGCACAGTCCACCCTCACCAACACAACACACACCTACCTTCCACTTTTCTCCGGTTTGCCTGAATCGGGACCGTGTTGGCCCACTCCGCTTGGGCACCCGTTCGCTGCCGTAAAATGGCCGTAGAAACGAGTTTCGAGCCCAGAATTGGATTCCGTTTTCTCCCGCCACCGACTCCCACCAAACCCAACCACACCAGCCAAATCCCACGCCACCTGGAAACACGAATTTGGCCACAATCCGGTGCTATAGCGCACGGGGATTTTGCCTTTTCCGCAAGGAAAAATGGGCGCAGGCCTCCGCATTATTTTCGCCATTTCTTCGAAAGGAAAAAAGTACTTGGCGCTGTGAGGAGGCCCCCCGGCCAGTTCTACCACAATCGGACCAAATTCGCGGCACATTCGTCCCCTTTTAGCACCCCGCATGTTCGTAAATTGGCCGTGAAACGAGGTTCGGTCTTGGAATCGATTCCGTCTTTTCCGACACTCGACTTCCACCGTTTAATGCATCACCCCAAAATCCCACCACCCCGAAACGCTTAAAGTTGGCCAAGATCCGAGCCACAGCAGCAGGCTTGGCCACGGTGCCAAGGCCTTGGCTCCGGGGTGGCTTGGGTGCCTTGGCCTTGGCCGCTGGCTGGCTGCGTGCCTAGGCCTAGGCCGTGGCTGCCCCCGCCCAGGTGCCATGGCCTTGGCCTTGAGTGCCTTGCCTTTGGGTGCCCACGGCCTTGGCGGCGGGGTGAAAACTGCGTTGGCCTTCGAATCGCGGGGTGGACACGTCCTTTGGCCTGGCACGGGTGGTGGCGTGGCGGCCTTATCGGCAAAACTGGGTGCCTTGCTCAAATCGCGAACATGCTCCCGACCAAGGCACGCCGGACACTCTCAGCACACACAACACACTGGGCTGGCGATCCCGAGGCAAGGATAGGGAGCTCGAGCGTGGCCCCGTCTTTCCCACTGGGGTGCCAGGCCTTGGCCTCGGGCGAGCATTTGGCAAAATGTGAGCACGGTCCTCGCGGGCATTGTATTCTTTCGACCAAAAGTGAGATCCACACCTACCTTCCACTTCTTTCTCCGGGTTTGCGCGTGAATCGGATGAAAGGTTGAAGTTGGCCCACCCGGTGGTCGCTCTGCCATGGTAAAATGGCCGTGAAACTGCATGTTTGGAGCCGGAATTGATTCATTTTCTCCCGCCACCGACACCCACCAAACTCAGCACGACTGCCCAAAATCCCACGCCGCCGAACATCATTTCGCCACAACCGCTTTCCCGGGCTATAGCTCACGGATTTTGGCCTTTCTCAAGGAAAATGGGCGCAGGGGCCTCCGCATTATTTCCCCATATCTTGCCGGAAAACAGGTTTTGGCTGAGGAGGCCCCGGCCGAGTTCTGTGCCAAAAATCGGACCACACGCGGCCACGCCTTGCCCCTTTCTCACCCTCCACCTCGGTAAATCGGCCGTAAAATGAGGTTCGACCTAAAATCGACTGCCTTTTCCGACGCTCGACTGTCGCCGTATCTAATGCATCACCCAAAATCCCACTTGGACCGCCCCTGAAACAAGAAAGTTGGCCAAGATCCGTGAGCTACAGCACACGGCCTTGGCCCTGGCAAAGGGGTGGCTGGGGGGCTCCCTAGGCCTTGGCATTGCGGGTGGTGGGTGCCATGGCCTTGGCCTTGGCCTCGGGTTGGCTGCGTGCCAATGCCTTGGCCGCTGGGGTTGGGTGCCTTGGCCCCGGGTGGGCTGGCTGGGTGCCATGGCCTTGGCCGCGGGCATTTGAATTGGGTGCCATGGCCTTGGCAACACGTGGGTGGCCGCGTGCCTTGGCCTTGGACACGGGGTGGCTGCACCTGGGCTCATGGCCTTGGCCTTGGCCTTGGCTGCGTACCCCTTGCTCGAAATGGCTGGGTGCCATGGCCAAGGCAGGTCGCACACTCTCACGCACACACAACACAATGTGGCCGCGAGGCAAGGAAGGATAGGAGCTTTGGCTCTTGAGTGTGGCCCAATGCCTTGGCCTTGTCCGGCTGGCAAGCATTTGTCCAAAATGTGAGCACATGGTCCCAAGGCACTTCTTTGTATTCTTGACCAAAACTGAGATCCACACCTTACCTTCCACTTCTTTCTCCGGTTTTGCCTGAATCGACGAGTTGGCCCACCCGCTTGGGCACCCGTCGCTGCCGGTAAGATGGCCGTCAAACGGTTTGAGCTCGAATTGATTCCGTTTTCTCCCGCCACCACTCCCACCAAACCGACCACGCCAGCCCAAAATCCCACGCCGCCTAAAACTTCAAATTTGGCCACAATGAGATCCACATACCTTCATGGATTTTGGCCTTTTGGGCGAGGAAAATGGGCACAGGGCCTCCCGCATTTTTTGCCATTTCTTCGAGTGGAAATGGAGTACTTGCGAGGGCCCCCCCCAGTTCTACCACAATCGGACACCAATTTGAGGGCACGTTTCGGCCCCTTTTCCACCCCGCACGAAACATCAAATTGTAAAATGAGGTTTGACCACGGAATCGACTCCGTCTTTTCCAACGCTCGACTGTCGCACGTATCTAATGCATCACCCGAAAATCCAGCACCGCCCGAAACGCTGAAAGTTGGCCAAGATCCGCCAGCTACAGCACACGGCCTTGGCCTTTGGCCGCGGGTGGCTGCGCGCTATTCAGGCCTTGGCCACGGTGGCTGGTGTTATGGCCTTGGCCGCCACGGGGTGCCTGGCCTTGGCCTTGGGTGGACGCTGCCTTTCCTTGGTTGGTGGGAGGCGGCATGCCTTGGATCGCGGCAAAATCGTGCTGCCTTGCCTCGAAAGAAACATGCTCGCGACCAAGGCACGTCGCACACACTGGCACACACAACACACACACTCAGGCCAAGGCCCCGAGGCAAGCGGATAGGGAGCTCGAGCATGGCCCTGTGGCCTTGGCCTTGGCCGCGGGCGAGCATTTGGCCAAAATGTGAGCACACGGTCGTCGCCGCTTTCTTTCAGATTCTTGACCAAAACCGAGATCCACACCTTACCTTCCACTTCTTTTCTCGGGGTTTTGCCTCGAATCGACAGTTGGCCCACCCGCTTGGGAACCGGGTAAAATGGCCGTAAAACGAGTTTCGAGCTTGGAATTGGATTCCGTTTTCTCCCGCCACCGACCCCACCAAAACCCGACCACGCCAGACAAAATCCCACACCATCCTCTGAAACGCGGAAATTTGGCACAACTGTAGTTATAGCTCACTGATTTTGGCCTTTTCCGGCGGAAAATGGGTGCAGTTCCTCCGCATTATTTTCGCCATTTCTTCGAGCGAAAAAAACAGACTTGCGCGTGAGGAGGCCCCGCCCAGATTCTACCACAATCGGACCAATTAATGGCACGTTTGCCCCCTTTCGCACCCCCGCACGCTCGATAAATCGGGGCCGTGAAATGAGGTTCGACCTCGGAATTGACTCCCGTCTTTTCCAACGTCGATTCGTCGACGTGATCTAATGCATCACCACAAAATCCCGCACCGCCCCCGAAAACGAAAAGTTGGCCAAGATCCGTGAGCTACAAAGACACGGCCTTGGCCTTGGCTGGCCGCTGCGTGCCTGGCCTTGGCCAATGGTCAGGTGCATGGCCTTGGGCCTTCGGGTGGCCGTGGCTTGGCCTGGGTGCATGGGCCTTGGCAATGGGGACACGTGCCTTGGCCTTGGCCACGGGTCGGTGCGTGCCTCGGCACACGGGTGGCTCCGTGCCTTGCTCGAATGCAAAGACATGCTCGCGACCAAGGCACTCGGACACTCTCACGCACA
>JASUUG010000020.1:7500-30000 GCA_030449905.1 Luvunga scandens
CATCCGAATGAAGAATCCCGGATAAGCCCTAGGTAAGTCCACAAGTAGAGAAGAAAAGCAGGGATTGGATCGAGTAGTGCAAGCCGATTAGCTAGGAAGTCGGCGGACGTAGCCTCACGAAACACATGTCTAACTACCACCGAATGGAAGGAAACCAAATATGAGCGCGGCGTAGAGATAAAAGCATAATCCCGCCAGACAGAGCGCTCGAGAGGATCAAGAAATAATCGTAGCGAATCGGACTCCACCTCCAAGCGGAATATCAAGGTGAACTGAAGCTCAACCCTCACTTGACCATAAGCTCGGCATATAAAATCGGTGATGCCCGAGGAAGGAGCTAAAAACCTGCTAAAACCAAACCCCGATGATCGCGAAGAACACCTCCTGCGGTAGACATCCCGGGGTTGCCTCACAGAGCAACCATCAACCGTTAGCTTCACGACCGGGAGGCGGCCTCGTCAAGAGATAACTCGATGGGCCGTCGGGAGAAACAAACGCGCATCCCTCCGCAGTGAGAGAACCCATGATTCAGCGCAAGAATCGCGAAGGGCGAAAGCCAAAAGCGAGAACATGAGCCTCAAGTCCGACACCACCCGAAAAATGACAGCCTCAATAGAAAATGGATGGGAATCAAACCTATGAGCATTTCGAGCCTTCCACACATGCCACAAGATGAAGCATGGGAGAAGAACTCGAAAATGAGTCGAGAAGGCACATCGCTCTCAGGTGGTGAAGAAAAAAGCATGGGGCTGACAGAAACAAACCCTCCGTAACCCCAAACATCGATGAAAATATTCCCAAACTGACTAACCCGAGGGCACTCGATAAATAAGTGACGAGAATTCTCGTGACCGACCACAAATACACCGGAGACCATACAAAAAGCCTCTCGCGCACAAAGCATCATCGGTGGCCAGGAAACCATGTAACGATCGCCCACAGAAAGAAAGATAAAGCGTGATGGAAGATGGCGCGCCAAATGATAGAAAAGACCTCGTCGTGTGGCTTGGAACAACGAACAATCTCCCAAGCGGAGCGTAAATGAAAAGCACCGTCGGGAGTAGAATCCCAGCGGATCACATCAGGCTCGTCAGCAGAAATAGGGATCAACAGAATTTTGCTTCAACTCTTGTGAAGGTAAAACTCTAGGAGCTTGCCTCGGTCCCAAGCTTGATCCCGCCAATAGAAAGACACGGTGCGGAGAAGCGGCATCGTAGGATTATAATCTGGATAAAGGGCAAGAGCCCAACCAAGCAATCATACCAAAAACTACAAGTGCCCGCTCCAACTAACCAACGCCATGAGGCTACGAGGCTCAAGGTCGAATAAACAAAGCCGTCGCCAAAGAGAGGAGGCGGATAACGAAACCTCACCACTGCGGGATGATCGGATCGGCAATACTTAGACTTCATATAAAGCCCGTAAAGAAAGTCGCTCCCGAAACCTCCACCAAAGCTTTAGCTCAAAAGCCCAAACTCAGGTCCCCGAAAGAGCGTATACCAAGACCTCCCTCCTCAACCGGATAACAAACCGCCGGCCAGCGTCACCAATGAATCCTCTTCCTGGTCTCTGAGTCACCACATAAAAATTTAGTAAACATCATCACCAAATGCTGAACAACAGATATCGGCGGTCGTAGAATGTGAAACAAATGCACGGGCATAGAAGACAAAACGATTTAATCAAAACCAACTTCCCGCCAAAAGAAAGCAGTCGGTTAGCCCAACCTGAGATCTTCTCCCTGACCTTCCGGATAAGGTCATCAAAATGAGCAATCTTAAGTCCCCCCACATAAATCGGGCACCCAAGATAGGTAAAAGGAAGCTTCGATCTGCTGAAACCCGTAATAGAATGAATAATTGCCCACGCGAAGCAGGGCGCGCATTCCCAATATAGAAGCTGCTCTTATTCTGACTAATGAGCTGCCCAGAAACATCCTCGTAATGATGGAGGAAGTCCATAAGCCTCTTGAGGCTAGAACGACTCCCATTCGCAAAAATAATGATGTCATCAGCAAAACTCAAGTGAGAGACATGGGTAGGCCCTTGACGAGAACAATATCGCAAGAGGGATATGTAGAGAACAAGTGATCTAATCCCCGAGGAGAGGAACTCGGCCGCATGATAATAAAGAGACACGGAGATAAAGGATCACCTTGCGAAGTCCACCTGATGATTGAAAAAATCCATGACTAACTCCGTTAACCATCAGAGAAAACCAAGGACCCACAAATAGCCGCGAATCAAGGAGATCCACCATTTCGGAAAAGCCAAAGCAATGAAGCATCCGAGTAATAAAGGACCACGACATCCTATCATAAGCCTTGGCCATATCAAGCTTCAAAACCACATTACTCCCGAGTACTCTTACCAATATCATGAACGATTCTGGACCGGTGAGAACATTATCGTGAATAACCCGACCAGGGACAAAACCACTGGGAGGAAGAAATAATCTGGGCGGGGATAGGAGTTAATCGCATAACAAGCAACTTGGTAAGAACCTTATTGCTCACATTGCACAAACTTATCGGCCGAAAATCATCCGAGGAAGCGGAGAGTCCTTCTTAGGAAGAAGGACCAAAAGCGTACTCTGAAAAGACCGGGGCATAGCAGATCCTCGGAAATAATCATGAACAGCGGATAGTAAATCACCAGAAATAACATCCCAACACGACTGATAAAACGGTGCAAAATCCGTCGGGACTGGAGCACTATCAGGGTCAATAGAGAAAACCACCCGCCGTAATTCATCCATATCAGGCATCCGACATAGATCAACGTCATCGTCTGCGGTCACTAGAGAAAGAATAAAATGAAAATCGGAATGGCGAAACCGACTAGAACCCCCTGCCAATAGATTCTGAAAAAAGTCAACTGCGAAGCCGTTTGCAGGAAGGCTCGAAATCCAACGAGAAGATGCCTCCGAATCCGATGAACATGACACAACCTAACTGACGTTTCTTCCGAACCATGGCATGAAAATACCGGGTGTTGGCGTCCCCTTCTCTCACCCAACGGACACTAGACTGCTGACGCATGAATATCTCCTCACACAATAAAGCATGTTGAAGACGGGCCCGAGCCTCAGAAAAAGCTATACGGTCCGTGATGGAACCAGAAACATCATACTGCCTCTCCCTCCGATCTACCCTCGCTCTCGAGTCCTTAACGCGATCAAACACGTTACCAAAAATCTCCTTATTCCAACCTTTTAAGTAGGCTTCAAACGAATGAGCTTTTGTTGAAAAGCACGCATTCGAACCCGGATCGGAGCAACCAGATCGCCTCACTACATCTAGAAATCCAGGATGTTTAAGCCAAGCATGTAAAAATTTAAACCTGGAAGGCCGAGTAGCGACCAACCTATCACAGGATAGTAACAGAGGAGAGTGATCTGAACCAGTACGATTCAGATGGGTAACTCGGAAAGTAGAAAAGAAAGCAACCCAGGCAGAATTACCCACCACCCTATCCAACCGTCTCAAGTCGCCCATTAGTCCAAGTAAATGGACTCCCATTAAAACCCACATCCTCCAAGCCACAATCCAACAAGGCTAAATTAAAAGCATCAATAGCACCCTGGGGCTGTGAGTGTCCGCCCGAAATCTCAGACACAGATTGCACAACATTAAAATCCCCACCCACCATCCAAGGCCCAACACAGCTATCAGCAAAAGAGGTAAGAGCCTCCCACAAATCCTCCCGAACAGTCATAGCACAACTAGCATAAACATAAGAAACATAAACAGGGCTAGGAAAGAAAGAGTGACTAACCCGGCAGTTGACCACCTGACCCATGTCATGGAGGATCTCCACACAAAACGGCGCCGACCAAAACAACCAAATCTTCCCAGACTGCGAAGAGAACCCATGCTCCATCCCAAGACGAATGCGGGTACTCTCCAACCGATCAGCTGAAATAAAAGGCTCTAAAATACAGAGTAAAGCCAACTTATGCAGACGAATCAATTTCCGCAAACGGCGGACAGCGGGGGCCTTGCTGATCCCCCGAATATTCCATAAAAGGGAATTAATCATGAAGATGTGGAGCGGCCCCTGTTCCGCCTACGGGCCTTGCGGGTCTTCCGGCCCACAACTACAGAAAAACCTCGGGATGAGCTAGCAATCTGCTGATCAGTACTAGTACTAACATCCGGAGGCAAAGGAGTATGGACCTCCTCAGGATCAGTCAAAAACGTCGCATCCCCTGTATCCTCAGACTCCTCCGAGCTACACTCCTCGTCGAGGCGAGAACCAAGAGCCCAAGACAGGCCCCCCTGCCATCTAAATCAAACTCTGGGATCTCAGTGCAGTGGGTATTAAGACCCACATGCCTAACATCCTCAGAAGACCTCCTCTGTACTGGCAAACCATCCACAGCTGTCGGATCAGAGTGACCCCTATCAGTAAGAGTCCTCGCTGAGTCTGCTCCATGACCCGTAGCTACCTGAATACCCGAGTCATGACTCACTTATCGCCCAAAGAAATATCCTCGATGTCGATCGTCCCAAAGCGTTACTACCTCCACCGTTAGCGGGTTGAGCCGCCGCCCCAGAAATAATAGGCCTCGGAGGCCGATGATCAGAAACTACAACATAGCGAGGTGTCGAAGCAACCCGAGGCGCCACATTTGCAGGAACCATGGGCTTTTTGCCCATATCGGTTGAAGGCTGGATCGGATCCTTAGTCGATCGGGATCTGAAGCATAGAATCCGTAGGCTGTTGGGCCCTACGCAAACTAGGATTAGAGATGTAACAGGCCTCGGCAAGGTGGCCTAAATGCTTACACGCCGAACAGTAGGCAGGAACTTTCTCAAACACTACGTCCTGCCAAAAACCAGAATCCCCCTCGCCAATCCAAATGCGCGGCAACAATGGTCGCGAAACATCATATTCCACCAGCACTCTAGCGACTGATGGCCTATTGACTGATGCCGTAGCATGGTCAACACGCAAAGGAGTACCAATGGCCGCAGCAATAGAAAATAATGCAGACTTACAAGAAATAAAATGAACAGGAAGATAAGGCAAACTAACCCATACTGGTACTATAGGGGACTCAGCAGAGCATCTAAAGTCTGTACTCCATTTAAAGATGCGCATACCTCGGCCATTTACGTACCATATTTGGCGGACCCAAATCCGCGAGTAATCCTCCTCCATCGCCAACTTGATCAGTACATGCCTGTTATCCATTAGGGAAACTTGACAGTTTCCTTTCAACCCCAGCGAAACGAAAAATTTTCGGATGATGTCCATGGACGGGCGACCAAACGAAAATTTGCCGACCAAAGCAAGTTTAAATGGTTCGGCCATCCTCTGCACTTCCTCCTTAGAAAATATAACCGCGGGCTCCCCCCGGTGCAACAAGCGGCCTTGACTGAAACCGAAGACGAAGAACCCCGAGCACCCGTGACGGCATCCAAAAAAGACTTATTGGGCCGAGATGGAGCCGTAGGATTTAGAATGGCCGCGGGGTTCACTGTCGAAGAGGAACGGCCTTGGGCTTGAGGCTTGGTGGGCCGGTTTTGAAGCGGGTTTGGAGTTGTTGAGGACGGGTTGGTGAAATGTGAATGGGTAACGGGCTTGGTGGTGGCGGCTGGATTCGAAGTCTGCTGTTGTGAGCTAGGTGGGCCATGTTGGAGACTTGGTGCAGCACTTGTCGGTTGTTGTGAGCTAGTGGGGACGTGTGGGAGACTTGGAGAAACAGGTGCGTGTTTGGTGAGGTTGGTGCGTTTGGTGAGGTTGGTGCGTTTGGTGATTGACAGCGGCTGGTTCGTTGACTCGAGGAGTGGGTTGGTGCGTAGGGCCACGGGGAAAGTGCTGCGAAGATGGCAGCTGGCTGTGGCCGGGCTTTGGCTGCGGGAGGAGTGGTCACGATGCGAGGCCACGGTTTGCGTGGGATCTGCATGCATTTGGCCATGACCTGGACTCGTTGTATTGAGCTGAGTTGGTTCGGTCGAGTCAGTGGTGACCACGGGGAATGATTCCTTCTCGGTTTGAGGTTGGCTGGCGAGGCGTGTGGGATGGGAGTGGGACGTTGGCAGCACAGGGACACCATACGCGGCAGCAAGGAGGCCGTGAACCATGTTTGGATCTTTTTCAAGAGCTAGCTGCATGAAGTGGAGAACAGCCTGAGTAGAGGCGTGACCGAGAGATGGCTCTGTAAGGGAGTAGCCAGGAGGTTGTATGGTGTTAGGAAAACCACCCGAGAGAGAGGTTGAAGAAGCAGCTGCCGCATTAGGATCCGAAGCGTGGTGGAGCGGGTTCGGGTTGGTATTGTCGGGTTGGGAGAAAAACTCCGTGTTCGGCTGTTGAGTGACAAAGCTGGGGTCAGGGAAAAGGCAAAGGAGGTGCCCGCGACTGACTGGTGCCGTTCCCGGTGGTCAACGTGTCGGCGGTGGCAGGACGTGTTTGTTGACGGATTTCTCCGCCGTCGCTTCACTGTGTAGCGAAGGAATTTGCGTCTGCATGCGTTGCATGGCGCGGGCAGCAGAACAAGCCAGCATCGGGAAGAAGTTGGCATGGAACCGATGGCTGGTTGTTACTATTTCCAGCAGCAGAAAACTCAAGTGGCTGCTTGCAGATTACGGTCAAGAATTAAGCTCACGGGTTCGCTATTTTGGGACGATGAAGTGGGCTGCAAAGGTGGGGGAGCTTCAAAATATTTCCAGGAGGGTGAGAGGTATCCGGCGGTGGTTGAGCACCACCACCGGCGGCTGGGAAGTCATACCGGCGGCCAAAAGAAAGAAAAGGAGTTGTTTTTAGGGCTTAGAGTTGAGAGAATTTTAGAGAGAGAAAAAATTTTAGGGTTTAGAGAGGGTTTTTTAGGGTTTGGTTTAGGGTTTAGGGTTTAGGGTTTAGGGTTTAGGGTTTAGGGTTTAGGGTTTAGGGTTTAGGGTTTAGGGTTTAGGGTTTAGGGTTTTAGGGTTTAGGGTTTAGGGTTTAGGGTTTAGGGTTTAGGGTTTAGGGTTTAGGGTTTAGGGTTTAGGGTTTAGGGTTTAGGGTTTAGGGTTTAGGGTTTTTTTTTAGGGTTTAGGGTTTAGGGTTTAGGGGTTTAGGGTTTAGGGTTTAGGGTTTAGGGTTTTTTTTTTTTACCAAACCACCATTTTTAGGGTTTAGGGTTTAGGGTTTAGGGTTTAGGGTTTAATGGTTTAGGGATTAGGGTTTAAGGGTTTAGGGTTTATAAAGGGTTTAGGGTTTAAACAAAGGGTTTAGGGTTTAGGGTTTAGGGTTAAGGGTTAAGGGTTTAGATCTAAAACAAATATTTAAAGTTTAGGGTTTAGGGTTTAGGGTTTAGGGTTTAGGGTTTCAAAAGGGTTTAAAGGGTTTAGGGAGGGTTTAGGGTTTAGGGTTTAGGGTTTAGGGTTAAGGGTTTAGGGTTTCTGGCGAGGTTTAGGGTTTACGGTTAAGGGCTTTATGGTTTATGGTTTAGGGTTTTAGGGTTTAGGGTTTAGGGTTTAGGTTTTAGGGTTTAGGGTTTAGGGTTTAGGGTTTAGGGTTTCAACAAAGGGTTTAGGGTTTAGGGTTTTAGGGTTTAGGGTTTAGGGTTTAGGGTTTAGGGTTTAGGGTTAAGGGTTTAGGGTTTAGGGGTGAGGGCAGAGGGATTAGGGTTTAGGGTTTCGGGATTAGGGTTGAGGGTTTAGGGTTTAGGGTTTAGGGTTTAGGGTTTAGGGTTTTAGGGCCCAGGGTTTAGGGTTTAGGGTTTAGGGTTTAGGGTTTAGGGTTTAGGGTTTAGGGTTTAGGGTTTAGGGTTTAGGGTTTAGGTTATTTAGTGTTTAGTGTTTAGTGGTTATGGTTTAGGGTTTAGGGTTTAGGGTTTAGGGTTTAGGGTTTAGGGTTTAGGGTTTAGGGTTTAGGTTGTAGGGTTAAGTGTTTAGGGTTTAGGGATAAGGGTTTAGGGTTTAGGGTTTAGGGTTTAGTGTTTTTAGGTTTTAGGTTATTTAGGGTTCAGGGTTTAGGGTTTAGGGTTTAAGTTTAGGGTTTAGGGTTTAGGGTTTAGGCCAAAAGGCCCAAAGTTTAGGGTTTACGGTTTTAGGGTTTAGGGTTTAGGGTTTAGGGTTTAGGGTTTAGGGTTTAGGGTTTAGGGTTTAGGGTTTAGGGTTTAGGGTTTAGGGTTTAGGGTTTAGGGTTTAGGGTTTAGGGGGGTTTAGGGTTTAGGGTTTAGGGTTTAGGGTTTAGGGTTTTTGGGTTTAGGGTTTAGGGTTTAGGGCCAAAAGGGTTTAGGGTTTAGGGTTTAGGCCACAAAATATTAGGGTTTAGGGTTTAGGGTTTAGGGTTTAGGGTTTAGTATTTCAGGGTTTTTTTTAGGGTTCATGAAAAAATTTAGGGTTTTAGGGTTTAATTTAGGGTTTTTTAGGGTTTAGGGTTTAGGGTTTAGGGTTTAGGGTTTAGGGTTTAGGGTTTAGGGTTTAGGGTCCAGGGTTTGGTTTAGGGTTTAGGGTTTAGGGTTTAGGGTTTATTTAATACCAGAAGGGTTTATAATTTTTAAATTAAATTTGAAATTTAGGGTTTAGGGTTTGTTTTTGAGGGTTTAATAGGGTTATTTAGGAGTTTAGGGTTTAGGTTTGGGTTTAAGGGTTTAGGGTTCAAAAATGCAAATAAATTTTTAGGGTTTTGGGTTTAGGGTTTAGGGTTTAGGGTTTAGGGTTTAGGGTTTAGGGTTTAGGGTTTAGGGTTTAGGGTTTAGGGTTTAGGGTTTAGGGTTTAGGGTTTAGGGTTTAGGGTTTAGGGTTTTTAGGGTTTAGGGTTTAGGGTTTAGGGTTTAGGGTTTAGGGTTTAGGGTTTTTAGGGTTTAGGGTTTAGGGTTTAGGGTTTAGGGTTTAGGGTTTAGGGTTTAGGGTTTTTAGGGTTTAGGGTTTAGGGTTTAGGGTTTAGGGTTTAGGGTTTAGGGTTTAGGGTTTAGGGTTTAGGGTTTAGGGTTTAGGGTTTAGGGTTTAGGGTTTAGGGTTTAGGGTTTAGGGTTTAGGGTTTAGGGTTTAGGGTTTAGGGTTTAGGGTTTAGGGTTTAGGGTTTAGGGTTTAGGGTTTAGGGTTTAGGGTTTAGGGTTTTTAGGGTTTAGGGTTTAGGGTTTAGGGTTTAGGGTTTAGGGTTTAGGGTTTAGGGTTTAGGGTTTAGGGTTTAGGGTTTAGGGTTTAGGGTTTAGGGTTTTAGGGTTTAGGGTTTAGGGTTTAGGGTTTAGGGTTTAGGGTTTAGGGTTTTAGGGTTTTGGGTTTTTTTTTTTTTTAAACCACCATAATGGTGGGGGGTTAGGCGGGACCCCTACCTGTAATATAAATCATGAAATAAGGAAAATACATAAGGAGGGGACATGAACCAAAACCTCCAAAAATGAAAGACATAAATCGGAAATGGTAAAAAGGAAAAATCTAACGCCGAATATGCGGAATCGCATGAGCATCAAATAAAGAATCCCGGATAAGCCCCCAGGTAAGTCCCAAGTCGAGAGAAGAAATGCCGAGTGGATCGAGAATTGCAAGCCCGATTTGCTAGAAAATCGACGGACGTAGCCTCGCGAAACACGTGTCTAACCACCACCGAATGGGAGGAAACCAAAGAGCGAGCGTAGAGATAAAGAAAAATCCCGGACGGACAGCTGCCGAGAGGATCCAAGAAATAATCGTAGCGAATCGGACTCCACCTCCAAAACGGAATAACCAAGTGAACCGCAAGCTCCAACCCCCTCACAATGTACCATAAGCTCGGCATATAAAATCGGCTGATGCCTAAGGAAGGAGCCAAACCCTGCTAAAACCAAACCCCGATGATCGCGAAGAACACCTCCTGCAGCCGACATCCCAGGGTTGCCTCTAGAGCAACCATCAACCGTTAGCTTCACGACCCCAGGAGGCGGCCACGTCAAATAGATAACTCTGATGGGCCGTCGAGGGAGAAGCAAGAACACGCATCCCCTCCGCAAGTCGGGAACCAATGATTCCGCGCAACTGCGAAGGACGAAAGCCAAATGCAGAACCCGCAAGCCTCAAGTCTGACACCACCCGAAAAATGACAGCCTCAATAGAAAATGGATGGGAATCAAACCTATAAGCATTTCGAGCCTTCCACACATGCCACAAGATGAAGCATGGGAGAAGAACTCGAAAATGAGATCGAGAAAGGAGCCCATCGCCTCCAATGGTGGTGAAGAAAGCATGGGGCGACAGGAAACAAACCCTCCGAAACCCCAAACATCGGTGAAAATATTCCCAAACCGACTAACCCGAGGGCACTCAAGAAATAAGTGACGAGAAGTCTCCGTGAGCCCGACCACAAATACACCGGAGACCATACAAAAACCTCTCGAGCACAAAGCATCATCGGTGGCCAGGAAACCATGCAATGACGCCACAGGGAAGAAAGATAAGCGTGATGGAAGATGACGCCGCAAATGATAGAAAATACCTCGTCGTGCGGCTTGGAGAACAACGAACAATCTCCCAGCGGAGCGTAAATGGAAAGCACCATCGGGAGTGGAATCCCGTCGGATCACATCCGGTTCATCGTGAGAAATAGGGATCAACAAAATTTCGCTCAACTCTCGAAGAAGGTAAAACCTCCAGGAGCTTACCTCGATCCCAAACAGTTCCCACCAATAGAAGGACAGGACCAAAGAAGCGGCATCGGGATTATAATCGGATAAAGTGCAAGAGCCCAACCAAAGAATCATACCAAAAACTACAAGCGCCCGCTCCAACTAGCCAACGCGCACATGAGGCTCGCAAGAACAGAGTCGAACAAGACAAAGCCGTCGCCAAAGAGGAGAGGCGGATAACGAAACTCACCACGGCAGGATGATCGGATCGGCAGAATACTTAGACTTCATGAAAGAAGCCCATAAAGAACGCCGCTCCCTAAACCTCCACCAAAGCTTTAGCTCAAAAGCCTCAGCCAGATCCCGAAAGATCGCATACCAAGACCTCCTCCTCAACCGGATAACAAACCGTCGGCCATCGACACCAATGAATCCGCCTTCCCAGTCTCGAGTCACCCCATAAAAATTTAGTAAACATCCTCTCCAATTCTTTGAACAACGCATTATCTACGGTCGTAGAATGTGAAACAAATGCACTGGCATAGAAGACAAAACATGACGAATCAAAACCAACTTCCCACCAAAAGAAAGCAGTCGGTTAGCCCAACCTGAGATCTTCCCCCTGACCTTCCGGATAAGGTCATCAAAATGAGCAATCTTAAGTCCCCCCACATAAATCGGGCACCCAAGATAGGTAAACGGAAGCTTTATCGATCTTTGAAACCCAAGTAATAGAATGAATAATGGCACGACGTGAAAGCAGACGCCGCATTCCCAAATATAGAAAGCTACTCTTAGACCGACTAATCGAGCTGCCTTAAACATCCTCGTAATGATGGAGGAAATCCATAAGCCTCTTGAGGCTGAACCGACTCCCATTTGCAAAAATAATGATGTCATCAAAGAAACTCAAATGGGAGACATGAAGGGCCCGTGAGAACAATATCAAAGAGGGATATGTAGAGAACAAGTGATTTAACCCCGAGAAAGAACTCGGCCCATGCAATAATAAAAGACACGCGAGATAAAGGATCACCTTGCCAAGACCCAATGATTGAAAAAAATCCATGACTAACTCCATTAACCATCACAGAAAACCAAGGCCCCACAAATAGCCCGCCGAATCGAAAGGAGATCCACCATTTCGGAAAAGCCAAAACACCGGGGAAGCATCCAATAATAAAGGACCACGACATCCGATCATAAGCCTTTGCCATATCAAGCTTCAAAACAACATTACTCCCGAGTACTCTTACCAATATCATGAACCAACTCCTGGACCAAAGAGAACATTGTCATGAATAACCCGACCAGGGACAAAACCACTCTGGGAAGGAAGAAATAAGACGAGGCAAAACAGAGTTAATCTCATAACAAGCAACTTGGTTAGAACCTTATTGCTCACATTGCACAAACTTATCGGCCTAAAATCCGCCCAAGAAAGCGGAGAGTCCTTCTTAGGAAGAGGACCAAAATCGTCACTCTGAAAAGCTCGTGGGCATAAAGCAGAGCCTCGAAAATAATCATGAACAATGGATAGTAAATCCCGAAATAACATCCCAACACGACGGTGAAAAACGGCCGCAAAACCCATCGGGACTGGAGCACTATCGGTCAATCGAGAAAACCACCCGACGTAATTCATCCAAATCGCATCCCTACACATAGATCAACGTCATCATCTGCGGTCACCAGAGAAGGAATAAAATGAAAATCGGACTGGCGAAACTGACTAGAACCCCCGCCAAAAGTCTCGAAAAAAGTCAATCGCAGAAGCGCCACGTGAGGGTTCGAGAAATCCAACAGAAGATGCCTCCCGAATCCGATGAACATGAAACAACCGACGTTTCTTCCGAACCATGGCATGAAAAAACCGGTGTTAGCGTCCCCCTCTCTCACCCAACGGACACTAGATCGCTGTCTCAAAATATCTCCTCACACAATAAAGCATGTTGAAGACGGGCCCGAGCCTCGAAAAAGCTATACGATCCTGATGGAACCTAGAAACATCATCGCTCTCCTCCGATCGACCCGCCTCGGCCTCCTTAACCCGCGATCAAACACATTACCAAAAATCTCCTTATTCCAACCTTTTAAGTAGAGCTTCAAACGAATGAGCTTTTGTTGAAAAGCACGCATCCCGAACTTGACCGGAGCGACCAGATCGCCTCACAACATCCACAAACCCAGGATGTTTAAGCCAAGCATGTAAAAATTTAAACCTGGAAGGTCCTAAAGAACCACCAACCTATCACAGGATAAAAATACAGAGAATGATCTCGAACCAAAGACGATTGGATGGGTAACTCGAAAAGTAGAGAAAAAGCAACCAGCGGCAAAGATTACCCACCACCCTATCCAAACGTCTCCAAGTCACGTCCATTAGTCCAAGTAAACGGACTCATTAAAACCAACATCCTCCAAACCACAATCCAACAAGGGCTAAATTAAAAGCATCAATAGCACCAGGCATGAGTGTCACCCCGAAATCTCGTAAACAGTTGCACAACATTAAAATCCCCACCCACCATCCAAGGCCCATCATGGCTATCAAGAAATGAAAAAGGGCATCCCACAAATCCTCCTCACATACATAGCACAACTAGATAAACATAGGAAACATAAACAGGATAGGAAAGAAGAATGACTAACCCGCAGTGGATCACCACGACCCATGTATCTGGAGGATCTCACACAAAAAGGCGCCGACCAAAAAACCCAAATCTTCCCAGAATGGGAAGAGAACCCGTGCTCCATCCCAAGACGAATACGGGTACTCTCAACCGATCATCCGAGATAAAAGGCTCTAAGATACAAACCAAAGCTAGCTTGTGTAAACGAATCAATTTCCGGTTGAACGGCGGACGGGGCCTTTCTTATCCCCGAATATTCCATAAAAGGGAATTAATCATGAAGATGTGGAACGGTCCCCTGTTCGTTTACGTGGCTTAGGGTCTTTAGGGTTTAGGGTCTGAGAAAAACCCGGGAAGAGCTAGCAATCTGGCGTCAAGACTAGTCCCAACATCAGGAGGCAAAGGAGTATGGATCTCCTCAGGATCGATCAAAAACGTCGCATCCCCTCGTATCCTCGGACTCCTCCGAGCTACACTCCTCCTCGAGCGAGAAAGCCCAAGACAGGCCCCCGCCATCTAAATCAAACTCGGGATCTCGGTCTTTGTGGGTATTAAGACCACATGCCTAACATCCTCCTCAGAAGACCCTCCGACTGGCAAACCATCCACAGGTGTCGGTTCGGATCGGTGTGACCCATATTAGAAGAGTCCTCGCCGAGTCCGGGTTTGACCCGTAGCTACCTGAATACCAGAGTCGTGACTCCTATCAGCCAAGGAAATATACTCAGTATCAGATCGTCCCAAAGCGTTACTACCTCCACCGTTAGCGGGTTGAGTCGCCGCCCCTGAAATAATAGGCCTCGGAGGCCGATGATCCGAAACTACAACATAGCGAGTGTCGAAGCAACCCGAGGCGCCACATTGCAGGAACCATGGGCTTTTTGCCCATATCGGGAAAAGGGAAAGGCTGGATCGGATCCTTAGTCCCGATCGGGATCTCAAGCATAGAATCCGTAGGCTGTTGGGCCCTACTCAAACTAGGGTTAGAGATGTAACAGGCCTCGGCAAGGTGGCCTAAATGCTTACACGCCGAACAGTAGGCAGGAACTTTCTCAAACACTACGTCCTGCCAAAAACCAGAATCCCCCTCACCAATCCAAATGCGCGGCAACAATGGCCGCGAAACATCATATTCCACCAGCACTCTAGCGACTGATGGCCTATTGACTGATGCCGTAGCATGGTCAACACGCAAAGGAGTACCAATGGCCGCAGCAATAGAAAATCATGCAGACTTACAAGAAATAAAATGGGTTTAGGGAAGATAAGGCAAACTAAGGGTTTAGGGGTACTATAGGGGACTCAGCAGAGCATCTAAAGTCTGTACTCCATTTAAAGATGCGCATACCTCGGCCATTTACGTACCATATTTGGCGGACCCAAATCCGCGAGTAATCCTCCTCCATCGCCAACTTGATTAGTACATGCCTGTTATCCATTAGGGAAACTTGACAGTTTCCTTTCAACCCAAGCGAAACGAAAAATTTTCGGATGATGTCCATGGACGGGCGACCAAACGAAAATTTGCCGACCAAAGCAAGTTTAAATGGTTCGGCCATCCTCCGCACTTCCTCCTTAGAAAATAGGGTTGGCTCCCGGTGCAACAAGACGGCTTGATCTGAAACCGAAGACGAAGAATCCCGAGCACCCGTTACGGCATCCAAAAAAGATTTATTGGGCCGAGATGGAGCCGTAGGATTTAGGATGGCCGCGGGGTTCACTGTCGAAGAGGTACGGCCTTGGGCTTGAGGCTTGGTGGGCCGGTTTTGAAGTGGGTTTGGAGTTGTTGAGGACGGGTTGGTGAAATGTGAATGGGTGACGGGCTTGGTTATGGCGGCTGGATTCGATGGCAGCTGTTGTGAGCTAGGTGGGCCATGTTGGAGACTTTGTGCAGCACGTGTCGGTTGTTGCGAGCTGGTTTGGTGGCTGACGGCTGCTGGAGAGTTGACACGAGCGTGAGGTTGGTGCGTTTGGTGAGGTTGGTGCGTTTGGTGAGTGACAGCGGCTGGTTGGTTGACTCGAGGAGGGAGTTGGTGCGTAGGGCCACGGGGAAGATGCTGCGTAGAAGGCAGCTGGCTGTGGCCGGGCTTGGGCTGCGGGAAGGAGTGGTCACGATGCGAGGCCACGGTTTGCGTGGGATCTGCATGCTTTTGGCCACGACCTTGACTCGTTGAGTGGGGCTGAGCTGGCTCGGGCGAGTTGGAGATGACCACGGGGGAGGAGATCTTATCGGTTTTTGGCTGGCGGGGTGAGTTGGATGAGAGAGAGCCGTCGTTTGTACAGGACCACCATACGCGGCGGCAAGGAGGCCGTTAACCATGTTCGGGATCTTTCTCGAGAGCTAGCTGCATGAAGTGGAGAATGGCTTGAGCAGAGGCGTGTGATGGCTCGGTAACGGAGTAGCCAGGAGGTTGCATGGTGTTAGAAACACCACCCGAGAGAGAGGTTGAAGAAGCAGCTGCAGCAGTAGGATCCGAAACAAGTTGAGGGGTGGGGCGGGCGGGTTGGAACCACCATAGGCGGCGGTTAAGGAGCCATGCACCAGGTTCGGAACTCGTTCGTGAACGAAGAGCTGGGGCACAGTCGCAACTTGGGGAGGCGCGTGACCATCACAGGGTTGATCCGACGGGAAGATACCACCTTGCATGGGGCCAGACGAAGCAGCCGCAGCACCTGGGATCAACTCGTGGCTGTTCGGGTTGTCTTCATAAGTTGCAGGTTGGACGAGAGCCGTCGCTGGACGTCGTCGGTCAGCCAGAACAGGAGCGGGATGAGGCAGGGAAGGTCCCAGCGGCGGACGCAGGGTGTCTCCGGCATCCATCTCGCCGGCAGCAGCAGATCTCAAACCTTGGTCAGTATTGGTCGTCGTTTGCTCACGGGTTCGAGAAGGAAAAGACGTCTGCATGGGGGGAGCATCACGGGAAAGTTGACCCTCGGTTTGGGGGTTGTCCGGTAGTGGCAAAGCACCACCACCGGCGGCTGGGGAGCCCATGCCGGCGGCCAAAAAGACAAAAGTGAGCGGCTGCAAATTGAGAGAAATTTAGAGAGAGAAATTTTAGAGAGAGAAAAAAATTGCCGAATGGTTGGGTTTAGGGTTTAGGGTTTAGGGTTTAGGGTTTAGGGTTTAGGGTTTAGGGTTTTAGGGTTTAGGGTTTTAGGGTTTAGGGTTTTAGGGTTTAGGGTTTAGGGTTTAGGGTTTAGGGTTTAGGGTTTAGGGTTTAGGGTTTAGGGTTTAGGGTTTAGGGTTTAGGGTTTAGGGTTTAGGGTTTAGGGTTTAGGGTTTAGGGTTTAGGGTTTAGGGTTTAGGGTTTAGGGTTTAGGGTTTAGGGTTTTAGGGTTTTTTTGTTAAAGTTTTTAGGTTTTTGTGTTTTTGGGTTTTAGGGTTTAGGGTTTTAGGGTTTAGGGTTTTTAGGGTTTTTAGGGTTTAGGGTTTTTTTTAAAATGAAAGGAAAGAAAACAAAGGAGGGGGACATAAACCAAAACCTTTAGAAAGCGAGAAAAAGAAAAGGAAACAAATATCTAATTAAGAGCATAATGCAAAAAACTCTAAGATAATCAAAACTAACCCCTCAGCAACAAACACGACGAGCTCGTCTGTTCCGGGTGCGTGGTTGACGAGTCTTAGGACCCCACAATGGTAGAAAATCCTCGGGATGAACTAGCAATCGACTATAGGTGTTAGTCCCAGGGTGTCGAAATCTAACGGTGGATTTCCTAGGGATCGGTCAAAAAGAATTATCAACAAAACCCTCGGACTCTTAGAACCACAGGGTTCATCGAGCGAGTAATGCCAATATAGGCTCCACCGCCATCGAAATCAAACTACGGGATCTCGATCTTATGGGTATTAAAATCCACAAACATAACATCGTCATAAGGCCTTATCGGCCCATCATAACATCCTCGGCTCCCAGGGTGACCGTCGGTATGATCCATATCGGCAAAAAAAGCCGAGCCTACCACATCAGGGTTTAGGGTTTAAAACCCATATGCATAACATTGTCATAAGGCCTTATCGGGCCCATTATAACATCCTCATCTTAGGGATTACCATCGGATGAGCCTTATCAAGGGAAATACTTAGGGTTTTGAACCTACCGCATCACCCGTTTAGATCCCTCGAAGTTTAGGGATAGGGTTTAGGCTCCGTCGGTCAAAGCAACATCCTCGGGTTTAGGGTCCCAAAGACTCACCAACTCCACCACTATTGGGTTTAGGGGCCGCCCCAAGAAAAACAGGCTCGAGGGCCGATGATCGAAACAATAACATATTTGGTAGTAGGAGCAACCCGTGGTTGAACATCTTAGGAAACATGGGCTTTTTGTTTAGGGTTTTTTAGGGTTTAGGGTTTAGGGTTTAGGTTTAGGGTTTAGGGTTTAGGATTTAGGGTTTAGGGTTTTAGGGTTTTAGGGTTTAGGGTTTAGGGTTTAGGGTTTAGGGTTTAGGGTTTAGAAACAAAACAAGGTTTAGGGTTTGACCCAAGTTTGTTTAGGGTTTAGGGTTTAGGAACTTTTCAAGGGTTTACATCCCGCCAAAAGGGTTTAGGGTCTAGGGTTTCACCAATTTAGGGTTTAGGGTTTAGGGCAACAAAGGGTCAAACATAGGGTTTAGGGTTTACTAAGGGTTTAGGGTTTAGGGTTTAGGGTTAGGGTTTAAGGGTTTAGGGTTTAGGGCATTTCAAGGGTTTAGGAGTTTACCAATAGTTTAGGGCAATAGAAAATAAAGGGTTTAGGGTTGAATAAAATGTTTAGGGTAAATAAGGTAAACTTAGGGTTACAATAGGAGACTTAGGAAGGGAAAATTTAGGCTCCAGGGTTTGAAAATTTAGGCCATCCACATACCAAGTTTAGGGTTTAGGGAATAGTCCTCCTAGGGTAGGGTTTAATCAGGGTTTAGGGATTATCCAATAAGGAAACTTGAGAATTGTTTAGGGTTTAGGGTTTAGGGTTTAAGAGGGTTTAGGGTATAACATCCATAGGGAGGCCGACCAAAGGAAAATTTACCCACCAAAGCAAGCTTGAAAGGTTCGGCCATAAGTTTGACTTTAGGGTTTAGAAAACATCACAGCAGGCTCACCACGATGCAACAAAACCGGTTTAGGGAAATAGAGTTTAGCACTAGGGTTTAGGGTTTAGGCATCCAAGAAGGACTTTATTGGGTCGCGAAGGGGCTGTGGGATTAAGGATAACCGCTGGGTTCATGGTAGGAGCTGGGGAGGCTATGGGTCGGGTTGACTGATTTAAGATGGCACGGGCTTGAGTTTGTCCTTGACCAGCAGCCAAATTGCTAGAGTTACCCACGAGAGGCTTTTGGAACGGGCCACGGGAAGGTTGCCGCAAGAGTTGTGACGGATTTGGAGGATGTTGGCTAGCGTTAGGAGTTGGTGCAGATTGACCGCGAGAAGGTTGGCTGGAATTCGGCTGCATGGGATCTGCATGGCTTCGGTAATGGCCCGAGTTGGCTTGCTGAGTTGACTCAGCCAATGAAGCTTGCTGAGTTGACTCGGCCAAAGGTTTGTTGATCACGGGAGGAAGATTCTGCACCATAGGAGTATCACGGGTGAGGCACGGTGGCTTGGGATGAGAGGCCGGCAACAAAACACCACCATAGGCGGCGGTTAAAAGACCATGCAAAAGTTCGGAATCACGTTCATGTACGCAACGCGTGGAGGCTGTCACGGCCGGGAACGAGATATGGCCATGCAACGATGAAGAAGGAGGCGCGGTGGTGGAGAGACCACCATGGAGAGTGGCTGACAGAGGAGCGGCTGCGCATGGATCCAAAATCTGGTGGCTTGGGTTCGGGTCAACGGTGACGGGTTTAGAGACGAACGCCGCAGACGGCCTTGGTTCGGCCAAAATAGCGTCGGGTTGAGGTCGTGGAGGTCCTAGCGGCTCACAGGAGGCGTTCCCAGCAGCCAACTCGCCGGCGGGTGCAGAACGCGATTGTTGCCCAGAAATATCCTTTGTGGGATCACTGTTCAACGAAGAAAGCGTCGTTTGCATCAGTTGCATGGTTCGGGAAGGGGCACCAGCAGGGGGAAGTGGCCGGCAGTGGTTGAGCACCACCACCGGCAGCCGGTGAAGCCATACCGGCGGCCAAAACTAGGAGTAGAGGTTTCGGGCAGTTGAGAGAATTTGGGAGAGAAATTTTAGGCGTTTGGTTTTTTTGGTTTAGGGTTTAGGGTTTAGGGTTTAGGGTTTAGGGTTTAGGGTTTAGGGTTTAGGGTTTAGGGTTTAGGGTTTAGGGTTTAGGGTTTAGGGTTTAGGGTTTAGGGTTTAGGGTTTAGGGTTTAGGGTTTAGGGTTTAGGGTTTAGGGTTTAGGGTTTTTAGGGTTTAGGGTTTAGGGTTTAGGGTTTAGGGTTTAGGGTTTAGGGTTTAGGGTTTAGGGTTTAGGGTTTAGGGTTTAGGGTTTAGGGTTTAGGGTTTAGGGTTTAGGGTTTAGGGTTTAGGGTTTAGGGTTTAGGGTTTAGGGTTTTTAGGGTTTAGGGTTTAGGGTTTAGGGTTTAGGGTTTAGGGTTTAGGGTTTAGGGTTTAGGGTTTAGGGTTTAGGGTTTAGGGTTTAGGGTTTAGGATTTAGGGTTTAGGGTTTTTTTTTTTTATTTAAAAGGGTTTAGGGTTTGGTGGGGGGTTAGGGTTTAGGGACCCTAGGGTTTAATATAAATCATGAAAGGAAAAAGAAAACATAAGGAGGGGGACATAAAACCTCCTGGAAAAGGGTTTAGTTACAAAAAAGAAAAAAAAAAAAATATCTAATTAAGAGCCTAATGCACTAAACTAAGAGAATCTAAACTAAAGCCTAGGGATCAAAAAACGACGAGCTTTAGGGTTTAGGCGTGCTGAGCGAGTCTTCCACCCCACAATGGTAGAAAATCCCGGGATGAACTAGCAATCGACTATAGGTGTTAGTCCCGGTGTCGAAATCTAAGCGGTGGATTTCCTCGGGATCGGTCAAAAAAGAATTATCAACAAAACCCTCGGACTCCTCAGAACCACAACCCTCATCGAGCGAGTAATGCCAATATAGGCTCCACTGCCATCGAAATCAAACTCGGGATCTCGTTTAGGGTTTATGGGTATTAAAATCCACAAACATAACATCGTCATAAGGCCTTATCGGCCCCATCATAACATCCTCGGCTTAGGGTGACCGTCGGTATGATCCATATCAAAAAAACCCGGCCCGAGCCTACCACATCACTTTACTCCTTAAAACCCATATGCATAACATTGTCATAAGGCCTTATCGGGCCCATTATAACATCCTCATCTCCGGATTACCATCGGATGAGCCTTATCAGGGAAATACTTAGGGTTTGAACCTACCGCATCACCCGGAGATCCCCGAAGCCCGAGAATCGGCTCCGTCGGTTCAAAGCAACATCCTCGGTTTAGGGTTTAGGGTCCCAAAGACTTTAGGGTTTATTGGGCCGAGGGGGTTTAGGGAAAAACAGGCTCAGGGCCGATGATAAAACAATAACATATTTGGTAGTAGGAGCAACCCGTGGTTGAACATCTGGGTTTAGGAAACATGGGCTTTTGCCCTTTTAGGGTTTAGGGCCGAATAGGTTCTAGGGACCGTTTAAGATATCCTTAGTTTAGGCATCGGAGGCGGAGAGTTTTAGGTTTTTAGGTAGGGTTTGGGTTTAGCACAGGGATTAGAAACAAAACAAGCCTCAACAGGTGACCCAAGTGTTTACATGCGGAACAAAGGAGGAACTTTTCAAATACTACATCCTTGCCAAAACCCGGAATCTCCTCACCAATCAAATACGCGGCAACAAAGGCTTGAAACATCATACTCTACTAACACCCTTAGTCGACGATGGCCTATTAACCGAGGCCGTAGCATGATCAACACGCAAAGGAGTACCAATAGCGCGCAATAGAAAATAAAGCCGGGTTTACGATGAATAAAATGGGGTAAATAAGGTAAACTTACCCAAAGGGTACAATAGGAGACTCAGGGAACACCGAAAATAGGGTGCTCCATTTGAAAATACGCATCCTACGGCCATCCACATACCAAGTAGGGACGAACCCAAATACGCGAATAGTCCTCCTCCGTAGATAACTTAATCAACACATAGGATTATCCAATAAGGAAACTTGAGAATTGCCCTTAGGCCCAAGAGAAACAAAAAACTTACGTATAACATCCATGGGAGGCCGACCAAAGGAAAATTTACCCACCAAAGCAAGCTTGAAAGGTTCGGCCATAAGTTGACTTCCTTTAGAAAACATCACAGCGGGCTCACCACGATGCAACAAAACCGGTTTAACAGAAATAGAGCTAGCACTAGAGGGTTTAGCATCAAGAAGGACTTATTGGGTCGCGAAGGGGCTGTGGGATTAAGGATAACCGCTGGGTTCATGGTAGGAGCTGGGGAGGCTATGGGTCGGGTTGACTGATTTAAGATGGCACGGGCTTGAGTTTGTCCTTGACCAGCAGCCAAATTGCTAGAGTTACCCACGAGAGGCTTTTGGAACGGGCCACGGGAAGGTTGCCGCAAGAGTTGTGACGGATTTGGAGGATGTTGGCTAGCGTTAGGAGTTGGTGCAGATTGACCGCGAGAAGGTTGGCTGGAATTCGGCTGCATGGGATCTGCATGGCTTCGGTAATGGCCCGAGTTGGCTTGCTGAGTTGACTCAGCCAATGAAGCTTGCTGAGTTGACTCGGCCAAAGGTTTGTTGATCACGGGAGGAAGATTCTGCACCATAGGAGTATCACGGGTGAGGCACGGTGGCTTGGGATGAGAGGCCGGCAACAAAACACCACCATAGGCGGCGGTTAAAAGACCATGCAAAAGTTCGGAATCACGTTCATGTACGCAACGCGTGGAGGCTGTCACGGCCGGGAACGAGATATGGCCATGCAACGATGAAGAAGGAGGCGCGGTGGTGGAGAGACCACCATGGAGAGTGGCTGACAGAGTAGCGGCTGCGCATGGATCCAAAATCTGGTGGCTTGGGTTCGGGTCGATGGTGACGGGTTTAGAGACGAACGCCGCAGACGGCCTTGGTTCCGCCAAACTAGCGTCGGGTTGGGGTCGTGGAGGTCCTAGCGGCTGACAGGCGGCGTTCTCAGCAGCCAAATCGCCGGCGGGTGCAGAACGCGATTGTTGCCCAGAAATCTCCGTCGCGGGATCACTGTTCAACGCAGAAGAAGACGTCTGCAGCGGTTGCATGGTTCGGGAAGGAGCACCAGCAGGGGGGGGAGGGGCCGGCAGTGGTTGAGGACCACCACCAGCGGACGGTAAAGCCATACCGGCGGCCAAAACTAGAGTTAAAGGTTGCGGGCAGTTGAGAGAATTTGGGAGAGAGAAAAAATTTT
>JASUUG010000020.1:35000-37548 GCA_030449905.1 Luvunga scandens
AAAAAACCCGGCCGAGCCTACCACGTCACCGCATGACTCCGGTTTAAAACCCATATGGTAACATTGTCATAAGGTTATCGGGTTTATAACATCCTCGTCTAGGGATTACCATCGGCGTGAGCACTTATCAGCAGAAAGGGTTTTAGGGTTTGAACCTACCGCGTTTAGGGTTTAGGAGATCCACGAAGGTTTAATTTAGGGCTCCGGGTCAAAGCAACATCCTTTAGGGTTTGTCCAAAGACTCACCAACTCCACCTTATTGGGTTTAGGGGGCCCAAAAGGGTTTTAGGGCTCAGGGTTTAGATGATAGAAACAATAACATATTTGGTAGTAGGAGCAACCCGTGGTTGAGGGTTTAGGGAGGAAACATGGGCTTTAGGGTTTAGGGTTTAGGGTTTAGGGTTGAATAGGTTTAGGGTTTAGACAGTATCCTTAGGGTTTAGGGAGGCGGAGGGTTGAGGGTTTAGGGTTTGGGGTTTGAAGGGATTAGAAACAAAACAAGCCTCAGGGAATGGGTTTAGTGTTTAGGGTTTTTGGGAGACAATAGGGTTTAGGGTTTAGGGTTTCAGGGTACTACATTTAGCCAAAAGAATCTCCCTCACCAATCCGTTTAGGGCAACAAAGGCTTGAAACATTTAGGGTTTAAGGGTTTAGGGTTTAGGGTTTAGGGTTTAGGGTTTAGGGTTTAGGGATAAAGGAGTACCGATAGGGTGATAGAAAATAAAGCCGGTTTACGTTTGAATAAAATGCCGCAGGGTAAATAAGGTAAACTTAGGGTTTGGTACAATAGGAGACTCATGAGAACAGAAAATCCGTGCTCCGTTTGAAAATCGCATCCTACGGCCATCCAGGGTTTAAGTTTAGGGTTTTAAATAGCGAATAGTCCTCCTAGGGTAGATTTAATTTAGGGATTATCAATAAGGAAACTTGAGAATTGGTTTTGGGTTTAGAGAAACAAAAAACTTACGTATAACATCCATCGGAGGCCGACCAAAGGAAAATTTAGGCAAAGCAAGCTTGAAAGGTTCGGCCATAAGTTTGACTTCCTCGTTTAGAAAACAGGGTTTAGGGTTTAGGCTTTACGATGCAACAAAACGGTTTAGAAATAGAGCTAGCACTAGAACCGGTTTGACATCAAGAAGGACTTATTGGGTTGAAGGGTTTGGGATTAAGGATAAGGGTTTGGGTTCATGGTAGGGTTTAGGGAGGCTATGGGTCGGGTTAGTGATTTAAGATGGCACGGGTTTGAGTTTGTTTTGACCAATGGGTTTAGAGTTACCCCGAGAGGCTTTTGGAGCGGGTTTAGGAAGGTTCCGCAAGGGTTGTAGGGTTTGGAGGATGTTGGCTAAGCGTTAGGAGTTGGTGCAGTTTGAGGGAGAAGGTTGGGTTTAGGGTTTAGTGCATGGGATCTGCGTAGCCGGTAATGGCGAGTTGGCTTCTTGAGTTAGTTTCGGCCAATGAAGTTCTTTGAGTTGGGTTTCGGCCAAGGTTTGTTGATCACGGGAGGAAGATTAGGGTTTAGGGTTTAGGAGTATCACGGGTGAGGCACGGTGGTTTAGGGTTTAGGATGAGGGTTTAGGGGCAACAAAACAGGGTAGGCGGCGGTTAAAAGACCATGCAAAAGTTCGGAATCACGTTCAGGGTTTACGCAACAGCGTGGAGGGTTTAGGGAGCGAGATATGGGTTGCAACGATGAAGAAGGAGGCGCGGTGGTGGAGAGACCACCATGGAGAGTGGGTTTAGGGTTTAGCGGTTTAGGCGTTTGGATTAAAATTTAGGGTTTTAGGGTTGGTCGATGGTTACGGGTTTAGAGACGTTTAGGGTTTAGACGGTTTGGGTTTCCGCCAAACTAAGCGTCGGGTTGGGGTCGTGGGGTCTAGGGTTTTAGGGGCGGCGTTTAGGAGCCGAATCGGGTTTAGTGGTTTTAGGGTTTGTTTAGAAATCTTCAGCGGGATTAGGGTTTAGGGTTTAGAAGAAGACGTTTAGCGGTTTAGGGTGGGAGGGTTTAGGGAGGGAGGGTTTAGGCGGTGGTTGAGGGTTTACCGGGGGGTTTGGCCATTTAGGGTTTAAAGTAGGGAGAAAGGTTGCGGGTTTAGGAGTTGAGAGGTTTGGGAGGAGAAAGGGTTTAGCGTTTGCGTTTTTTTTTTTCTTTTGGTTTAGGGTTTAGGGTTTAGGGTTTAGGGTTTTAGGGTTTAGGGTTTAGGGTTTAGGGTTTAGGGTTTAGGGTTTAGGGTTTAGGGTTTAGGGTTTAGGGTTTAGGGTTTAGGGTTTAGGGTTTTAGGGTTTAGGGTTTAGGGTTTAGGGTTTAGGGTTTAGGGTTTAGGGTTTAGGGTTTTAGGGTTTAGGGTTTAGGGTTTAGGGTTTAGGGTTTAGGGTTTAGGGTTTAGGGTTTAGGGTTTAGGGTTTAGGGTTTAGGGTTTAGGGTTTAGGGTTTAGGGTTTAGGGTTTAGGGTTTAGGGTTTAGGGTTTAGGGTTTAGGGTTTAGGGTTTAGGGTTTAGGGTTTAGGGTTTAGGGTTTAGGGTTTAGGGTTTTTTTTTTTTTAAACCA
>JASUUG010000021.1:0-47419 GCA_030449905.1 Luvunga scandens
CCACCAAATCCACTCTCTCTCTCTTGCACTCCGAAACAACACACAACACCATAATACAATAAAACAAAACACACGAACAAGATAAAGCATTTATTTCAAATTTCTAACATAGGGTTTTTAAGTTCAATGTTTGATTTTTAGATCTCTTCACTATTATTGGACTTAATTTTGATGGAATTGATGTTGTTGGACGTGAACCCTAGAGATTGGCCGCCGATGATTGACGCCGTCATTCTTCTTCGATCGACGATTGGTGAGAATTTTGTTAAGAGAAATGCTTCCGTTTTGAAAAAATTGGATAAGAATGACAAGGCGTATGGTCCAAAAGAACGTTATGGTTTGACTAATTTTGATAGAAAAAATTATATTATTATTTTTGTAATTTATAAAAATTTTATGATTATTATTATAAATTTCCCGCAATGTTTGAACTTTGATAGTAAAAAATGACCGACATAACTTTATCGTAGTACATTTAATGGGGGCAGCTGGATCATAAACTAAGATCCAATCGAAGCGTTGGTGAATAATGATTAATTTTGCGTGTTCTCCACGTTCCTATGTTTAACAAGGGGTCTTTTTTTTCACTTGTCAAAGTTTTTCAACTATTGCCAATTGATCATCGCAGCATTTATGGCCGTCAATTTTTAAAGTTTATCAGAGTATGGTCCTTCACGATGACTTAAAAATTAAAATAAAAAACACAACTTCCACGTGAGCTCTTTTGATTTTTCTGTTTTGATAAATGTTTTTTTGGTGTAATTAAATTCTATTGTATGTTGGTAATGCTAAGTATTTTTAATATATAAGTTTTAATTTGAGTTCGAACTGATGTAATATTTGTTCATTCGTGGTAGTTAAATAATTTTGTATTCATTTAATAAATAAGTGACACAAACATTAAGACTCATGTTTGGGATTCAAATATTATTAATTGTGCATTGTTGTTTCACGTTATATTGCTAATTTATAACGTAATTTGACACATGACAAATATTTTTGCTTTAGAATTACCCTCACTCTCCTTTAACGAAAAATAAATAGAAAGATGTTAATGAGCCCATGGAAACTAACCACTCAGTGGACCAATTATGTTGTTGCTTAAACCAAGGAAGAAATGAAGAAGTTGAGGTTTTTTTTTTTGAATACTTGTTAGATACCGTAGTCTTAAATTACATCAGATTTACAATACCTGCCATTGTGGCGGATGAATACACTGATATTTACAATCAGATATATACAACTGAGACTTACAATATTACATTAAATTCTTACATTAAGTGCGTGCAGGATAAATAACCCTCATGTGAGGATGTCACTATTATACTTTGCATTTCGCGAGAGAGGACTTTTTTATAATTTTCCCCATAATCATGCTTGATTGTGAGGTTGAGCCTGTGGGGGCTCGAACTCTCTCACAATTTGTGAGAGTTTGATAGTTAAGGACTTTTCTTTTCATATAATGGTTCTATTTAAGGATTAGTTTGATAGTATTGTAATTTTTAAAATAATTACTATTAGTTGTATTGTAGAAATAATCAAAGATAATTAGTTAAATAAATTTATTTTTAAAAGTGCCATGAGTTTTAAAAACGTCATGTATTTTTGGTAAATCTTACTATTAAACTAATATAAAAATATAAATAATTGAATTAGACATAATGTTATATAAAATTTATTTACACATTTATAAATGTGTATAAAATATTTTAATTGTGTATATAAAATAATTGATAATTAAAATAAATATTTTATATTATTATTTTTTTATTTTTATCTCAATATAATTGGTAGTAATAATAATAATAATAATAATAATAATAATAATAATAATAATAATAATAATTTCTTTAAAATTACTGATTTTATTTCCTCATTAATAAGGATAATTTTGAATTTTTATAATATATATGAGGATATATGAGAAATTGTATTAAGTATAAAAGTGATTCTCATAATCAGATCTTGGAAAGCTATTCCTTCCTTACTTTTTAAAATCTGTTATAGGATAAAGATGAGTTTTCTTTAAAAGTAATTTAAAAAGTGACAAATATTAAAATTAACTGACTTTTTAAAATCGCTTTGAAACACCAGTAATTCCAAACCGATATAAGAAGGTTGTTTATGTAAATTGATTAAATGACCATGAAAAGTATTAGCATGTTTAAAGTATATTTAGGATGTTTGCTCACTTGTGGCCGAATAGTGAGTCTATATTCTCTCAATTTAGATAGATATCTCTCCTTACTCTGTTTTAGATAAGTAAAATATCCTTTAAATATTTTGAAGATATAAATCTAAATGTGTAAATGCCAACATAGGTATTAGTCCTAATAGATGTTTTGTTATTGGATATCATTAAATTTTTATTATAATATACATATTAGTGTTGGAAAAAAATTATTGTGGAAATACATGGTTTATGCAAAAGCCTCATCCAACACAGGGTACAGAAATGCAATAGCTGCATTTGTGACGTGGGATTATAATTACGAACTCAATCTATACGGAAGACTTGTATCAGAGACAACTTTTGCTGAATGAACTTGATCTGTAGCTTCTATAGTCTCAGTTGAAAATTTGAAATCACGCAAAAGCCAATCGTTTATTTCCCATTTATTGCTGAGTTTCCGTTAAATTCTCTTCCATAGCACCAAAAGTAGGTCAGCGCAACTGAAAACTTTGCATTTAACATCTCCAAATTTTATTTAAATAACTAGAATGAACCCCGTTAATTTCATCAATGATCGTACACTAGGACGTTATGACGGGCATTTCTATTTATTTGCTAGAGCATACATTAAGCTTAACATAAAATATTTTAGCATATTGACAAGCCTTGATCTATGTAACAATTCACAATGAACTGACTAAATTTTTCTTATACGTTAACTAAATTGCTTTAAATAAGCGAGTACATCTAAAATACCTAATAACAAGAACAAAATCATACTCCTAACAATGTTTAAATTATTTATCTATCGGGGATGGCAAAACCCAATCTCGAATTTGTCAATACCTAAATTCATCTTAATATGTTTTTTAGACACATAAGCCAGGTTTGAAAGCCTATATATATATATATATATATATTTAAATATCAATTCACCCCCTCTTAGGTTGTTTAACTAAATTTCAAGTTACAAATAAATAATTGTAATAACTAATTTTTTAGAACGTACTTATTTAATTTTCTTAAGCTAAATATGACTCATATAATATTAAACTTAAATGATAAAGTACATTTGAACAAAAGATGAGCCTCAATTGAATATATTATAGCATTAGGTGAACGACTAATATAAATCACTAAAGAACAAATGAAATTGTGTCATATTTTCTCATTTAATGCTACCATGGAAGTCCTTGTGCTTACTTGGAAAGAATGGTCATCACGTGCCCCGCGCTATTTACCAATATAATTCATTGTATTGTGATATTGTACTAATTACAATAGTTAATTACTATAATGACATTCCACGATGAGTATGAAATCTGAACATTCAACGTGGGAAACTAATGATAACTTGAAGTACTTCGAAGGTGTTGGATTTTTACCTTTGCACATATTTGTAGTTTGTGGAGAACTTGTCACGATCGTTGGCCTCGAATCCGGCAAGGTGTGTCAAGTTAGTGTTTAATTAAGATTAAAAAAAAAAAAAAGATGAAGAAAATAGTTTTCTCTCTCTAAGTATGAATAGTGCTTTTGGAGGCCAAAGACTTCTTTTTCATGGAGATGGGTAATGTGAATTTTAGGGTTTTGCTTTTTCACGGCTCAATCTAATGACATGTGTCGCCCATCATTTACATGCATGTAGAGGTAAATTTAATTGTAGGGAATTATTCCGTACATGCATACTTCTACGTCATAATGACTTTTAGGTGTGATTCCTTGGATTAATGTATTACGGAACTAATTTTCCTTCTTACCATCTTTATATGAGCTCGAGAGGAATTTTTCCTTGGTGTGTTATTTTAAAGAATAATTCTTTTATCTTACAGGATGGACATGCGGCATAGTTTGGTGCCTTTTGGAATATGGCACTTACTACTCCCTGAAGCAAGTGTATTTTCTTTTAGAAAATACTTTGATTGGAATAAAAAGTTATGCATTTTGTTCGATTGGCCATGTGGCCTTTTTTAAAGAACATATGCCTTAGGCGTTTGAATATATTTTGGAAGGAATGTGTCAATGAACTTTTCTCTTATTGACTTTAGGAAAAAGTGAACTATTTCCTTTGAATTGAAATTTCTAGATGAAAGGTTAGCTCTTTGAATTTTCCTATAAACCAAAGTTCTAGGAGGAAATGATAGTTATTCTTTTAACTTTTTCCCCAGAACTAAAGTTTCAAGAAGAAATTTTAGTTTCCTCAACCTTTTTTTCTTTTTTAAACCAAAGTTCTAAGCAAAAATATGAATTTTCCCTAGGCATTCCAGCTACCTAAGAATTGTTTACGAAAATCTTTGTTTTTATTCTGAAATTTTGGCAAGTAGATATTTATGCCTTGGTTTAGCATGACTCTTTTTGTCTTGCCTTGTATAAGGTTGGCCATACTTTAATTTGGCTTTCTTGTTGGCTTTTGTTTTCCTTAGTTAGCTTTTGTCTTGGTTTTCTTAGCTTTTGTTTACCTTGTTGGGCATTGATTTTCTCATGGCTTGGTATGCTCTTCTTGCGTTACCTTTTGTTTACCTAGGTTTTCCTTAACCTTGATTATGGCATAGGGATTCGTATTTTCTTGCCGTAAGGAAAAATGACTTGTTCTAAAGGAATATTATCATAAAGCTTTTCTCCTTGATAGCTAGGAAGTTTTTCGTCATTAGTTTAGGAAGTGAAATATTTTAAAAGAATTGTTATGAAATTTTTCCTCTTTATCCATGCAAAGGGAAAAGTGAGCTATTCGAAAGAATACTGTTAAGAAACTTTTTTTCTTTATTGGCTTAAGGAAGTTTTCTCTTTTGTTGGCATTTGGAATTTTCTTAGTAGAGGGGAAAGGTCACCTACTATGGAGGAATATTATTACAAAACTATTCCAAAAGAATATTGTTAGGAACTTTTCTTTTTGTTAGCTTAGGAAAGTTTTTCCTTTTTGTTGGCACTTTGGGATTTTTTCTTATTAGAAGGAAAAGTAATTTATTCAGGAGAAATATTATTAAGGGCGTTTTCTCCTTATTAACTGGGGATTTTTCCTTTTCTGTTGACTGGAAAAATGAGCTATTAGAGTTAATGTCATTAGGGAACATTTCCTTGTTGTTTGGCATAGGAGAACTTTTCCTTACTATTAGCCCTGGAAAATTTTTCCTCATTCTTAGCCTAAGGAAAAAGTGAATGATTCTATAGGAATATTATTAGGGAGTTTTCACGCCCGGGTAGGGAAAAATGACATTTTTAGTTTGGCTTGTTCTTATGGCCTTGGCTTTTGTTTGCCTAGGTTTTTCCTTAATCTTTGTTTTTTTCTAGGTTTTCTTAACCTTTGGTTGTCTTATAGGGCATTGGCCTTTTTTTTTTGGTTTGGATTACTCTTGTGGCCTTGGCTTTTGTTTGCCTAAGTTTTCCTTAGCGTTTGATCGCCTAGGTTTTCCTTAACCTTTGGTTGTCTTATAGGGCATTGGCCTTTTTTGGTTTTGGATTACTCTTGTGGCCTTGGCTTTTGTTTGCCTAAGTTTTTCCTTAGCGTTTGATCGCCTAGGTTTTCTTAACCTTTGGTTGCCTGTAGGGCATTGGCCTTTTCTTGGTTTCGCTTGCTCTTATGGCCTCGGTTTATTTGCCTCGAGTTTTCTTTAGTTTTTTTGTATCAAGTTTTTTTCCTTCACTTTTGGTTGCCTTTACAGGCGATGAACTTTTCTTGGTTTGGCTTCTTTGTTGTGGCCTTGGCTTTGCTTGCCTCAGTTTTTCTTAGCCTTTGTTTACCTTGCTTGGCTTGCCACTGCTCTTTAGGTTATAGCTCTCTTTTTTCTTTTTTTTTTTTTTTAGTTACCCTTTGCCCGAGGAAGAGGCGTCGTTCAGGGCTTCGTTCGCTAGCTCACTGTCATCAGTCTGAACTTCCTTGACCTTCCAACGCCGGTAGCGAGTCAACCCCACGTACATGGTCTTCGACTTTTTCCCAAGGAAGAGATGTCTATTGAGGCAATATTATTACAAAACTTTTCTCACTTACCCAGTAGGGAGAAGCCTTTCCTTTTTTGTTGGCTTAGGAAAAAGTGGCTCTTTCGAAATGAATATTATTATGGAACTTTTCTTCTTGCCTAAAGCAGGAAATTTTCTTTGTTGGCAGAGAATTTTTATCTTGTGAAAGGGAAAAACAAAACCTATTTGAAAGGAATATTATTATGAAATTTTTCTTCTTATTGGCCTAGGGAAGTTTTCCTTGCTTTGTTGGCCCAAAAAAGTAAGTTAATGCAGTGAATTTTATTACAGACTTTTCCTACTTGTTAGTCACAGGAAACTTTCCCTCTTGTTAGCCTTGGAAAGTTTTCCTCTTGTTTAACCAAAGGAAAAAGTGAGTGATTCCATATAGGAATATTATTAGGGGAATTTCACCTTTTAAAAGCAAGGAAAAGTGGCCTTTTCTTGGTTTAGCTTGCTCTTGTGGCCTTGACTTTTGTTTGCCTCAGTTGTTCGTAACTTTCGTTTGCCTTCTTGGGCATTAGCCTTTTCTTGGCTTGGTTTACTTTCGTGGCCTTGGTTTTGTTTGCCTCGGTTTTCCATTAGCCTTTATTTATTAGCCTTTGTTTCTTTATGCGACTTTGGCTTTTTTAGGCCGTAGCTTAAGTGCCTTTAAAGTTTTGGATGTAGCTTTTTATTCCAAATGTCTATTATTCTCAACTTCGCTTTTAGTTCTGGAGTTAGGTTTTGCTTCGTCATGTCTCTTTTGGTTAGGCGGCGACTACATTATTAAACTTAGAGGTTGTGCACATTTGGAAATTTTTGTAGGTTTCCTTCCATAATTACATTATTCTAATTATGATGACTTGGCTTGTGAAATTTTACCCTAAGAAATAAGGGCTATTCTGACCTTGGATATTATCATCCAATAATATTGCATGTAGAAATTTTCTTCATGAAATGAGAGTAATGTTAAGCTTTCAATATACTAAATATTTAATGGGATATTACTTCTTTCTTAAATTACAACAACAATTTATTGTTACTAATATTTAAAAGTAATAATCACGGGACTTCTCCTTTTTATTGGCTATCTTTCCTCCTTATTGGCTTAACAAAAAGTGATACTATTCTACAATAATATTATTATGAAAATTTTCCTCCTTGACCTGAAAGTTTTTCCTTTCTTTTGCCTATAAGTGATATATTCTAGAGGATTATCATATGGCTTTTCTTCCTTGTTTGCGGGAAGTTCTTCGTTATTGTTAGCCTTGAAAGTTTTCTTTTTTTTTCTTGGCTTAAGAAATTTTCCTTTTCTTGGCATATTGAAAAGTGAGAGGAAATTTTCATTTTCTTGACATATGGAAAAGTGACCTATTTTGGAGGAGTATGGTGGGAAACTTTCTTCCTTATAGGCCTAGGGATGTTTTTTTTTCTTGTTGTTAGTGCAGGAAAGTTTTTTTCCTCATTATTAGTGTAAGAAATTCTTTCTTCTTTGTTGGCCTAGAATTTTTCCTCCTTATTAGATTAAGAAATTTTTTTTTTTTGTTGGCCTTAGAAAGTTTTCCTTGTTTGCTCGGGAAATTTTTTTCCTTGTTAGCCTAGGAAAAGTTTTCCTTATTCTTAGCCTAGGAAATCTTTCCTACTTCTTGGCATATGGAAAAGTGACTATTTTGGAGTAATATTATTAGGGAACTTTTCTTCTTTGTTCGCCTGGGAAATTTTTCTCTTTATTAGCCTAAGAAAATATTTCTTCCTTTTAGCATGAAGAAAACCTATTCTATGAAAATATCATTAAGGAACTTTTTCTCTTTGTTGGTCTACTTAAGATTTTCCTCTTCATTGGCTAATTTTTCCTCTTTGGCATACAGAGAAGTGACCTATTTTGGAAGAATATATTATGAATTTTTCTCCTTGTTCACATTTGGAAGATTTTTTCTCTTTGTTGCCTCAAGGAAAATTGATCTATTATGGAGGAATATTATTAGGCAATCTTTCTTACTTGTTGGCTTAGGAAATTTCTTCTCTTTTTGAAGTGGGAAAAAGTGAATTATTCTGAAAAGAATACCATTAGGAAATTTTTCCTCCTTGTTAGTCTAAGGAAATTCTTCTTTTGTTGGCCTAGGAAAGTGAGCTATTTTGGAGGAACTTTATTAAGGAAACTTTTCTCCTTATTGACCTAGGGAATTTTTTTCCTCTACGTTGGCCTAGGAAGCGATTATTCGAATGAATTTTATTAAGGAAATTTTCTCCTTATTGGCCTATGAAAGTTTTCCTCTACATTGGTTCAGGGAAAAGTGAGTCATTTTAAAGGGATTTTATAAGGGAATTTTTGTTGTTATTAGCCTAGGGAAGTTTTCCTCTATGTTGGCTTAAGGAAAAGTGAGTTATTCCCAAAAATTTTATTGGCCAAGGAAAGTTTTCTATACATTGGCTTAGGGGAAGCGAGTTATTCAGGAAAAATTTTATTAGGAAAATTTTCTCCTTGGTGACTTGGGAAGCGAGTTAGTTGAAGGAATTTTATTAAGGAAATTTTTCTCCTCGTTGGTCTAGAAAAGTTTTTCCTTTACGTTGGCTTAAGGAAAAGTGAGTTATTTTAAAGGAATTTTATTAGGAAATTTTTCTTCTTATTGGCGTAGGGAAGTTTTCCTCTACATTGGCTTGGAAAAAAGTCGCTTTATGTGAAGGAATTTCATAAGGGAACTTTTCTTCTTATTGGCACGAGGTATTTTTTCCTTTACATTAGCCTAGGAAATCTTGAGCCATTCTAGAGAAATTTTATTAGGAAAAATTTTCTCTTTGTTGGCCTAGGTAAGTTTTTATCTATGTTAGCTTGGGAAAAAGTGAGTATTTCTAGAGGAATTTTATTACGGAAATTTTAATCCATATTTTGAGTAAAGAAAAGTAAATTATTCCTTTAAACTATTCCTTTAAACTTGAATATTTGGTGGAAATATACTAAGCGGGAATATTAATTGTTTTAGACATTTCCCTTGAAGCTGAAGTTCTATGAGAAAATTTACTTTTCCTTTGACATAAGAAGAAATGTTAATTATTTTAGAACTTTTCCCTTAAACTAAAGTTGTAGGAGGAAATCTCTTTTCCCTTGATATATGAGAGAATATTTTTGCTTTTGAACTTTTCTCTTGAACTAAAGTTGTAAAGGAAGTCTAATTGTCTATTGACGTAGGAGGAATATTTCTTATTATAGGTCCATATTCCTAAAGGCACCAAATCATGCCACATGTCTATCTATCAATAAAAAATTTATTTTGGAGAAATAACACCAAGCTATTCTAGAGCACCCAAGATATTTTAAAGAAATAACACCTAAGTTATTTGAACCCAAATATCTCGGAGAAATAACACCCAAGCTATTCCAGAAAGCACCTAAGATATTCCAAAGAAATACACCTAAGTTATTCCAGAAAGCACCCAAGATATTCTAGAGAAATAATACTTAGGCTATTCAAGGGGCGAACACCCAAACTATTCAGGAGTAGCATTAAAACTATTTTGGGGAATAACACTTAAGGAAAAATTCTTCCGGAGCCCATAAAGATGGCTAGAAGTGGGAATTAGTTCAATCCATTAGTTTAAACACACCCAAAGGTCATAACGACATTGAAATATGGACGTGTGGAATAATTTCTTACAATTAAGTTCACCTCCATGTACAACAATGATGGGTGACACATGTCATTAGGTTAAGGGCTCAAAGTAAAACCCTAGATCCACATCACTCATTATCTATAAATAGAGATCCATCTCTATGAAAAAAGGGTCTTTGGCCTCCATAAAGTATTGTTCATTCTAGAGAGAGAAAACTCATTTTCTCCTCTATTTTTATCTCTTTAACTTTAATTAAATACTAACTTGGACATCGGAGTACCTTTTTCAGGTACTCACCCAGTTGAATTTGAGGCAAACGATCGTGACAAGTTCTTCGCAAATCTACAAATATATGTGAAGGTAAAAATTTTCATCACCTTCACTTATTCTTTGAAATTTTCCCTTGAAATAAAGTTCTAGGAGGAAATCTTCCCTTTCCTTTATGTAAAAGGGAATATTTCTTATTCTTGAATTTTTTCCTTGAAATGAAGTTCGAGTAGGAAATCTGTCTTTCCCTTGATGTATGAGGGAATATTTCTTTTTTTTGAACTTTTCCTTTGAACTGAAGTTGCAGGAGGAAATCTTCTTTTCCCTTGATGCAGGATAGAATATTTCTGGTTACTTTGAACTTTTCCATATGTTGAAGTTCTAGCGGGAAATGAGAATTTTCCCTAAGCAATCTGGTTGGTTCTAAAATGGATTTTGAGATTTTTCAAAATGTAAATGACAATGTATGAGATGATTATGAGTGCTCATGAAACAATGATGAATGTGGACTCTTGTTAGATGCATAGATATCAATGTCTATGCATGCAAATGTTCATTTGTGCAATGCGTCAGTCATTTCAGACTACAAAATAGTTTGTACATTTTGTGATCAATCACTTGGGTATATGATCGTACATTATCAATTGGATCAATATTCTCAAGAGTTGAAATCATTCATATAGTGGTAATAGCTAAAACGAAATGTTCCTCTTTTACTAGCTATTAATTTAAATAAACACTTAGTTTAGTCTAGAATGTCATTCAAATGGACTTTAGTTTTTTCCTTGGGTGGCTGCTATCATGGCATCATTGCTGCAGAAGCTATCTAGAAATTTTTTTTAAAGTCTCCTTAAGTCCCTTTGAATTCCCTTTTATAGGCCTTCTTGGAATCTCCGTTGCTTATCATTATCAGTTCCTATGTGGCTTTTTGAGTTTGTTTTGTGTAGGTTCCGACCCTTTCTTTTGGTGGGCGAATTTGCCTCTCCACCTATTTTTAGCTTTCCGAGGGCTATTATTTTGAATGTTGTTCAAGGGCAAGCAATTTGGCCTTTAATTTTTTGTTTTCCGTAGTTTTCACTTCCTCCCAGAATTAACATCTAACACTATGAAATTTGCAAATAACTTAAATGTAAAGATTAGCATAAAGATAATCATTAGTTACATAATATGTAAGGAAAGTTAGATTAATCCACATTGACGTGATACCCATTTATTTATTCCCTATTAGGAGGTAAATGTTTGGATTTTTCTTAGCCTCACTCATGGAAAAGAATAAAGAAGTACCATGGAATAAATAAAATGACAAGAATGTAAATATGTTAGCATAATTGTTAGGAAATTAGTATAATTATATAATTAAAAAGAAAATTAAGATAAATAAAATAAAAGATAAATTGGTCTTAGGTTTAGGTTCAAAGACTATTTTGACCCTTTTTACCATCTTGACTTTTATTGTTTGGTCAAAGCTTTATGTTGACCAAATGAGTTTTTCATTTTCTTTACTCTTTATCTTGATTAACTCATTTAAAGGAGAAAACACCATTTTTTGCTTCGACTTTTGGCTTTATTGTCTCTTTAATCATGTTTAAGGTTTGGATCTCACACATAAAGCCATTTTCTTGAGTATATACGAGTATTCACTTTTTCTATGATCATACACAACCAAATCTAATTTAAAAAGTGAATGTATAGTGGTGGTTGTGTGGGTTTCAGTGAGAGAAAATGGCTTTTAACTTACAAGTTCCCTATAGACAACACCAATGAAGGTGTTGGATTTTTACCTTCACACATATTTGTAGTTTGTGGAGAACTTGCCTCGAATCTGAAGGGGTAAATACCTGAAAAAAGCACTCCGACACCCAAATTAATGTTTGATCAAAATTAAATAATGAAAAAAATAGAGAAAATGAGTTTTCTCTCTTTAAGTATAAACAATGCTTTTAGAGGCCAAAGACCTATTTTTTTATAGAGATGGGTCTCTATTTATAGATGATGAGTGATGTGGATTCAGAGTTTTACTTTGTACCCTCAACCTAATGACATGGTCACCCATCATTTCTATATATGTGGAGGTAAATTTAATTGTAGAGAATTATTCCACACATGCATATTTTCATGTCATAATGACTTTTTGGTGTGATTCCTTGGATTAATAGATTATGGAACTAATTTCCACTTCTTGCCATCTTTATGAGCTCCGAAGGAATTTTTCCTTAGGTGTTATTCCCCTAGAATAACTTGAGTGTTAGCATGGGCTTCAGCCCTTGCTAGATTTTTGAAAAAAAATTAAATTCATTTTATTTTTCAGTGGATTTACAATAAAGCCCCTAATATGGATGATTTGTTTTGAAGTCAAGGGAGATCACAACGCCAGGCTCAAAAGATCACAAATTTGCATCATTTTCGTGTTGAATTATTTTATGCAATTTTAGACATGCAACTTCAAGAATTAAGCAATCATTTCAATAAGACAAATACTGAGTTGCTTCTTTGTGTGGCATGTTTATGCCCCAATGACTCATTTGCAGCTTTTGATAAACAGAAACTACTTCGAATTGCTGAGTTTTATCCAAATGATTTTTTTTCAATAGATCTTGTGGCACTTGAAACTCAACTTGATGTTTATATTATATATGTGAGCTCTGACAACAAATTTTCAAGATTGAAAGAGATTGGTGAGCTAGCAAGAAAATTGGTTGAGACTAAAAAGGATCAATTATATTCATTAGTTTATTTGTTAGTGACATTAGCACTGATTTTACCAGTTGCCAGAACTACAGTAGAAAAGGCATTTTCAACTATGAATTTTGTGAAAAATCGTATACGAAATCAGATGGGAGATCAGTGATTAAATGATAATCTTGTTATATACATAGAAAAAGATATATTTTGTAATCTTGACAGCGAGGTTATTCTTCAACGTTTTCAACATATGAAACCTCATCGAGGACAATTATAAGTGTATTGAATTAAATACTTTAATGAATTTTTATTTTAATATATGTTAGTTATTGATTACTTTCTTGAATTAAATTACTATTTCAACTTAGCCCTTGCTAAAAATAATTCGGCGCACCGCCACTTGTGTATAATTAATATGAAACACATACTATTAATCTTAACGTACGGATCATTAAACTTGAAAACTATGCTAGCTTGAAACTTACTGCAATAAACGAGAAAATTAGTGCAACAAATATGAAACACAAGATCATAAACTTACAATCACGGAAATCTTACAAATTATGGTACAATAAATATGAAACACATACCATTAATCTTGCCATACGTGCCATTAAACTTGAAACCTACACTAACTTGAAACTCACTGTAATAAACTAGAAACTTAGTGCAACAAACATGAAATACAAGATCATAAACTTACAATAAAATAAAAAATATGCAAATTTTGGTACAATGAATATGAAACATATATTATTAATCTTGACGTACAAACCATTAAACATGAAACATGTACTAACTTGGAACTTACTATAATCAACTTAAAACTTACTACAATAAACTTGAAGCCTACTACGACAAACATGAAATATAGGATCATAAACTTAGAATAAAAAAAATCATGCAAATCATTGTACAACAAATATGAAACACATATTAGTAATCTTGGCATATGAACCATTAAACATGAAACTATACTAACTTGAAACTCACTACAATAAACTTAAAACTTAGTGCAACAAATATGAAATATAGGATCATGAACTTGTAATCCCAAAATTCATGCAAATCACAAAGTATAATAAATATGAAACAATTGCCATCAATTTTGATATATGAACCATTAAACATGAAACCCTGACTAACTTGAAACTCACCACTATAAACATGAAACTTACTATAATAAACATGAAACATAGGATCGTAAACTTACAATCATAAAAATCTTGTAAATCATGGTACAATAAATATGAAATACTTACCATTAATCTTGACTTGGAGACCATTAAACATGAAACCTACGATAACTTGAAACTTACTGTAACACCACAATTCCAATAACAAAGTATTAAAGTGAAATTGAAATGAAATTGTAATTTATCACTCTCATATCTAAAATCATCAAATTAATATCCAACAATAAATGTTTCAAATGTCCAAAAGATAATAAGTAATGAAATAACAAATTCTCCAATAAATATCATCCCGAAGAAAGTTAATATCGTATCTTATTAACATAACATTATTTCTCAAAAGAAACCGAGCTCTTATTCTTCCTCCTAAGACTATAAGCTCAAATCATGTGACTATACCTACAAAAATGTGATAATGAGGTGTAAGCCGTCAACTCGAAAAGTAAACTTATGCACAATACTAAGACCATTAAAATATAATTGTTTGAATTTATTAATAATAACACGGGAAATTGCCTCTATAAATCATCATTTCGTAAAATAAATCAAACTATGATAAAATCATTTAAATCCTTTAAATAAAACAATAACATTTGAAACACATAAAATATAATTAGTTTTTTAAACACATAAAAAATAATTAGTTTTTTAAAGACATAAAACATAATTAACTTTTTAAACACATAAAACGTAAATAGCTTTTTAAACACATAAAACATAATTAGCTCATGCCACATAATATCACATGTAAACCTAGTGACCAGGCCATTTAACATCAGTCAGGATATTGTATCTCGCTCAAATTATTATCATTAACATTAACATCGTGTGTGCATATAATTTAGCTAGCCTTCCATAACATAACATCACTATGGACAAGAAGCAAAACATTTAAAATCATCTTGAACTTTTAATCATTTGTAAACTTTCGTAAATTGCATTTAAATAATTGATGATTATTTCAAAGTATTAGACTTAAAATAATTTAATAAAAGTTTTCATTTTTAAAACAATTTATGACACAAGTTTTTAATTAATAAAGTTTTGTTATAAATAATTTTAAAGAATGAATTTAATTAACAAAATATTGCAATGGACTAAAACAATTCAACTTCATATACTTTTCATTCAGCACAATCCATACCTCGAATTAAAAGTAATTTAATAGTAACATACATGTATTATGCATAAATATACTTACTTCGATCCTCATCAATAAAGAACAATAACCTCAAGCTCAAGCTCAATCTCATTCTAAAACATTAAGATACATCCTTATCAATATTACTACTGATTCTAACTTTGATATAATTCCAACAAAATCAAGCCTAGTCATAAGCACTAAATCATAAAAACTAATCTAAACCTAACCATCCTATGCAAGCTTATTTTTACCAAGTCAATCATATGTCAAAAAATTGTAAAATTAAAGAAGAGAAACCATAAATATGTGCAGCATTTCATATTAAAATTCAAAAAAATGAGTAAAGGTCAAAAGCATAATTCAAAAAGAATTTTACATGCACATGACCAAACTGTCTAGCAATGGTAAAAACATAGACTGCTGAATTCGAAAATTTGAAAAATATTTAATAAAACTCATACAAATAATGCCACTTAATTATACAACAGTAAAGATATCAAGAAACAATATAACAACTTTCTAGAATTTTTAAAAATGTAAAACTATTTTAAATGAATTTATATTAAGGGACCAGCAAACCTGTCCAAAAACATTTAGGTTTATGTTTTATACTTCAAAAATTCATAACTTAATACTCACTCAATACAAAATTAGTCAAATGACTTCCAATCATAGAGGATTTGTAATATTATATGAATATTATTTTTATAGGTCATTCTAAGACCTTTTAATAGTCAAAAATAATTTTATCATTAGTCATTGCAATTCTAGAAAGCAGTTTCCAGAACTCTAAGATCCCAACATAACGATTTTTAATAATTTTTACACATAACAAAAAATTATGAAATTAAATGTACCGTAAGTATATATAACGTGGATTAGATAGAAAAATTGACATAAGTTTCAAAGAGCATTTGGATAGTCAGAAAAATCAGCGAAGTCAGATATGCTGCTGAAAATCAGAATTTTCTAGTGCCACTATTCCAAATTCGAAAATTCACAATGAATTAGTTACTTGGAATCTCTTTACACAAAATACATCATTGAAAACCTTAGAATGTCTAGTTTAATTTCATGAAAACGTTGTGCAAAAATTCAATAAAAGATATAAAGGGAAAACAGTAATCAAATTAGTATACTCATGCCTAACAAGTCATTCATGATAAAAAAAACAATGCATGCATTCATCATCAAACACCTAAGATTAAAGAACATGGATTAGAGAAGAATAATTACCTCCGAAATTCTTTTAAACATGCATAAAACAAAACTCTAGAATTCCTTGCTTTTATATGGTTATACGATAAAGATAATATTTTTTAATTTTAAAAAAATAAATGAACAAAAGATTTATGCTTTATCTCCAATAATACTAACTCAAACAATTTAATGAAACAAACAATAAGCAACTAAATAAATAAGCATAATCAAACAAGCTAGGAACGTTTGTTACAATTTCTCCCCTCCTTAAAAAAAGTTTCGTCCTCAAAATTTAGCACATTATCTCAATCATCAAAAAGTTGAGGATACTTCTCCCTTATCTCAACCTCTTGCTCCCAAGTAGCCTCCTCTATAATATGATTCATCCTACAAACCTTTGCCAATAGAATGACTCGACCTCTTAAGACTTGCTCTTTCTTGTAAACAATCTCCACTGGTTGCTCTTCATAAGTCATATCAGTCGAGATTTAGATAGGTTGATAATCAAATACCTAAGAAGGATCGGCAATATACTTCCTCAACACCAACACATGAAACACATCGTGAAGCCTTGATAGGCTTAGAGGCAAGGCTAGTCGATAAGCAACTATACAAATCCTTTCAAGAATTTTAAAAGGCCTAATGTACCGTGGGTTGAGTTTGCCTCTCTTCCCAAATCAAAAAACACCCTTCCAAGGTAAGACTTTCAGGAAGACATGGTCTCTAACCTAAAACTCCAGGTCTTGTCTCTGCTGATCAACATAACTTTTCTATCTTCTTTAAGCTGTACGAAGACAATCTTTGATAAGCTTTATCTTATGCACAGTAATCTGAACCAACTCTGGCCCTAATAACTTCCTCTCGCCAACTTCATCCCAACAAATGGGCAATCTACACTTCCTCTCATAAAGAGCTTCAAAAGGTCATGCCAATGCTAGAGTGAAAGTTGTTATTATAAGTACAAACTCCACCAAAGGCAAGTGATCACCCCATCTACCTCCCAAATCCAGTAAAAAATCTTGCAACATGTCCTTTAGAGTTGAAATAGTTCTCTCTAACTAACCATTCGTCGGAAGATGAAAGGTTGTACTGAAATGCAACTTGGTACCAAAAGTCTTATGCCAGCTAGCCCAAAAATTTGCCATAAATCATAGATCTTTATCAAAGCCAATAGACACTGGCACTCCATGCAATCTCACTATCTTTTTAATAAATAGCACTGAAAACTATCGAAATTTGGTGGTACTCTTAAGTGATAAGAAATTAGCTGACTTAGTTAATCGATTAATGATAACCCAAATAGAGTCATAACCCTCTCTAAAGCGAGGCAATCCACTCATAAAATTCATTGTGATATGCTCCCACTTCCATTCTTAAATAGAGAGCGATTGAAAAGTCCCTACAGGTCTTTAGTGCTCAGCCTTTACCTGTTGACACACCAAACATTTTGATAAATATCTAGCAAAGTCATGTTTCATATTCCTCTACCAAAAATTTTGCTTCAAGTCTCGATACATCTTAGTGCTTCCTAAATGTGCACTAAAAGTTGAGTCATGAGCCTCTCTCATTATCTCTTTCTTTGCTTCTCATCACCTAGTATACAAAGTTATTGCCTCAATCATAAGACACTAGCATTAGCTACTCTAAACTTAAAACAATTGCTCTTTACTTTTTCAACAATTTTTTAAGTGCGGGATCTTCATTCTGTGTTGTCTTTATTTTATCTATCAAGGTATCTTTGAATACTCAGTGATACAAACATTCGTCTCACCAAGTCTAATCACTTTAATCCCAGTCTTTTTAAGCCCTCTTGTATATGGCCTGAGTAATAATCATCTATGCCAACCCACGAGATGACCTTCTATTTAAAGATCACCACTACATTCGCCTTACTAGGATGGTAATTGATAAAACAATCATAATCCTTCACCAAATTTCTAACCATCTTGTTTGCCTCAAATTCAGCTACTTTACTTTTGGGTGAACAAATACTTTAAACTCTTATGGTCCGTATAGATCTCAAAGTCTTACCATAAAAGTAGTGTCTTCAAACCTTCAAGGCAAAAAACTACCGCTGCTAGCTCCAAATCACAGATTGGATAATTTTGCTCATAACTCTTCAATTATCGTGAAGCATAAGCAACAACATTACCATTTTGCATCAGTACACATCCTAACTCTTTTTTAAAAAACATCACTGTAAATAACATATCCACCACCACTAGATGGAATAGTTTAAACAAGTGCAAAAACTGACATGTCCTTCAACTCTTGAAAGCTCTTCTCGCAGTCCTCATTCCATTCAAACTTCACGTTCTTCTTGGTCAACTTGGTGAAAAGAACTACAAGATTGGAGAATCTATTCACAAATCTCTGATAGTATTCAACCAAGCCTAAGAAATTTCTAACTTCAGTAACGTTAGTCGGTCTGGGCCATTTCACTACGGCTTTGACCTTAGCTGGATCAATTGACATACCATCTTTAGAGAAAACATGCCCAAGGAAAACCACATGGTCTAGCAAAAATTCACACTTCTTAAACTTCGCATAAAGCTTCTTCTGTCGAAGTGTTTGAAGAACCACCCTTAAATGCTCCTCATTTTCCTCCATAGTCGTAGAGTACATTAAAATGTCATCAATAAATACGATAATAAATTGGTCAAGATATGGTTGGAACACTCTATTCATCAAGTCCATGAAGGCTGCAAGGGCGTTAATTAGCCCAAAAGGCATTACCAAAAACTTATAATGCCCATATTGAGTATGAAAAGCAGTCCTAAGGACATCATCATTTTTCACCTTAAGCTGATGGTACCAGGTCGTAAATTGATCTTAGAGAATATTATTGCACCCTATAATTAATCAAATAGATCCTTAATATAAGGGAAAGGGTGTCTATTCTTGATGGTAACCAAGTTTAATTTACGGTAATCAATGCACAACTACATAGACCCATCCTTTCTTTTCACAAGCAATATTGAAGCACCTCCAGGAGATACACTAAGGCAAATAAAACCTTTATCAAGAAGTTCCTGTAGTTGGACCTTTAACTCTTTTAGTTCAATTAGAGCCATTCGATAGGGTGCTTTGAAAATAAGTGAGATGCCAGGTAATAAATCTATCGAGAATTCAATTTCTCGATCAGGAGGCAACCCATACAAATCTTCTAGAAAAACATCTGGGAACTCTCTAACCACATGAATGCCACTAAGTAAAACTTTACCATTGTCTTCAACTAATACATAAGCTGGGAAGCCCTCACATCCTTTAGTCAACATATTTTGAGCTTTTAACATAGATATTAACACGTTGTTCCTATTTCGTTTGCCTTGAAATCGAAACTCATAGTCTCTGGGAATATTAAACAACACTTCCCTAGAAAAACAATCAACTTTTACGTGATATGTCGCCAACCAATTCATCCCTAAAATAACATCAAAATCTTGCATCAAAATCAGTAATAGATCAACAATGAATTCTCTATCACCAAAAATGATTGGGCAAGGCTTACAAACTCGATTCACTATCATACTATCACCTATAGGAGTTGTAATAGACAGATAACACTCAAGTGATTCAACATCCTACTCTGTCATCACAAATATATGACCATGAACCTTGGGTTTCTTCCTCTGACTTTTATCATCTTAAGTACCCACTAAAGATCATTATCTTAGGATAATCGTTGATCTTACGTCCCATTTGCCCACAAATAAAAACATGCACTGTAAAGCGGAAGGCATTCACCTCTACGCATCCTACCACAAGTCTAGCATTGATGAATATTACTTTAAAAGGAAATTCATTCACCTTCTAAGAAGACTTATCACTCCTAATTGTACTTTTCTAACTACTATTCGAGTCTTTCCCTTGTGTTCTTCTTTATTGCCCATACTTTTTCCGTTACTCATGTCTTTTTCAAGATTCATTCACACATATCTCTAGAAAGAGCTTTATCCACCAAATCAAAGATAATTTGTTATCCTCAAGGGTTTTAAAAGATCTCTAATAGACGGATTTAATCCTTTAAGGAAGTGCCTACATTTCTTTCTCTTGATATCAATTGGCGTTGGAGTAAATCGAGATAAGGCATTAAAAGTGTGCTTATACACTGCCACAGACTTACTACCCTGAATTAAATTTAGAAATTTCCTTTCTATCTTCTCTGCGACACTCCGAGGAAAGTATTTCTCATAGAAGGCATCTATAAACATCTTACCGATGAATTGATCCATCACCTCAGTCGTTCTTTAACAATTAAGCCCTAGCCTCCCATTAGTATCCGCCTCACCCTAAAGCACGAATGAGGCGAAAACCACCCTTTGCTCGTCAATACACTAGATAGCCTCTTATATCTAATGTACTTGCTTCAACCATGCCTCAGTTACCATAGGGTTAGTTTTCCTATGAAACATAGCGGCTCTAACTTTTGGAACTGCTTTTAAAGTCACCATCGTTTTTTTCTAAGAAGACCTACCCTTCGCTTCTAACATTATGAGCAAGACCACCACCTTGAGTCATCTCTTCAATTAGCCTAGTCTACCTCTTCATAATATCAGCCAACATCTGCATGGCTGGCTGGCATACGATCACAAGCCATCTCACAAAGAATAGGTCTACTCCGCTATCTCCCCGCCAAGGGTTGCTCGTTTCCACGCCATCCTCTGGTGCATTACGCGATACATTAGCTATACTAGAGGTTACTCCACCCTTAATCTGGAGTTAGCCTCAGTTAGCATTATTTCTACTCTTATAAGGCACTTTCCTATTGGTCATTGTTGTGCAAATTTTATTGAACTCGCAAGTGCACGAATCTATTGTAGAATAGATTAATGGTGACGAGTGTCGATCCCACGAGGAGGTGGATTTTAATTATATGTAGAATTAATTTTCTGAGTTGGTGGTTGGATTTATAATGACAATTATGTAGGCAATGTATTAATTTGAATTAAAGCTATTGGAATAAACTATTAAAATAAAATGCTTGGATCTCAGGATCCAGACTCAACATGCACCATCGGCTTAATATTCATTATTAGTACCAATTAAATCATGAAGGGGGAACTTCCACTCATCATGAACCACACTCTAATAGATATGGTGCTAAGGGCTTCCTCAGTGCCAAATAGTAATAACCTTACTGCAGGGAGGCGGTTATTCCGGTAGATATCCGACAAGATTATTACTATGTCTACGAAAAGTCAAAACAACCACATAAACTAAAGGGGAAGGAAAAGTAAATTTACCAAATTAAGCCCATGGAGCATGTTGAGACTTCACCTTCAACCCAAGCTTGAAAGGAAATTAGCCACTCATATTTGAACTAGGGGTAAAATGGGAATTTTATTAAAATACGTAGAAAATACAAGATGGAGATGGAATTACAGAAAATGGAGTCCAAAAATGGATTCGGGGTGTCAAATTAGTGGGGGGAGCCCTTTTTTATAGATCTGTTGAATAAATCATGGCCATCGGATTAAAACAATTTGACGCTCGAGATTGCGCCACGTGGCAAGTTCTATTGGATGGAACACATCATCGTGGGCTGTTATTCTGTGTATATGCATGTACCGCATACACGCGTTTTTTCGATCCACTAATATTCTGCCACGTCACCGGTCAACATTTTTGGTTGATAGGATCATGACACGTCATCGATCCAACGCCACATCATCGATGCCAACGCCACAAGCGGTCAATGCCACATCATTCGCCCAATCAAATCTTTGCCACGTCATCATCGCGATGCCACGCGTCAGCCTCTGATACAGATGGTGAACAAAGTCAAGTGCCGTGAATTAAAGGTGTCTGATCAGTATATATCAACCGTCATCAGTATGTGTGAACGATCAGTATATGTGAAAAGCAGATACCATTTTTCTTTTTATGCTCCTCCTAAGGTTTTACATCCGAGTTCAAAAGTGTTGTCCGTTTTTCCATCTGATCTCTCGTTTATTGTGAAATGACCATGATATCCCCTAAAATACATAAAATACTTAATTAAAATAAAACATACATAATTAAATTATAAATGACTTAAAGACATAAAAATAGGGATGTTAGTGAGACTTGGAGTGTAAAATGATGATTTTCTCCATTATAAATATACACATTCTAATACTCAACACACCCCCCAACCAGCTTGTTGCTAGTCCCTAGCAATTTGAGCGAAAACAAAGCTGAATTTTTTTTTTTTTTTTTTATACTGTGGTATTTATTCAATCAGACTAATGATAACAATCAAATAAAAGTATAAGCATTATCTACAGTCTAAAGAAATATCATTCCCACATCAACTCTCCACATGAATCAGTTTAGAAAACTTTGTCACAACTTTAGTAATCGAGTCACTTTTAAGAATGATGACATGCAAACCCCAAAATCTCACCTGTAGTAGTAATACGCTCACAAAGAAATTAAACCCAAAAATAATCACTCCAGGTGAATGGTAGCTTGAGTGAAAATAATAAAGAAATAATATCACACACTCACCAAGGTGACAAAATACCCTCGATTTTTAGAAATAAGACGATTTCAATGCTAATCAAACCAATACATTCATCATCTTTTTTTTTTTTTTTTTTTCTAAGATGCATTCCACATCTTTTCAACCAATATAACTAGTTTTATTTGATTATAGTTCCCTAAAATCAAGAATGACTTTTATTAGGTGACGTAACGTAAAGGCAGGGACGTGGATAACAAAGAAAGTATAATAGTAAAAATAAAATATATGTTTGAAAAATAGAGAACTTTGGAGATTGTAAGGTGCTTTTCACTTGATTTTTTTTTTTTTTTTTTTTTATTTATTTATTTTTTGTAAACATTTTTTTTCTTTTGTTTCTTTTTCTCTTTTTTTTTTAGCACCTTTTTTTTTTTATACAAAATTATCTCTATTTTCAAACATAAATGGGTGGTGAGAAATATAAAATATAAGGTGATACTCCACATTGGAGTGGGACAAGATAATAGGTTGTCAAAGAAAAAGTCTTTATTTTTATTATTTTATTATTATTATTTTTTTTTTTTAAGGCTCAAAGGGGTTAACTATGGATACATATTAATAGGGTTGGCTAGAAAGGCTCAAACGGACCAAAGATGGCCTTTCTGTCATCTTTTAGGGTTCTAAATAATCTTCCATATCTACTAGTTAGATAGATCTTCAGATGTGGAAAAACATCGTTTTTTTTTTTTTTTTTTTTAAAAGATAATGTGTAAAGCAATAAACTACTGTTTGAATGAAGAATGGGCAAAAAGGGTTACTCTCCAAGAAAAATAACAGGCTCAAAAACTCACTTGGAAATTATTATGACATGTGCATTCTTTCAAGCAACTTATATTTGTCTCCAACATCAACATGTAGAGTAACAAACATGGTGTAACATAACTAAAGACCAAAGATAATACAAATACTAAAATTTGAAAGTTATCATGTCATCTAATTATGAAAAGATCACAGGCAACGGCGCCATTATTTTTTTTTTATTTTTTTTTTAATAAGAAGATGCGTTTCTAGAGTCACTGCACTCCATATTCAGCCATCTTCGACTCAAAAAAATTTAGCCACAGTTAGTTTCTACAATAAAAAATAGTAAAAATTACACCAAGATTAAGATATTCCACAATTGTCAACTATTCCCTCCCCCCAACCTGAACGAAACATTGTCCTCAATGTTGAAAGAAAATAGGGTTTAGAAGACATCACCTGAGTGCTGGATCACAGAAGAAAATATTTACAAGCGGAGAGTTAAATCTAATTTGCACTTCTTACTACGGCTACTGTTACCATCATTAGTTGGCCATTCCAGCACAAGGGTCTTGGGATCTGGCTCTGGTCTATAAGCTTGTAACAGATCAATTAACTCGTTAGCAGTATGAGCACAAATAAAGATTTTTTTCGCTGTGAAAGGGATGAAATGGTTTTTTATTGCATGGTTAAGAAATGCGATGAAGCCATCATAAAAGTTATTGACATTTAACAAACCGATGGGTTTCTGATGAATGTTCAGATGGGCCCAAGATGCTAATGTGATTAGTGCCTCTAGAGTTGCAAGATCTCCTGGTAGGAAAATAAAAGCATCAGCATGATTTAGCATTTCAGTTATTCTTTCTTGCATACCTGAGACAACTAACTCTTCTCCAGTTGTGAGTCAGACATACAGCCCAACGGTTTGAGGCTTCTTGGGATGATGCCTAACACTTGGCTCCCTCTGAGATAAACAGCTTCTGAGACTAGTTTTGATAACCCTCGGTCACCTCCTCCATAAACCAGATGCAAATTTCTTTCTGCTATGCGTTGACCAAGATCGATGGCTGCCTCAACGAACTCTTTATGTTTGCCATAGTTAAATCCGAGAAGCACACAAATGTTCTTGAATTGTTTATGGGAGTAGCTGCCATTGGGATGCTTCTCAAAAACAATTTGTGAGTCTAAAAGAAAATGATCATATTTCAAGGATCTTGGTGACAATGACTTACACGGTACGTGATAGGAGGTAGCATGTCTATGTCAATTAACGCAGAAAGCACATGGCTCGAGAGTCAAAAAGAAAATAGTAAAAGAAAAACACTCAATTATTAAAGACAATAATGCAATTGATAAAAAACAACAGTGAGATAAAACAACAAAAAATAAAACAACAAAAAAAGGATATTTACGGTAGTTGTGATTGTGGCTCACATCTTCCTCTCGGTTTTACGCCCGTAAACGGCTTGAACGCCTCTACATGGGTCGAGGATAGGCTTCCCATCCAGTTTTCTTATAAATCGCAAACAGGTCGTTTATAGTCGATTCCCAAGACTATATCGGACACGCTCTTTCAAATAATGGCCATAACGGAGAATTGCTCTTTTCAGACGTATCCACCGGGATGCGTTTCAAGAGACAAAAGGATATCATCCAATGACTCTTTATTCAAGCCATCCCTAATGAATTGAATCTTATCTTCCCTGTTATCGACATCATTCGAAAGAACAAGGATTTTTATCGCATTTCATCCTCGCACACTTATGACAATTAACATGAAGTTTTTCACTCTTCGTTTTCTCGAGTAATTTCCTTTACCACAACCAGGCATGTATGCAATAAATTTTGAGGCAACTCACCGCTAAACATACTTTGGCCTCGATTAACCAACGGATGTCAGGGACGTTATTTCTCATAAGCAATCGCATGCGTTCGACCGAGCTTTATAGATCGAAGGAGGGCATTCGAGGAAGTGAAGGAAATCGCTTGTGAAGCTTTGCTAGAATCGCGTTTGTCCATACCTTCTTCTCGAATATTAGTTATTATGGGAAACTAAAGTAACCGACTTTGATTGTCACGAGTACCGTTATCCGCCACTTAACCTAGGGGTAACAAACTAGAGAACACACAAAAAGAAAAGAAAAGAAAAGAAAAGAAAAGAAAAGAAAAATAATAATCTCACAATTGTCCTCTTTATTGAGTTTTCCTCAAGTTCGATTTGGGTTTCGTTGATACCTCCTCAATTTCTTTGAGTTGTCTTTCTAGATCTTCAACGTGGGATACCAACTCGGAGGTTGTAGCTTCCAAATACGATGCGTTTTACAAATCGTGATCCGCTTCTCGGGATGAGATTGTACACGTTGAAGTTGTCTCGAGAATGTTCAAGAGGAATTGTCTAGTTGAGGAACACATAATTAGAAGTGATAAAAGAAAATGAATGATTGAATAAACACACTTTCACAAAAATTTAAATCACCGAAAAGAAGAAATAAATAAGAAAAATTCTTAATTTAAATTTGGTGGGTCACTCAAATCTATTTCGGTGCCTTTTTCACGTGGTTGGTACTCTAGATATGGCTTCAATCTTTGACCATTAACTTTAAAAATTACACCGTGATTCTTTGGATCCTTAATTTTAATCGCTCCATACGAAAAAAAGTTGTGTGGACTATAAAGGGACGACCCATCGATAGCGTAACTTACTGGGAATAGCGTTGGCGAGAATTGAATAAAAGTACTTTTCGACCTGGTGTGAAAGATTTTCTCATAATTTGCTTGTCATGAAAGACTTTCATTATTTGTTTGTAAATCTTGGCATTTTTGTATACATCATTACGACTTTCTTTAAGTTACGCCGGTTGTGATTTTCTTTCTAAGTTAGCTTGCTGCATGTCAAAGTTGAATTTCACGCCCAAAGATGCACAATGCTCAAGTTTTGGTGGTGATTGTAATGATGGACTCGGTTTCTTCTCGATGGTGCTAGTTGTTCCACTCTTGACTTCCATTTGTTAATGTCCATGGATGGTCTTTGAATCAAGTAAGGCGTTAACCTCATCTATTGATCTGTCAATATCAAAATTCAAACCAAAGTGAGTTAAACATGTTTGTAAAGGGTCATCACTAAGATTTGAAAGAAAAGTATTATCAACTAATTCTTCGATTAAATCCATATCAACAATTTCATCATCTCAGATTGGGAGGTTGTTTGGCGATGTTGAAGATATTTAGTTCCATCGTCATATTGCCAAAAGACAACTGCATATTTCCAGTCCTGCATTGAATGTGAGCATCGGCAGTTGCCAAGAAAGGTCGTCCTAGGATAATAGGGATCTGCTTCCTTGAATCCTGGACTGGTTGAGTGTCAATTACAATGAAATCAACAGGAAAATAAAACTTATCTACCGTATAAGACGTCCTCCACAATACCACGAGGTTTTTTTCATGGACCGATCTGCAGTTCGTAACACCACCTGGAGTTGGGTGTAATTCTCCCACCCAAGTTTCACAAATCGAGTAAGGCAATGATTTACACTAGCTCCTAAGTCCAACAAAGCATTCTCAATTGTGTGGTTCCCTATACTACATAGAGATAGTGGGAGCCGGATCTTTGTATTTTAGAGGAAGTTTGTGTTGGAGTATAGAACTCACATTTTCTCGTTAAAAATGCCTTCTTTTGAACATGAATGTTTTCTTTTTAGACAAAGGTCTTTAAGAAACTTGGCATAAGATGGCACTTGTTTTATAAAGATCAAGAAAGGGATGTTAACACTTACCTGTTTAAAGATTTCAAAAATCTCACTTGTAGATTTTCCCTTTTTCGCTTTAGCTAACCTCCTGGGAACCGGAGCTTTTGGAACGTATTCTCGTGGGTTGGTTTCTTCTTTCTCCTCCTCGATGATGAGTCTTCTTCATTTACCTAGGTACAATTTGAGTTGTTTTTGACAAGATCTCTACGTTGTTGTCGACTTCTTTTCCTTTTCGCAAGGTCATGACGGCTTTGACCTCTCCATACCTCCGAGGTGAACGGTACTTACTTCATGCACTCCTTTAGGATTAAGCCTTTGGTTGACTTGGGAATTTACCTTTCTCAACATCATTGCAAGGTCCGAATCGACGCAGCAGAGTTGTCCCACCATTTTCTCAAGGTTTGAAATTGATTGGGTTTGTGAGTTGAAACCCGCTCTCATCTCATTTCGTAGTTCATCAATGGTGCGGTTTTGTTGCTCGATTTTGGAGTGAATAAGATTCTTGAAACTTTGAAATGCATCCTCCCATGGTTTAGGCCGAGAATCGTTTGGGTTATGATTTTATTGTCTAAATGGTTGTTGATATGCTTGATGATTTTGAGTAATTTGTTTAATTGGTGTAGCTGGAGCTGAGCTGGTCCATTCTGTTGGAATCCTTGAGACCATGAAAAATTGGGGTGGTCTCTCCATCCAGGATTATATGTGTTGGAGTAAGGGTTGTAGTTTGATGGCTTTCTCATTACATCTATGGCATTGGCTTGATCGAGTATGAGTCCTGGTCACGTGGCTCCGCCAATCGATTTAGAAATTTGTTAACGATGCTTTATTTGTCGGGAAAGACCTTCAAATATGTATTTGAGTTCTTTAATTTATAAACTTGACTCGCAAAGTTGAACCTCATTCACTCGATTATTTCTTCTAGTACTCCTGAGCGAGCGACTCCGTTGTTGGGAATTATCCGCTTGTCGCTGGAAGAAATCCCAAATCTCTGATGCACTTTTTGACATTAGCTCTCCTCCACTTGTTGCCATTAGCCATTCTTGCACATTTGGCAATAATCCCTCCAAAAAGTATTGGCATTGGTGCCATTTTTCGTATCCATGATGTGGACACTTTAGGAGTAGCCCATTGAATCGCTCCCATGCTTCGAAAAATTGCTCGTCTTCTCTTTGGGTAAACTCAAATTTCCTCGCGAATAGATTGGTTTTATGTCTTTGGGAAATATTTATTCAAAAATTTTGTTACCATTTGTTCCCATGATGTAATCTATTAGCGGCAAATGTATTGAACCATGAACGAGCTCATCCTTTAAAGAAAATGGAAATAATCTAAGTTTAACATCATCATCTGAAAAATTCTCATATTTAAAAGTTTGACAAATAGCATGGAAATCATTCAGATGATTATATGGATCTTCATTTTCTAGGCCATAGAATGTTGGGAGACAATTTAGCACACTAGGTTTTAATTCAAAACTCCTAGCAGCTACATTTGGGTATCGTATGCATGATGTGCTTAAGTTAGCTAAGGGACTAAAGTAGTCCTTAAATGGCCTCTCTTGTGGTGCTGGTTGCAAATCCATTTCAAATTTATTTTTAATTGTAACGTGCTTGTGTGTGCGAAGTGTTTTTTCTAATTCAAAGTCTATAGGCTCAAGATTTGGTAATTGTGACCTACGACCATGCATGCAAATGAAAAAAAAAAATGATAACAAAATTAATAAAGATAAATAAGAGGGAGAAATTACATTACTAACCTTATCACGTCATTTATTCTGATTCTTTATGAAAATAACTCAAGCGCTATATATAGAAAAGAAAATGCGTGAAACAAATTAAAATAAATTAAGAGGCGGTTGAACCTGCCGATTTCACAAAATAAAAAAAATAACATGAAAATTAAATTACAGAAATTTAAAGAAGAGAAGAAAAGAAAAGAAAAAATAATACCTTTGTAATGTAATTTCACTTTTTTTCTCTTTTTTTTTTTAATAATAAAAAAAAATATTACAAGGAAACAAATAAAATAAATAAATAAAGAAGAAAAAAAAATTCTACAAATTAAAATACTTACCTAAAGAACGGCGCCAAAAACTTGTTGTGCAAATTTTATCAACTCGAGTGCACGAATCTATGTAGAATAGATTAATGGTGACGAGTGTCGATCCCACGAGGAGGTGGATTTTAATTATATGTAGAATTAATTTTCCGAGTTGGTGGTTGGATTTATAATGACAATTATGTAGGCAATGTATTAATTTGAATTAAAGCTATTGGAATAAACTATTAAAATAAAATGCTTGGATCTCCTGGATCTGACTCAACACGCACACTCCGCTTAATATTCATTATTAGTACCAATTAAATCATGAAGGGGGAACTTCCACTCATCATGAACCACACTCTAATAGATATGGTGCTAAGGGCTTCCTGTAAATAAGAATAACCTCGCTTGGGAGGCGGTTATTCCAGTAGATATCCGCACAAGATTATTACTATCTGTCACGAAAAGTCAAAACAACCACATAAACTAAAGGGAAGGAAAAGTAAATTTACCAAATTAAGCCCGTGGAAAGATGTTGAGACTTCACCTTCAACCAAGCTTGAAAGGAAATTAGCCACTCATATTTGAACTAGGGGTAAAATGGGAATTTTATTAAAATACGTAGAAAATACAAGATGGAGATGGAATTACAGAAAATGGAGTCCAAAAATGGATTCAGGGTGTCAAATTGGGGGGAGCCCTTTTATAGATACATTGAATAAATCATGGCCATCGGATTAAAACAATTTGACGCTCGGATTGCGCCACGTGGCAAGTTCCTATTGGATGGAACACATCATCGTGGGCTGTTATTCTGTGTATATGCATGTACCGCATACACGTTTTTTCGATCCACTAATATTCTGCCACGTCACCGGTCAACATTTTTGGTTCAATAGGATCATGACACGCCATCGATCAACGCCACATCATCGGATCAATGCCCATAAGCGGTCAATGCCACATCATTCGCCCAATCAAATGTCGCCACGCCATCGCATCGATGCCACGTCAGATACTGAAGACAGGTGAAACAAATCTGCCGAACAAGCGAGTGTCGTGTACAGATCGTATATATCAACCGCATCAGATGTGTGAACAAGATCAGTATATGTGAGCAGCACCATTTTTCTTTTTATGCTCCTCCTAAGGTTTTCGACGGCCCCGTCCCGAGTTCAAAAGTGTTGTCCGTTTTTCCATCTGATCTCTCGTTTATTGTGAAATGACCATGATATCCCCTAAAATACATAAAATACTTAATTAAAATAAAACATACATAATTAAATTACAAATGACTTAAAGACATAAAAATAGGGATGTTAGTGAGACTTGGAGTGTAAAATGATGATTTTCTCCATTATAAATATACACTTTCTAATACTCAACAGTCATCATACAAGTATCATAATCAATTGAACATTCATCTTCAACAATGATATTAGAGAAGTTCATATACAATTAACTCAATCATTTTCTTTTTAAGAATAGGTCAAACATTTAATAAACAAGCAAAATCGTCAAACAATGCAATCATTGAATTTATCAACAAAGAAACACATTTTTTTTGCAACATACTTGAAATCAGCTCTTCTTTCTACCTTAAATAAAAAGATAAAGTATCCTTCAAAGTGAACCACCTTAACTATATCATATTCCCTCATCTTACTCTACTAAGTTTTGTTCTTAAAAGTTTACAGAATCCTGTCCTAACTTAGCCTTGATACCATAAATGTAACACCCCAATTCTACTAACAAGGTACTAAAGTGAAATTGAAATGAAACTGCATTTTATCCCTCTTATATCTAAAATCATCAAATTAATATCTAACAATAAATGTTCCAAACCTCTAAAAGATAATAAGTAATGAAATAATAAATTAACAAAACATTATTTCCTAAAAGAAACTGAGCTTTTATTCTTCCTCCTAAGACTATAAGTTCAAATCATGTAACTCTATCTACAAAAATGTGATAACGAGATGTGAGTTGTCAACTCAGTAACTAAACTCATGCATAATACTAAAAGCCATTAAAATATAATTGTTTAAATTTCTCAGATAAACATAATAATAATAATACTAATCATTTCGTAAAATAAATCAAGACATCATAAAGTCATTTAAATCCTTTAAACGTAATAATAACATTTGAAACACATAAAATATAATTAGTTTTTTAAACACATAAAACACAATTAGCCTCTTAAACAGATAAAATATAATTATCTCATGCCATATAGTATCACCTATAAACTCGGTGACCCCGCCATATAACATCATTCAGCAGTTTTTACCCCGTGAGAATCATTAACATTAACATCGTATGTGCACATAATCCAGCTATCCTTCCATAACATAATATAACATAACATCATTACGGACAATGAGCCAAAATATTTAAAATCATTCTTGAACTTTTAATCATTTGTAAACTTTTTTAAATTGCATTTAAATAATAATTAATTATTTCAAAGTATTTGATTTAAAATAATTTAATAAAAGTTTTCATTTTTAAAACAATTTATGACATAAGTTTTTAATGAATAAAGTTTTGTTATAAATAATTTTCAAGAATGAATTTACTTTAACAAAATATTTTAATAAACTAAAACAACTCAACTTCATATACTTTTCATTCAGTATAATGCAAACCTCGAATTAAAAGTAATTTAATAGTAACATACATGTACTATGCATAAATCTACTTACTTCGATCCTCAGCAATAAAGAACAGTAACCTCAACCTTGAGCTCAATCTCGACCTAAAACATCAAAACACATACTTATCAATATTATTACTCATTCTGACCTTTATATAATTCCAAAAAAATCAAGCCTAGTCATAATTACTAAACCATTAAAATTAATCGAAACCTGACCATCCTATACAAGCTTATTTTTACCAAGCCAATCATATGTCAGAAAATTGTAAAATCAAAGAAGAGAAACCATAAATATGTGCAACATTTCATATCAAAATTCAAAAAAAAGAATAAAGGTCAGAAGCATAATTCAAAAAGAATTTTATATGCACATGACCACACTGTCCAGCACTGGTAAAAACATAAGTTATTGAATTCAAAAATTTGAAAAATATTTAATAAAACTCATAAAAATTAGACCACTTAATTTTAAAATTGAATAGACATCAAGAAAAAATATATCAGCTTTCTAAAATTTTTGAAGATGTAAAATTATTTTAAAAGAATTTATATTAAGGGACCAGCAAACCTGTCTAGAAAAATTCAGGTTTATATTTTGCACTTCAAAAATTTATAACTTAATATTCACTCAAAAAAAATTAGTCAAATAAACTTTAAATCATAGAGGATTCATAGTATTATTTGAATATTATTTTTAGAAGTCATTCTAAAGCCTTTTAGGAGTCTAAAATAATTTTATCATTAACCATCGCAATTCTAGAAAGTAATTTCCAAAACTGCAGTAGTCCAACATAACGATTTTTAGTAATTTTTTTACTTAACCAAAAATTATGAAATTAAATATTTTGTAATTAGACATAACGAGGATTATACTAACAAATCGACATAATTTTCAGAGAGCATTTGGATAGTCAGAAAAATCATTGAAATCAGACATGCTGTTGAAAATCGAAATTTTGCAGCACCACTATTCCAAATTTGAAAATTTATAACAAATTGGTTACTTGAAATCTCTTTGCACAAAATATATCATTGAAAACCTTAGGATGTCTATTTAATTTTATAAAAACTTTTGCTAAATTAATTCAAAAATAAAGGGAAAACAATAATCAAATCACATTACTCAAGTCTAGCAAGTCATTCATGATAAAATGAACAATGCATGCATCCATCATCAAACACATTAAATTAGAGAACATGGATTAGAAAATGATAATTGCCTCAGAAAATGATAATTGCCTCAGAAAATGATAATTGCTCCCATTTTCTCTATAAAAGGCTGAAAATTTTTTTGATAAGTTTTTTTAATTTTTTATTTTTAATTTTCTTTCATTAAATATGCATTTCACAATATCAAATGAGTTGCATACTCTAGAGAATTTTAATTTTAAATTAAAAATTGCTTTGTATTAATAATTTTTAAATGTTTGAGTAGTTGTATGTAGTAAAAGGTTGTGTATTTGTTTTATTCTTACATTGTTCAATTTATCAAGTTATTTGATCTTTTTTTTATTGTCATTAAAAAAATAACCTTTGAAATTATGTTGAAATAATTATCAAATTACATATTTTTGAATCGAGGCAATACTATGTTTACTCACTTTGAATACTCAATTGGGATACTTAATGATGTAGTATCTTATATGTTATCTATTGAGTGAGTTGTAAAATAATAAGTTAATAATTAATAACATATTTAGTAATATCATACACATAGTATTCAATGATTGGTGACACATTCGTGAGGATCTCAACTAAGGTAGCATTTTTTTTTTGTCTAAAATTTGAATGCTTCTAAATTTTTTTAAAGTCTGAATAATTCTGGATATGAATATCCGAATAATATGTTTGTTTTTCTTTCTTTAATACTTAAATATAAGTGGTGTCTAATTTATTTTTATAGATTAAAAAATATTTTAAATATAATTATTTGACATTTATGTCCTTGCAAGTCAAAATAAAAAAGGGATTAAATTTTATAATTTAGGAAATAAATATATTTTATAAAGATATTTTTGGAATATAATATTTACTTCTCATTCAAACTTTTTTTTGTTCAAATAAAAGTCACTAAAGTTTCTTTTTATATTTAGATGTAAATTTTTGAAAATAAAAAATAAATCACAAAAAAGCAAACAAGAAAGTTTTAGAAAAAGTTTGAAATTAATAAAATTTTAAAATCCAAACATTTAACCTACGTTTACTAAATATTCATATTTAGTAAACGTAGCATTGTCATTTTAAATTTTGAAAACTAAATGGGTGCATATAACACTAAATTGTATATAAATAATATTGTTTATGTAAAACCCATTTTGGTCTTTACATGTTAGAAATATTTTAAATAACTCTGCAAGTAATGAAAAGGTGTCAAGAAATCATTTGTTTATTTGTTGTATATTTATTTAAATCAATATTCGGTTTAAAAAAAATAAAATTTGCATGGAAAAAAAAAAATTTCGAAGTTTCTGTGGCTTCTTTGGAACTTAAGAGAAGCAATTGAAAGTACTTTATTGAATTAATTGGAAACAATTTTAGAGAAGCAAATAGGAAGGTAAGAGTATAACCCTTTAAATGAGATTTTACTATTCATTTCAAAAATCTTATTTAGAAAATTTTTTGAATCTTAATTTAGCATTATATTATTTTTTTAATCTTATTATTATTGAAGAACAAGAAATGCTATAATTACTATTATTTTGATGGAAAAAAATTTTGATTTTAATAATATAAATATAATTTTATTTGAAGAGTTTTTAAAAAAAGATTTATTTTTCCACTCGTTTATTTATTATACAAATAAATAAATAAATATTTAAAAAATAAAATTAAAAGAACGTTTTTGGTAATGATTGAGACGTGTTTGTTCAAAAAATCATTATATTTAAATTAAAACTTCAATAGGTGGTGCGGTACATGGAAAGTGGCATGGCTGTAATTATTGGAAATACGTAGGATGATTTTTCATTCAAATAAGACAATCGATACCAGCGGGTAAAAAACAACGACTAAATATCAATAAAAATACTGGAGACACGTGTCGAATTTAAAATGCGAGGGCGGTGTTGCGCCTGGCCGCAGCACGCTCTTCTTTTATTATTTTCATGTTGAAATAGTGCACCCGCACCCACACAAATTTTTCCCTCCTCTCTCTTATAAAGAGTCTCTCTTTTTTCACATCAACACACAGAGTGAGTGGTCAGCCATTGTGATATCCGCTGTGTCCCACACTTCCACATTAAAGTTAACGCCCGCGCACAAATCTCCTCTCGCTCTCATTTTCTGGATTGTTGAACTTACAGTGCTGTTTTTCTTTTTCTTTTTCTTTTTTTCTTTTTAAATTTTTAATTAAAACAAACCAAAACAAATCAAAACCGATTAAACAGAAAAATGGAGAGCTTAGCCCTCCGTTCTCTCTCCACCAACCCCACATTCTCTCTCTCCACCACTCGCTCCGCCTTATTCCACCGAGGCCCTTATAAATCCACATGCAAATTTCCACCCTCTATTTTCTCATCTCAATCTCTCTCTTCCTTCGCCTTCGTCCAATCATCAAAATTACTCTCACCCTCTAGACCGCGTATCATCAAATTCATTCAGTCATCTCCTCGAGACGACACCGCATCAACAATACCCCCAACAAATTTACCATCATCACCTCCACCGCAAGGAGTCAAGCCACTTCCCTTCGTTATCTCCATCTCCATTGGTCTCATCCTCCGATTCCTCATCCCCAAACCTGTCGAAGTTTCCCCACAGGCATGGCAGCTCCTCTCAATCTTCCTCTCCACGATCGCCGGCCTCGTTTTGAGCCCGTTGCCAGTTGGTGCGTGGGCTTTTCTCGGCCTCACTACCTCAATTGTCACTAGAACACTCACATTCCCCACTGCTTTCGCTGCATTCACCAACGAAGTCATTTGGTTGATCGTCATTTCCTTCTTTTTCGCACGTGGGTTTGTAAAGACTGGCCTTGGGGACAGGATTGCTACGTTCTTTGTTAAATGGTTGGGTAAGAGCACTCTGGGCTTGTCCTACGGATTGACCTTCAGTGAGGCGCTTATTGCTCCAGCAATGCCCAGTACTACGGCCAGAGCTGGCGGGGTGTTCTTGCCTATCATTAACTCATTGTCGTTATCCGCTGGGAGCAAGCCCGGGGATTCCTCCTCCAAAAAGCTTGGATCATATCTTATTCAGTCCCAATTTCAGGTTAGCATTTGAAACAAACTGTAATTTAAGTAATGTGCTAGTGTTTATTGGCCATATGATATACTGTATTATTAATTATGCTAATGTGGGTATGTGTTTAATGGCTATAATGTAATGTATTATGGTTAATGGCTAAGTAATGTGCTAATGTATTAATTGTTCTATGGTTTAATTGAAATTTCTGCTGATACCTATGCTACATGTGCATGCGTGAAGTGGATGCAAATTACCATGTTTTAATGATCAAAGTGTGACCATCAGCTGCATGTTTCTGGTTAACATTGTTACTTTGCTTTCTATTTGTTTAATGTTTAGTAGTTGGCAGAGTGAATATTTAGGCCCGTGGAATGGTTTTTCTTGTGTAATCTCAACTTTATATCTTTTGCTAACTCTTTTATACTTGACTGTGTGATGCAACACAGTCTGCTGGCAACTCTAGCGCTCTTTTCCTGACAGCTGCAGCTCAAAATTTACTGTGCCTCAAATTAGCTGAGGAACTTGGAGTGATAATTTCAAGCCCCTGGGTGTCTTGGTTCAAAGCTGCTTGTGTACCGGCTCTTGTCTCTCTGCTTGCTACTCCACTTATATTGTACAAGCTTTATCCTCCTGAAGTCAAAGACACACCAGATGCCCCTGCTATGGCTGCAAAGAAACTGAAGCACTTGGGTCCTGTCACAAGAAATGAGTGGATCATGGTTGGGACAATGCTTCTTGCAGTTTCTTTGTGGATCTTTGGGTTAGTACTATTTCATACATCGCAATGAAGATTTTTTTTTTCATATAACTGTCATTTGTAATATCCATTGTGTTATATATAACTGATTGAAATGTGCAAATGGGTAAAAATGAAGGTTAGAATATTTCATGCTATTTGTCATGCTTCTGACAGCCATTAACATTTTAGCTGCTTTCTTCAAGATTGACCTATGTGATGTTTGTGTGAACTTTTGATTATCTGCATGTCATTTTCGATATGTCATTAAATCGCCTCAGTATCTACTACAATGCACCATTTCATGCAGGCATATGCAATTTTTTGTCTTTTCGGTCGCAGCAAGTTATATTTGCATGCATCTCTACTGAATATACTTCTGTTGACAAATAATGGTAATGTGTGCTTGATGGATTAATGTATAGATAAATGTAGGTCATTTAAAGTGGTGTTTTTTTTCATAACTGCATATGTTGCTCAAATGCATTACAATCTGAGAAAGTTATAGACTGCTAGACTAGTCAGGAATTTGAGCAATGGTAGAAAGCTCTAGAGTAGAGAAATGTTTTCAATAATTATAGGAAAAAGCTTATAAATTTCCTGTCCTTTCAATCAAACTGGTTTGGAAGTCAAGCAAAACAGAGAGGTGGTGTAAGTAGTCAATCACTGAGGTTATTTTCACATTTCATCTGAAAATCAGGCATAATTTCAAATTTTTCTATTGCATCCAATTTGTATAATTTTCGTGTTTTCCAATTATATTGGGTAGTGTTCTTTCCCAAGAAAAAGCGCATTGGTATGCCTTTGCTTACTTGTAAGATGTAAAAGTCATTCCAGCCCTCTATTCTGTGTATTCATTGTCCAACTTGTTGGAATAGTTTGCTCTGTTTATGCTTTAAAGATTGAATCACTGGTACTGAGAAACTGAAACAGAAAGATGGTAGCTTCTATAATACTTCATAAGCAGAGCAAGTTTATTATTGTTTCTGTTTACTTTTAACCCTTATCACATCGAATTTTAACTTGTGTAACTCCTCCTACAATTTGATGTCTATGTTAGACGTTCACTCTATTAGTTTCTCTCATTGTTTTTTCTTGGTTTTATCATTATAAAAGCTATGTCTCACAGATGTATTTGGTAATTTTCTGAGATGCAACCATCATTCAAATAAGTTGTCACCCTCTCAGGATTCAAATATGTTATAAATCCTTTTCAGTTTCTTTGGAGAATGTCATGATGTCTTTGATATGTAAACATCTAATTGTTATTTTAGTTACTACTATACTATATTGGGGCAGTATTTGCATGTAATGGTGAATTCTAATATGTTCTGGGAGTTTGACGTCATTCCTCCCACTTAAGAGTGGTACCTTCTTAAAAGACGATATGGTTGTGCTAACGTTCGGTTAACTTGGGATTCTCTGAATTCTAAATATTTAGATTTTGATTTGCATGCATCTTTTATGTATGTCCAATGTTTGTAGAATTACTCTTCTAAAGAATCTTCATTTCATTCATTCAGCAAGATAAATTCAAATGTCTGATCTTATATCCCAACGGGCACTTTTTGGTCAATGGTTCTAGGACACCAGATTCATTTTTTTCTTTCGAAATGCATTAATTGAATGGAGGTATGACTTCTTCTGTATGCAGAGATGCACTTGGTATACCAAGTGTTGTAGCTGCAATGATTGGCCTATCCATACTTCTTTTATTGGGTGTCCTTGATTGGGATGATTGCCTAAGTGAAAAGTCAGCTTGGGATACATTGGCTTGGTTTGCTATTTTAGTGGGCATGGCAGGCCAATTGACAAATCTTGGCATTGTTACCTGGATGTCTGACGGTGTGGCCAAGTGCCTTCAGTCTTTCTCTTTGAGCTGGCCAGCCGCATTTGGTGTTCTTCAGGCATCATACTTCTTAATCCACTACCTATTTGCTAGTCAAACTGGTCACGTAGGAGCATTGTATTCTGCTTTTCTTGCTATGCACTTGGCAGCTGGGGTTCCTGGTGTTCTGGCTGCACTGGCTTTAGCTTACAATACAAATCTGTTCGGTGCAATAACACATTATAGCAGTGGTCAAGCTGCCGTATACTATGGAGGTGATTTGCTTCCCTAAGTTATGCATTATTTTATTAATTGATTTTTGTAAGTTATGCATTATTTTATTAATTTATTTTTGTTCATTTTGTTTTAATTTCTCTTTTTATGATGCTTTGGTTTAGAGTAATGTTGGAGCTACAAACACTCTTTACAAACTTATGCGTACAAAGTGGTGTGGCATAAAGAGATTGGTTAGATAAAATTATCACAGGGCCCACATAATTATTTTCATAAACTGATGCAATATCACTTTGTACACGCTTGTTGGTACAAAATGTTTGAAGCTCTACCCTTAGTCTCGGGTCTATGTTTTTCTAGTCTATCTGTAATTGGATATTTAACAACTACATACCTCCCTACATGGTAACTGATAATGCAGAATCTTCCACTTGGGTGACTGATAATCTTTTTATTACTTTTTGAACAGCGGGTTATATTGACCTTCCTGACGTATTCAAAATGGGCTTTACAATGGCTCTTGTTAATGTTATCATCTGGGGAGTAACTGGAACTTTCTGGTGGAAATTCTTGGGTTTTTATTGATTCTAATCTTCGTTGTAAGTAATCGATGATCTTCCCTCTGCTGTTTCAGGGAAAACTTGAGCTCATTATTTTTATGTCAAAGAAATTTTTGATATTTAGCTCAACAATGCTTGATTGAAACACGTCACTCCAGACACTGGAATTCCCTCCCCCCTCACTGAATACTGAAATTAGAATCTATACTGCTATCACTTCAATTTTATTGTGAAGTCTTTAGATAAAAGCTTGACAGTTTTTTTACCCTTGGGGAGAATGCCTCCTTCAGATGCTTCCTTGCAGGTTCTGTATCTTGTTTGGAGTTGAATCTTTGCTCTGAATACCTTTTGCCTGTCACTCTAGAGAAGTGGGCTTCTAAAGTCTTGCTGATACCAATCATTGTTATTTAGTGTTGACAATTAGATTGTCATTTTGGATACATAATTCAACTATATGATTGACTTGACTTTCCGCTATATTCAATCTATCTCATGGGTGGACATACACCTATCTTATTGTAGAGTTACGAAAGTAATTAATATGTTGCAACAATATGATAGAACTTGCTCTTACTCTGCTTTTTAGATTCACAACCTTCCATGTTGACTTATCTGATGTAACCAATAAAGGCAATGTTTGCTGTATTGAGTTTACAACTTGCCTTTTGGGGAAACATTGATATTCCTTTCTACACAGGAAAACCTAGTCTGCCTTTGGGGGAAACATTAATATTCCTTCTACACAGGAAAACCTAGTCCATGTCTATGATTAGTGGCTGCTGATTCAGAGATTAATTTGCTGTACATTAATGCTACCATCAGTCTTAAATTGTAGAACCTTAAATTGGAAAAAATTCATAGCTCCTGCTTGCAGCAATTAGGAGAGAAAAACCAGTTGATTCTAATAGGTGTTGTGGCTCTGGACGTGTTAGTGATGTTTTATTAGATCCAAACCATAGTTCGTAAATCATAATCAGTTAGAATGAGAAAAGCCAAACTTGTTCCTCATCCATTTATGAGTTGTTATTGAGCCCACCTTTGTCATTCAAGTGCATGCAAAAAAAAAGTCTGTGTATGTGCAAAAACATTATATACAAGTTCCTATCTATGATTATTCGAGTGATATTCAGCCCCCACTCCTATTATTACTAAAATTTTCCATGTTGATACAAACTTGCATGTATCCCAAGAAATGGGATCTGAAGATCATGGATGTAGAGTACATGATCTTATGATTGATTCTTAGAAGGACGTTGATGGTGTGTTGTTGAAAAGTATAATGTTCCCTTTCAATATCTGTGTATTTTGCGCATTTGTGTTTTAGAGGCTAGTCTCATTTGCTATCATTTCTTAAACGTCTAGCTACCATGAAAATGGTTTAAAGCGTGAAGTTATTTAATTTTTTTTCTTTGAAGATTAAATAGTGAAGTTATTTTAAGTCAGATATGTAATGCCAATATTATCAAATTGATATCTTTCTAGATCATTATATTAGAATGGACTTTTAAAAAAGAAAATTAACTCTCAGGACTGCGATCTTGCATGTGATCTCAAACATGGAAGCTGTTTGAATGTAATGGTTGAAGAAATTTATGATAATGTACACATAAATATGTGGAACAAAGGCAAAGAGAGAACATAAAAAACTGAGCCACTTATCATTGAATGATTGACAGAGAGCCCCGAAAGATGCGGTCGTGAATGGCTGAAAAAATGTTGTAGTCATGAATGGCTGAAAAAATAATCTCATCCAACAAACATATTATGCAAGCAATCAACAAGTTCCTGACAGAATTTCTTCTCTCATTTCTGTACTAGTGCGTTGACCAAATATGTAATCTGTATTTATTCCAAAAAATGCAAAGGAAAAATCCTGCAACAAACAAGTAAATAATATTACAGCTAGAGCACGAAACATCTGTCACAATTTGCAATCGGCTGTTTGACAAGCATGTATTTTCTTCCCATAAATTTCCATCCTCACAATTCTTGAGTACTGATGATGCCAGGAAATTCGTCAAATGATCTAAGCTTGTCAAGTATCAGCTTTTCTTGTTTGGCATCTATGATATGAGGAGTCAAGAATTCACTAACCCTTGATTTATGTTCAGAGAGTAAGTAAATCCATGCTAAAATCATACTGTAAACTATCATATTGACAACTCCCTAGTATTAGTTGCATTGTCTTGCATGCCAGAATGCTTTTAAATTTGTGCGGATGACAACATATATGACATCATATTTGTGTGCACAACTGACATGCATGAATTCACATGCTGATGATTAAGGAGAAAAGGATACACTCCAGATCAGGATTTTCAGTGAAATTTGAGTGGAGGGCATTCCCAACACTATCCACGATGGCTGAGGTAGTCATGGATGATTCAATGCATAAAATTGCAGTAATAGCATCTAATCGAGTTACTTCATTTCTGAACATTAGTCTTGCATGAGCTGCAAGAGCAAGAGATTTAGTCACCAATGAGATAAAGTAGAGTTCTCATTAGAAGAATAAGCATTAGTGGACATACATACATACCTTGAGCTAGGCGTATCAAACTTTCTAGCATCCGCACGGTTGTCCTGGCTGTTTGGTTTGATATGTTATTATGAAAGGCAATACAGTAAAACCACAATAAAAGTGATTTAGCAACAGGGGGATTCGTTTAGGAACCTGCATTTTGGGTCGCAGATCTTCTTTGGAGTTGATAATAGCTTGAGATTACTTTTTCAGCCTCCTTCGTAAGGTTCGGTTTGAAGTATCCTTTTACGAAGTAAATGTACCTGCGAGATATTACAGAAAATTTAGTTCCAGATAATTATAGATTTGAGGATGATCTTTAATGTTTGGTTTGAAGAAATGAAAGGGGAAGAGGAAAGGAGGAGAGCAGAAAGAAATAAGAGAAGGGATTAATTCCTTGTCAAACCAAACAATAAAATTAAGATTTACCCTCATTTTTTCTCTCTCTTTCCTTTCCATTGAGCCAATGGAAAACCCAATGTGATATATAAAGTTTAATTGATTGATCAAATAAACAAATTAAATGTCAAATCCAGCAGGATCATAGCTAATGTACTAGTTTGCAGATTATCAAAGCACCAAGCTTCCAGTACCGAGAAAAAGAGAAAATGAAAAGTAAAACATTAGCCTAGATCAATACCAAAATGAACCATTTCACTGGAAAGCTATAACTGGTAGAAATGATTTACCGGTGCACAACTGCACATCCGACAAGAGAAAGAAAATGTAACAAAGACATACAACAGTATAAAAGATATTATTCTTTCTACTTTGATTTGAAAAACGGCAAAAGGCAGAAGAAATACAGCTATGCTCATGTTTGAACAAGCCTGTCAAACTAACCAGGAAAAACAAAAAAACTTACAAGAAAGGATAAATGCACATTTTGCCCTGGATCATGAGAAAATAGCATCAGACATGTCCCCGCTGACAGTGAAGCTGTCATGGGATTGTGCAGTGCACTGGTGGAAAGGAACAAAAGCTCACTTGAAGGAAATATAATCTACTGGTGGAAAAGGACCCAAGAAAGTAATAAAATGTACAATATATCAAATGAAAGCCCCAAATTCCCATGGTCTTTAAGACTTTAGGGGTGGATTCATCACTAAATTATTGCAAGTAAATTTTTAGGAATTCCAAAATAGCCTATCTTGGTTGTACCTTATTGGTAGCAACTATAAAGCTGTACAAAAGCCAGGGATTTGAGGGTTTATTTCTTTCTTTTAGTAATGGGTTGGTATGAATAGAACACAATTATTAATAGTGTCAATTTATGACCTGAATGCAGAAAATTTGTTTCGTATCCATGTCATGTTATCATGTCATAAACCACATTGCCACTCCTAAATAGGAACACTGACTAGTTGCTAAACACACTAAAAAAAAGTACAGTACTCGATTTTGAATATATGATATATATTCACTGATCCTGTTGCATACATAATATAGACATATTTATATATTTTAGCCGCCATTTATCTATACTGCCAAACTCAGCACAAGATAGCATTTTTGTTATAATATTCTTGAGACTATTATTTTCAGTTATTTACACATAATCGCAAAACCACAAATGATGCATATGAAACCAATAAAGAATAATTCCACGTTGTTAATAAGATTGGCAAGCTAGAAAAGAACTTCCATTCGTATTCTACTCCTGCAACAGCGCATCATAATGTCAGACTGCAATTAGAGAATCTTTTACCTGCGAAGCATTGCTAATGGCCAGATATCTGTTAGAAGTTCAGTGTCCTTTACTTTGCTAAGTCCTCCCTGAAATTAGTTCAGAAGATGCCAATATTTACAAATGTTCAAGTACTTTATGACTCTACATGCATAATTAAAGTTTACTTTACCTCAGCAAGAATGTGAGATGATACAACTGCATCCCATTCAGGATTCTTAGTGTCCAGGAGGACAAGAACTATGTCAAATCTGCTCAATAAGGGACCAGAGAGTGTTGTATTGACTGAGAGGGCTATAGAATAGGTTAAGAATACTGCAACCCAGAATGTGTAAGAAATAATAAAGCTCACAGCTGATAGAAAAAGAAAATCTGTTGACTTTAGGATACAAACAGGCACAATCAAATAATTATAATCTGAATTGTTTAAAATTCTTATTGAAAGTGATACATTGATCGGGATCATAATGTCCTTTAGGATTTGTTGCACCAAAGACGATAGTTCTAGTACTAAGAGTCGTTACAAGGCCAGCCTGAAATACAAAGAGGCAGTAACTTATTTAGTAGCCATTCTGACATTTAGCACCAAATAGGGCAGGGTAAAAATACGTGTTGGGAAATAATAGAAAGCATGGATGAATACAAAGAAAAAAAGGTGGGAAATAACAGAAAGTATGGATGAATATAATGAAAAAATTGGGAGATAACAGAAAGCATGGTTGAATATAATGAAAAAAGCACAAAACGAGAAATATACTTGGGATTTCAGACGTTTAAATGAATTTCAAAAAGTAATGAACAATGGATGAATATAACAGAGAGCTTTCTCATGCAAGGTCTAGTAGTCTCTCAAAGAAAGTTTAGTAACAACTGATTTACAAATAAATCAACAGGTGTTAACAAAGTAGTCAAACATGATCTCATGATTGACCAGCGTGATATATTTTTCATTTAAAAAAGTGGATATATTCCAGCTTAGAAGTCAATGCAAGGCAGCAATATGTGACAAATAGAATGTTGGTCACAGATGCATGTCAATTTTTCCCCCTTAGCATCCCTTATACAAGATATGGATATACCTTGGCAACACTTATAGTCTGCTGCTCCATTGCCTCATGTATAGTTGCCCTGTCATGTTCCCTCATGCTGGGTAGCAAAGAAAAAGTAAACCAATAATAAAAAGGCCTCTAGGTTAGTTTAAATATCAAACAATAAACAGCAAGACTACCAAAGTTATCTTCATATTAGTCTAGAGTTTTACAAATAGTGCATATGACCATGTAACAATTAAAATGACCGTCAAGAAATATCATCCCAAGCATGTGATAATATCATGTAGTGCATAATTAAAATGAGTAGAACAATCACTCTACAATTACGTTCTTAAAGAAGCATGCACAAGATTTTGTCTTCAAGTTTTCCAGTTTTCCCTCTGCGTGAATCAATAAAAGCAAAAAAAAAATTGCACTCAAATAGAAACACTAACGTTTATACAGCTAAAAATTCAAATAAATGGGTTTGGACGTCCCCAAAAGTTGTTCATATATTCATATTACTTCATAGAGAAACTATATCCTGTATGAAAAAGAAGGTAATTTACTATAACTAATGGTTTAACAATTCATGCCAGGAAGAATAAACTGTATCAGGTCTAAGCTTAATAAGGAATGAATAAAAGCTTCAAAAGTTTCATAAAGATATTGGAAGAGACTACCTATCAAATTCATCAATGCAGCAAAGGCCTCCATCAGCCAGAACAAGGGCCCCAGCTTCTAACATCCATTCTCCTAATTATTTCATTAAATGATCAGTCCCTAAACTTAGATAAAATTCAGATAAATTCCAAATGTTTGCAAGTCCAAAGATTTTGAGAAAATATTCCTCAAATGAGAAATATCAAAGATGCCTAGTAGAGACCTATCAAAAAAGATAGAAGCACATAATGCAACATTAATGCTAAGCAATCAAAACAAAAGGAGATGATACACAAATATACCAAATAAAAAATGAACTGGAAGTTTATAAAAACTAAATTGAAAGTTTATCTTTTCCGTAAGAAACTCTTATGTGTGTCATGCTTAAGTTGTTATCACTTTGCAAAAAGGATTAAGCTTGTAGCTAAGGACCAAAATAACAGCATTAATCTGTAATAGCCCTCACATACAAGACCAATACCTAATTGAATTGTCCTGCGGACTAAGCCTCAGAGAGAATAAAAAAAAGACCAGAAACAGAAAGATGCAACCATGATGGGGAATTTGAAAAGCTTAAGCTTGTAGGTTAGGGCCCCAAGAATGGTACTAAGATCTAACATATTACACCCTTACAAAGCAGACCCTCAAACTCCAGAAACCAAGGAACCTTGTATTAGTAGTAGCATTAGGTAATAGTCCAACACACGTCTACAGACAGTAGTCCCATGTCATGAAAATGAATCCTATGCATAATCCTTACTGGCATAGCACTACACTGGACCCAAGGTGGCATGAAATGTGGGTAATTTAGGATCTCATTTATTCCTTTATCAGGAATCATATTATGGGAGTGTAACATTAACTTGGGAGTTTTAAAGTAGTCTTTGCTAATACTACTTAAATAAGTTTTCTTCATTAGGTTAGTTCTCCAGTTCAGTTAATAGTCTAGCTATGAGTACGTGTGCCATAAATAAGGATCTTTATGGTTTATGCAGGAAGACTTGATACGTAATATCGAAGTTATTTGTTTTGTTTACACCAAGCTTCTTTTTAAGAGTCATGACAACTTTCACTTTTTATATAGATGAATTCAAAGGACACAATATGATTTCTCTTGAAGTTATTATTCATGGACTATGTAAAATTATTAGATAAATCTAGAGGGAGACTTAATCTTGACAAACAAAGAATCTGACGCAGATGCTAGAACTATACCTTTTCAATTAGAGAACAATCCACAGTCTAGGTGCATCAGTTGAACCACATAGCATGTCTCATTTTGTACAGAAATAATTCAGAAGTGCACATATAACTCAAACAAGCATACAGAAAGTGTGTTTCAGCATAACGTTAGAATAAATTGTTAAACAACCTGTTAGAATTCTAATATATTGTCTAAAGGTAGAAGTGTAATGATAATTACCACCATCCTTGACTGCAGTGACGGTCAATCCAGCACTAGTACTTCCCAAACCAGTAGTGATTACAGACCGTTTACTTAATTTTGCAGCAAATTTCAAGAACTGAGACTTTCAGTACCTGTGAGATTTATCCATTGTCATGAATGAAAAAGTTATTCAGCTATTTTAAAATTCAAATTGTAAAGTGATTCCAATCACAACCAGATTTCAAAATTCCTGAATGCCTATCAGAGACAAGGACCATTCATTCGAACCCTTATTACAAGAAAATTCAAAGTCAAAGACAGTCCTATAAAGTAAAATTTTATGTATTGGCAAGGTAGGTATAATGAACCATAAATGATTAATAGTCTAAACTCAAAGTATTTTGGATGCAAATCATTCTTTATTTTTCAAAAATTGTACTAAATGTCCAAGCTATACAAACAAAATAAAACTTATGAGCCAGACATGCCTAGAGTGTCATTCTTTTTCTTCATCTGTTACTCCCTTGATATTAAGTGTCACTTTGATCAAAGAAGGAAAGTGAGTCAGGGTCGTCAGGAAGACAGACGGGCGCAAACACAATGAAAGAGAGCGAGAAAGAGGGAAACAGAAACAGAGTAAATATGGTTAAAACCAATTTGTATGTAGGTAAGTAACTGATGTCACAATAGGG